>AP025054.1:12425024-12700835 GCA_036186865.1 Eustoma russellianum | reverse complement strand
CTTTATATATAATGTTTCCGTACTAACAAGCCATGAAGCTTTAAAGCTTACATCAAATGGCAAACATTTGTTGTGTTTGAACTATTTTCAAGTGCCACCATTAATGAACTAAACTAGTTCAAATGAATACGTCTCTATTTTTTCGATCACGTAGATGATAGTGATTCCGAATCAGACAATGATGACTTAATACTATTGGCTAAAGGTTTGAGAAAATTTATGAGAAAGTCATTTAAAAACAAACCTATGGCTACCTCCACTAAAAGAAATAAAAATAAAACAAATGACAAGGACGTAAAATGCTACAAATGCAGGAAATTTGGACATTTATCTTATGATTGTCCTAACAAGGACAAGCAAACAAACAAACATCTTGACAAGGATCGGACCAAAAATAGACTTGTCTCAGAACCCAAACAAAGGAGAAGAGCTCTCAAGGCCTCCACTTGGAGTGACACATCTGACTCTGAGACTGATACAGAAGAGGAGACGTCACAAGTATGCCTTGTATCCAATGCATCAAACGAGGTATATTCTGATTCTGACTCTGATTCTGAACCTTCATATTTTAGGATCTGCAAGGCACCACTAGAAGGGGGGTTGAATATTTGGTGCGGAAAGTGTGGTTTTTAAAATTGTTTTGACTCAAGAACTCAACTTCTGAAAACAGTTTCTGTTTTCAGCACCAGTTTTAAAACGTTTTTAAAACTAGGTTTTAGGTGTTCAAAAATTCTGAAATTTTGAGAGACCTTAGCCTCAGATGTTATGAGTGTCTCCTAAAAATTTCAGATTTTAATTCAACCTCTAACCCCTTGAAAATGTGTTGGTGGTCAGATTGCACGAATCTACCAGAAAGGTTACGCTGATTTGAAAAATTAATTCCTATTTGTACGTACCTCCAAATGCTCTGAAATTTTAAAAACTAACCCCTCATAAGTTATATTTAAATGGGTTGAAACATTTTTGAAAACTTCTTTTGGGAAGTTAGTCAAATACGATCAAAGTCTCAACCTTTGCAAGCCTGAAAATCATACTGCACTAGTCTCAGAACTTTGGACGTTTGAATGACTTATACTTAGCCAAAAGGGTTGAAACTTGCGCCAAAAGAACCTTAAACAGTGTGGCTATGTTTCCTGAAATTTTCGTAATTTTTGAAATCCGTTTACTATTTTTATGAGTGTGATCTAAAAGGATAAACAGTGCTGAAACGGAAATATAAGTGCTGAAAGTAAATGACACCAAGAATTTTATACTGGTTTGGTTATCGACAACCTACTCCAGTCTTCGAGGAATACCTTCCTTGGTTCACACTAATCACACAACACAAATACACCTTACCACAGGGTTGATGGAGTTACACACCAACTCCAACCCTTTACAAACCTTGTACGTGAATACAATTGTAACGAACATCACCACCTTGTACGATTGAAGATTGATCACACCTTGATCAATCTTTTACAAAGATAAAGAATGCGTGGTGGTCTAAGATAAGCCTATTCAAAAATATGAATGTAAGTACAATAAGCTTTTCGAAAGAAGAAAGAAAGAGAGTGTAGAAGAAGAAAGCTAGAACACTTTTGATCTTTGAATTTGCAACTCTTGTTCTTGTTTTTGTTTTGCTCTTCTTCCTTTCCATTTATGCATAATGGCCGTCCCCCTTAGGTGCTCTCCCCCTCTTGAAAATTATCTTCTAAGTCCTTGGGAGAATGTATGGCATCATTGTGACATGATCTTGCTTACTTGGCACCTTCTCATTGGATGATCATTTAACCTTTGCTTACTTGGCACTTCATGATTGGTTGAATGTTGTCATCATTTGATGACTTGGAAAATCTAAATATTTCACTTTTGTAGCTTCTTTCTTTAAATCACCAACATTGTATGATTGATTCTTGGCCAATCAATATACCAACAAGGCTCCACATATGTTCCATCTCAGCTGTAGGGGCGTGTATACATGTATATGCATGTGCTGAATTTTATTTTTGCTAACTTTGTAAAATAGTGCACATTTAATAATACACACATGTTATATTCCAATCAAACCTTAATTTAATTTTCTAGAACACTTTAAGATGTATGAAATATGTAAAAAGTGTCTAGATACATGTCGTATGATGTGCCAAAAATGTTCCATGCGTTGTGTACGTGGAAAACCGAATTTTCGATGTTTATCGTTTACCCGATTTTTCTCTAATTACATTCCAACTTTTTTCACATGTTATATTCATTATGTTACACATAATATATATAACATAAACTTTAATTCTCAGCACTTAGCTGGTCTAAAGTGGCGCCATTAACATGTGACAAAATTGAAATTGGAATCTCCACAATTTGGCTTTAATGTGGGGTGATTTGTGTGTGCCAACATGGAATGATTTTATGGCAGGAAATATCATCATATGCACGAAATTAATAATGATTTTTGAGGTGTAGGGGCTGACCATCTATTTATGGCAAGTACATGACACGTTGGCGATGTTTCGGTATTCGTCCGATACGACAATTTTTGGTTTAGAACCTTTTAACGTGTCGTATTTAATTTGTCATCACCATGACTTATATCATATGATATAAGACCTGAATATACTCATAAATATGAGTTAAGTATGGTGGTGTGACGTTAACGTACGTACGTAAAATATATAACGTGTCGGTAGTACGTTGGAATACATGTGTATGTGCCTTTTTCAAAAAATCTGAAAATATATATTTATATATGTATAAGATGGCGTGTATATTGATGAAGAGAGGAGGAGAAGACTTTTCTTTCTTAGCCTTGTTGCCTTTGTGCCTTGTTCAAATGTAGCTTCCTTTAATGAACTACTTAGTTTAATTAACTAAGTACTTCACTTAATGAACTAGGTTAGTTCATTAATGGTGGCACCTGAAAATAGTATAAACACAACAAATGTTTGCCATTTGATGTAAGCTTTAAAACTTCATGGCTCGTTAGTATGGCAACATTATACATGAATTATATAAGGCAAGTAATATGCAATATATCATGCACATTTAAATCATATATTTTGAAATCACTCAAACCCCCTTTTTTTTTTCTACAATCTCCCCCTTTTGATTATTTCAAAATAACCTATGCACATGATTTAAATCCTATCGCTCCCCCTTTCAATCATGCATAAATTCAAAATTTAAATTTTAAATTTCGAATTCGCTCCCCCTAGATTTATGCGATCAGTATCTCTCTCCCTCTCTCCCCCTTAAATTATGTTTTCTCTCTCCCTTTATTTTGGAAAAGTTAATCAAAAGATGCCTGTAAATAAGGAAAGAGAATCACATCAAATCAAATCAAATCAAATCATATCAGCTGAGATCATGCCTAATTTAGAACGAAGAGATTCATACGTGGCTTGATTTAAGGCTTTTGTAAAGATATCCGCAACTTGTGCTTCTGTGAGTACGTGATCTATAATGATATGACCATTGTTTGCGTGATCACGAAGAAAGTGATAGCGTACTTCTATATGCTTAGCCTTAGAGTGTAATATGGGGTTCTTAGACAGATTAATGGCACTCATACTATCATAGTATATAGGAATTCTATTCACGGTAATTCCAAAGTCTGAAAGTTGTTGTTTTATCCACAACAACTGTGTGCAACAAAGGCTAAGTGCCATGTAC
Organism: Eustoma russellianum; assembly: GCA_036186865.1. NCBI lineage: Eukaryota > Viridiplantae > Streptophyta > Magnoliopsida > Gentianales > Gentianaceae > Eustoma > Eustoma russellianum. Next base: position 12,697,187 of record AP025054.1, on the reverse strand, counting down.
TCAGCCTCAGTAGTGGACAAAGCAACGCTTGCTTGCTTTTTGGAAAACCATGAAATGAGTGAGTTTCCAATGAATTGGCAAGTGCCACTTGTGCTCTTCCTATCTATTTTACAGCCACCGTAATCTGCATCAGTATAAGCATGTAAGTTAAATTCGGAATCTTTATCATACCGAATCCCTAAGGTGGGCGTGTGCTTAATATAACGGAATATTCTTTTTACCGCATTATAGTGAGACACCTTAGGTTGACTCTGAAAGCGTGCTCACATCCATACTCTGAACATGATATCAGGCCTATTAGCAGTTAAATATAGCAAAGAACCAATCATAGACCGATATAAGGCATTGTTAAAATCTTTACCATGTTCATCCTTATCCAATTTGGTGGTGACACTCATAGGGGTGGGGGATGGTTTCAAATTTTCGAAATTGAACCTTTTAATCATGTCATTTTTGTATTTAGCTTGACTTATGTGAATGCCTTTACTCGTTTGCTTAATCTGCAAGCCAAGAAAATAGTTAAGGTCACCAACCATAGACATTTCAAATTCGGATTTCATGCAATTTTCAAAATCTTCAACAGGTCTATGTGAGGTAGAACCGAAAATAATGTCATCAACGTAGATTTGAATAATAAGTAAATCCGATTTATCTTATTTCAAAAATAGTGTACTATCTATAGTACCTCGTTTAAAATCATTTTCTAAAAAGAAAGTAGCAAAACGATCATACCATGCTCTCGGTGCTTGCTTTAGTCCGTAAAGTTCCTTCTTTAGTTTGTACACGTGATCGAGATGTTTCAAATCTTCAAAATCTGGTGGTTGCTTCACGTATACCTCTTCTTGTATAAATCCATTTAGGAATGCACTTTTTACGTCCATTTGATACAATTTGAAATCTTTCATGCAAGCAATCGCAAGGAAGAGTCGTATAGCTTCCAAACGTGCTACGGGTGCAAATGTTTCATCGTAGTCAATTCCTTCTTCTTGATTATAGCCTTGTGCTACAAGTCTAGCTTTATTTCTAACGACCTTTCCTTCTTCATTCATTTTATTCCTAAACACCCACTTTGTGCCTATTATGGTCTTATCTTGTGGTCGTGGCACTAAATCCCATACATCATTTCTAACGAATTAATTTAGCTCATCATGCATAGCATCAATCCAAGAAGAATCACTCAAAGCATCATGCATATTTTTGGGCTCAATTTCAGAAATCACAGCATGAAATTGATTTATTTCATCTGAAGTAATTCTTCTACGTGGTCGCACACCGTGAGTGATGTCGCCTATGATGAGATCATGTGGGTGATCTCTATGCCATCTTGGTTGATTATTTTCTATGTTATCATGCATTTCTAAGTGATCATGCATTTCTAGTGTGTCATTTATGTCATGCATATCAAATGTACCATCATCTTCATTCAACACGGGTTTCAATTCAAAGTCATCATCATATTCTTTATCTTTATCAATCTCACCAAATTCATTAAACTTCACATGAATAGATTCTATGATTTGTCTAGTGAGAGGATCATAACATCTATATGCTTTTGAATTTATAGAATATCCAACAAAAATGCACTCAATTGATTTGGATTCAAATTTATCTAAATTATCTTTAGTATTTAAGACAAAACATTTGCATCCAAACACACGAAAATAGTCAATCTTAGGCATGCGATCATTTAATATCTCATAAGGCGTCTTGTTTATTTTCTTTCTAATAGATAAGCGATTTACTATGTAGCATGCACAATTTATGGCTTCCGCCCACAGAAATCTAGGCAATTTATTTTCGCATAACATAGTCCTAGCAATTTCTTGTAGTGTTCGATTCTTTCTTTCTACTACTCCATTTAATTGTGGAGTTCTAGGTGGCGAAAACTCATGCTTGATTCCTTTTTCTTCGCAAAATGAAATCATATCTTTGTTCTTAAATTCACCGCCTCTATCGCTTCTTATCTTTTTCACATTAACACCGTATTGATTTTCAAGTTGTTTGATTAATTTCGCAATTTCAATGGCACTATCATCCTTATTTGCAAGAAATAAACTCCAAGTATAACGAGAAAAATCATCAACAATCACGCATGTATAGTGGTGCCCACCAAGGCTTGTAGTGCGACTAGGACCAAACAAATCAATGTGTAGTAGCTCTAAGACTCTAGTCGTGCTTATTTCATTCTTAGGCTTAAGTGACTCACGTGTTTGTTGGCCTTTTATGCAAGATTCACACAACTGAATGTTGTCTAAATCAAGTGTAGGCAATCCGCGTACTAGGTTCTTTCGTTGGAGTTTTTCTAGTGTGGAAATACCAATGTGTCCTAAATGTCTATGCCATAAATTTACATTGGGTTCGTTTGACATAAAGCACTTAACTTTAGCGTCTACCATATCATCCATAGAAAGCGTAAAAATGTTACCTTCTCGTTTTCTTTTAAAACGGTTTCTCTATTTTTATTTATTATATTGCAGTAAGGGTGAGTGAAACACACATTAAAGCCATTGTCAATAAATTGAGAAATGCTAAGAAGATTGTAAGATAAGTTGCTTACCAAATAGACGTTGGAGATTTGAAGAGTGCTTGGATTTTCTATCGTACTTTTTCTGATGATCTTGCCTTCGTTGTTATCTCCAAAGGTCACGGATCCGCCTTTTGTGACCTTCTTTAATTTTGTGAACAAGCTTGGGTCACCCGTCATGTTACTCGAGCAGCCACTGTCAAGGAACCACTTTATAGTTGTATCTTTTGATGTGTGGGCTCCCTGCAATGTGCAAAAAATGATTTAGGTACCCTTTTAACTTTGGGTCCTTTCGAGTTAGTTAATCACCTATTGGTAAAAGTACCTTTCGGTACCCATACTTGGGTAATCCTTCTCGGTCCAGCAAATGGCAAGAATCTAGATGAAGGTGCGATATAGTAGACATGTGGTGAATGCACTTTGGGCCTTTGCCCAAGAACTCCTTTATACTCATTGTATGAAGGACGTTTTTGATATGTCCTTGTGTGTGTGTGCATAGTGCGTGGATGAAATGAATGCCGTGTATGCATCACTCTTTTCTTTTCATATCTATATGGTACAAAATTGTATTTCGCATCATCGAAGAGGAAGTGGGGCGTGATAAGGGAAGAGGTCTTTGCGTCATCTTAGACGCCGTTTGAGGCTTTGAGGTGTCTACTTTCTTAGACACAACAAACTTAGTTGGTTTGGTGGATACTTCATTAGTATCAACATATCCCAAACCCGTTTTATCACCATCATGCTTTTGTGATAAGATAATACGATGCAGCATGTTAGATCCCGTATCAAACTGTTTCAACATTTTCTCTAAGTCTATATTCCTTGATTTCAAACTTGAAATCTCAGATTTCATTTCGTTATTTTGAGTGGTTAATGATGAAATATCTGTCTTTAATGCAGTGATGATGCATGATGACTCTTTCTTTGAATCGTTTAATTGAGCGACAAGATTCTCGTTAGAAGATTGTAACAGTTTCTTATCTTCAATTAGTCGCTTCTTTTCCTTAGCGAGAGTCTTAGTGAATTTATGCAATTCTAAATGCTGACTAAAAAGATAATCATAAGAAGGCTCAGAGTCAGAATCAGAATCAGATGATACATCATTACATGCTTTGGATACAAAGCATACTTGTGCATTCTCTTCTTCGGTTTCAGTCTCGGAATCCGATGTACCACTCCAGGTGGAGGCCTTTAGAGCACGTTTCCTTTGCTTGGGTTCTGAGACGAGTCTATTCTTGTTCCGTTCCTTGTCAGGGTATTTATTTGTTTGCTTTTCTTTATTGAGGGCTGTCATATGATAAATGTCCAAGTTTGCCACATTCATAACATTTAACATCTTTATCATTTGACTTGTTCTTATTTCTTTTAGTTGTAGTACCCTTATTTTTGTTTCTAAATGACCTTCTCATAAATTTTCTTAAACCTTTAGCCAATAGAATTAGGTCATCGTTATCCGATTCAGAATCACTATCATCTACGTGATCGGAAGAAGTAGAGACATATTCATTTGATTTAAAAGCAATAGCTTTACCTTGTTTAGATGATTCCGATTTCCGTATGGTGAGTTTATTTTCATACACCTTAAGTGATCCAATTAACTCTTCCATCTTTATTGAGTTTCTTTGCTTTCTTCTATTGCGGTTACTTTAGGGTCCCATTCTGATGGAAGGCTTCGCAAGACTTTCTGTACTTTTTCCTGCATGGTAAAAGCTTTACCAAGAGACTCAAGAGAGTTGTAGATGTTAGTCAAACGAAGATCCATATCAATAATAGATTCATTAGGCAATAGTTTAAACGACTCAAGTGTGGACATAAGCATGTTTATCTTTGACTCTTTTACTTGACTCGTGCCTTCGTGTTTCATTTCGAGTATCCTCCACATTTCTTGTGCACTAGAACAGTTTGAGACATAACTAGACTCACTCTTACTTAATCCATTTAAGAGCAATTGCATAGCCCTAGCATTCATGCTAAGTTTCTTTTTATGATCACTTATATATTCTTGTCTAGGTTTAACAACTTCCAGTGTGACTCCGTCTACTGTGGATAACTTAGATGGAACAAAAGGACCATCTTCTATAATCGACCAAAGATCAATATCTATTGCCATAAGAAAAAGCTTCATTCTTAGTTTCCATTGAATAAACGACTCACCGTAAAAAAGAAGAGGCATTTGGCTCGACATACCTTCTTGCTTGGTTTTGAGATTTGTGGTTGCCATCTCACTGAATCGTTGGATCCTTTGTAGTGAGTGTTCATGCGCTCTGATACCACTTGTAGGATCTGCAAGGCACCACTAGGAGGGAGGGTTGAATTGTTGGTGCGGAAAGTGTGGTTTTTAAAATTGTTTTGACTCAAGAACTCAACTTCTGAAAATAGTTTTTGTTTTCAGCACCAGTTTTAAAACGTTTTTAAAACTAGGTTGTAGGTCTCCTCAAAATTTTAGAATTTTTGAAGACCTACAACCTAGTTTTAAAAACGTTTTAAAACTGGTCTTGAAAACAGAATCTGTTTTCAGAAGTTGAGTTTTTGGTCAAAACAATTTTAAAAACCACTTTTTCCGCACCAACTATTCAACCCCCCTTCTAGTGGTGCCTTGCAGATCCTACAAGTCAGGAAACATAGCCACACGTTTTAAGGTTCTTTTGGCGCAAGTTTCAAACCCTTTTGGATAAGTATAAGTCATTCAACGTCCAAAGTTCTGAGGTTAGTGCAGTATGATTTTCAGGCTTGCAAAGGTTGAGACTTTGATCGTATTTGACTAACTTCCCAAAAGAAGTTTTCAAAACTGTTTCAACCCATTTAAATATAACTTATAAGGGGTTAGTGGTTAAAATTTCAGAGCATTTGGATGTACGTACAAATAGGAATTAATTTTTCAAATCAGTCTAACGTTCTGGCAGATTCGCGCAATCTGACCACCAACAAATTTTCAAGGGGTTAGAGGTTGAATTTAAATCTGAAATTTTTAGGAGACACTCATAACATCTGAGGCTAAGTTCTCTCAAAATGTCAGAATTTTTGAAGACCTACAACCTAGTTTTAAAAACGTTTTGAAACTGGTGCTGAAAACACAAATATAAGTGCTGAAAGTAAATGACACCAAGAATTTTATACTGGTTCGGTTATCAACAACTTACTCCAGACTTCGAGGAACACCTTCCTCGGTTCACCACTAATCACACAACACAAATACACCTTACCAAAGGGTTGATGGAGTTACACACCAACTCCAACCCTTTACAAACCTTGTACGTGAATACAATTGTCACGAACACCACCACCTTGTACGATTGAAGATTGATCACACCTGATCAATCTTTTACAAAGATAAAGAATGTGTGGTGGTCTAAGATAAGCCTATTCAAAAATATGAATGTAAGTACAATAGGCTTTTCGAAAGAAGAAAGAAGAAAAGAGAGTGTGGAAGAAGAAAGCTAGAACACTTTTGATCTTTGAATTTGCAACTCTTGTTCTTGTTTTTGTTTTGCTCTTCTTCCTTTCCATTTATGCATAATGGGCCGTCCCCCTTAGGTGCTCTCCCCCCTCTTGAAAATTATCTTCTAAGTCCTTGGGAGAATGTATGGCATCATTGTGACATGATCTTGCTTACTTGGCACCTTCTCATTGGATGATCATTTAACCTTTGCTTACTTGGCACTTCATGATTGGTTGAATGTTGTCATCATTTGATGACTTGGAAAATCTGAATATTTCACTTTTGTAGCTTCTTTCTTTAAATCACCAACATTGTATGATTGATTTTTGGCCAATCAATATGCCAACAAGGCTCCACATATGCTCCATCTCAGCTGTAGGGCGTGTATACATGTATATGCATGTGATGAATTTTATTTTTGCTAACTTTGTAAAATAGTGCATATTTAATAATACACACATGTTATATTCCAATCATCCCTTAATTTAATTTTCTAAAACACTTTAAGATGTATGACATATGTAAAAAGTGTCTAGATACGTGTCGTATGATGTGCCAAAAATGTTCCATGTGTTGTGTACGTAGAAAACCGAATTTTCGATGTTTATCGATTACCCGATTTTTCTCTAATTACATTCCAAATTTTTGCACATGTTATATTCATTATGTTACACATAATATATAATATAAAACTTTAATTCTCAGCACTTAGCTGGTCTAAATTGGCGCCATTAACATGTGATAAAATGGAAATTGGAATCTCCACAATTTGGCCTTAATGTGGGGTGATTTATGTGTGCCAACGTGGAATGATTTTATGGCTGGAAATATCATCATATGCACAAAATTAATAATGATTTTTGAGGGTGTAGGGGCTGGCCATCTATTTATGGCAAGTACGTGACACGTTGGCGATGTTTCGGTATTCGTCCGATACGACAATTTTTGGTTTAGAACCTTTTAAACGTGTCGTATTTAATTTGTCATCACCATGACTTATATAATATTATATAAGACCTGAATATACTCATAAATATGAGTTAAGTATGGTGGTGTGATGTTAACGTACGTACGTAAAATATATAACGTGTCGGTAGTACGTTGGAATACATATGTATGTGCCTTTTTCAAAAAATCTGAAAATATATATTTATATATGTATAAGATGGCATGTATATTGATGAAGAGAGGAGGAGGAGAATTTTCTTTCTTAGCCTTGTTGCCTTTGTGCCTTGTTCAAATGTAGCTTCCTTTAATGAACTACTTAGTTTAATTAACTAAGTACTTCACTTAATGAACTAGGTTAGTTCATTAATGGTGGCACCTGAAAATAGTATAAACACAACAAATGTTTGCCATTTGATGTAAGCTTTAAAACTTCATGGCTCGTTAGTATGGCAACATTATACATGAAATTATATAAGGCAAGTAATATGCAATATATCATGCACATTTAAATCATATATTTTGAAATCACTCAAACCCCCTTTTTTTTTCTACAATCTCCCCCTTTTGATTATTTTCAAAATAACCTATGCACATGATTTAAATCCTATCGCTCCCCCTTCAATCATGCATAAATTCAAAATTTAAATTTTAAATTTCGAATTCGCTCCCCCTAGATTTATGCGATCAGTATCTCTCTCCCTCTCTCCCCCTTAAATTATGTTTTCTCTCTCCCTTTATTTTGGAAAGTTAATCAAAAGATGCCTGTAAATAAGGAAAGAGAATCACATCAAATCAAATCAAATCAAATCATATCAGCTGAGATCATGCCTAATTTAGAACGAAGAGATTCATACGTGGCTTGATTTAAGGCTTTTGTAAAGATATCCGCAACTTGTGCTTCTGTGAGTACGTGATCTATAATGATATGACCATTGTTTGCGTGATCACGAAGAAAGGTGATAGCGTACTTCTATATGCTTAGCCTTAGAGTGTAATATGGGGTTCTTAGACAGATTAATGGCACTCATACTATCATAGTATTAGGAATTCTATTCACGGTAATTCCAAAGTCTGAAAGTTGTTGTTTTATCCACAACAACTGTGTGCAACAAAGGCTAAGTGCCATGTACTCAGCCTCAGTAGTGGACAAAGCAACGCTTGCTTGCTTTTTGGAAAACCATGAAATGAGTGAGTTTCCAATGAATTGGCAAGTGCCACTTGTGCTCTTCCTATCTATTTTACAGCCACCGTAATCTGCATCAGTATAAGCATGTAAGTTAAATTCGGAATCTTTATCATACCGAATCCCTAAGGTGGGCGTAGTGCTTAATATAACGGAATATTCTTTTTACCGCATTATAGTGAGACACCTTAGGTTGACTCTGAAAGCGTGCTCACATCCATACTCTGAACATGATATCAGGCCTATTAGCAGTTAAATATAGCAAAGAACCAATCATAGACCGATATAAGGCATTGTTAAAATCTTTACCATGTTCATCCTATCCAATTTGGTGGTGACACTCATAGCGGTGGGGATGGTTTCAAATTTTCAAAGTTGGACCTTTTAATCATGTCATTTGTTTAATTAGCTTGACTTATGTGAATGTCTTTACTCGTTTGCTTAATCTGCAAGCCAAGAAAATAGTTAAGTTCACCAACCATCGACATTTCAAATTCGGATTTCATGCAATTTTCAAAATCTTCAACAAGTCTATGTGAGGTAGAACCGAAAATAATGTCATCAACGTAGATTTGAATAATAAGTACAATCCGATTTATGTTGTTTCAAAATAGTGTACTATCTATAGTACCCTCGTTTAAAAATCATTTTTCTAAAAGGAAAGTAGCAAAACGATCATACCATGCTCTCGGTGCTTGCTTTAGTCCGGTAAAGTGCCTTCTTTAGTTTGTACACTGATCGGGATGTTTCAAATCTTCAAAACTGGTGGTTGCTTCACGTATACCTCTTCTTGTATAAATCCATTTAGGAATGCACTTTTTACGTCCATTTGATACAATTTGAAATCTTTCATGCAAGCAATCGCAAGTAAGAGTCGTATAGCTTCTAAACGTGCTACGGTGCAAATGTTTCATCGTAGTCAATTCCTTCTTCTTGATTATAGCCTTGTGCTACAAGTCTAGCTTTATTTCTAACGACCTTTCCTTCTTCATTCATTTTATTCCTAAACACCCACTTTGTGCCTATTATGGTCTTATCTTGTGGTCGTGGCACTAAATCCCATACATCATTTCTAACGAATTGATTAGCTCATCATGCATAGCATCAATCCAAGAATCACTCAAAGCATCATGCATATTTTTGGGTCAATTTCAGAAATCATAGCATGAAATTGATTTATTTCATCCGAAGTAATTCTTCTACGTGGTCGCACACCGTGAGTGATGTCGCCTATGATGAGATCATGTGGGTGATCTCTATGCCATCTTGGTTGATTATTTTCTATGTTATCATGCATTTTCTAAGTGATCATGCATTTCTAGTGTGTCATTTATGTCATGCATAACAAATGTACCATCATCTTCATTCAACACGGGTTTCAATTCAAAGTCATCATCATATTCTTTCTCTTATCAATCTCACCACAATTCATTAAACCTCACATGAATAGATTCTATGATTTGTCTAGTGAGAGGATCATAACATCTATATCCTTTTGAATTTATAGAATATCCAACAAAAATACACTCAATTGATTTAGATTCAAATTTATATAAATTATCTTTAGTATTTAAGACAAAACATTTGCATCCAACACACGAAAATAGTCAATCTTAGGCATGCGATCATTTAATATCTCATAAGGCGTCTTGTTTATTTTCTTTCTAATAGATAAGCGATTTACTATGTAGCATGCACAATTTATGGCTTCCGCCCACAGAAATCTAGGCAATTTATTTTCGCATAACATAGTCCTAGCCGATCTTTTGTAGTGTTCAATTCTTTCTTTCTTACTACTCCATTTACCTTGTGGCAGTTCTAGGTGGGTGAATGAAACTATGCTTGATTCTTTTCTTCGCAAAATGGAACTCCATATCTTTGTTCTTAAATTCAACGCGCCTCTATCGGCTTCTTATCTTTTTCACATTACACCGTATTGATTTTTCAAGTTGTTTGATTAATTTCGCAATTTCAATGGCACTATCATCCTTATGTGCAAGAAAGAAAATTAAACTCCAAGTTAACGAGAAAAATCATCAACAATCACGCTTGACATAGTGGCGCCCACCGAGGCTTGTAGTGCGACTAGGACCAACAAATCAATGTGTAGTAGCTCTAAGACTCTAGTCGTGCTTATTCATTCTTAGGCTTAAGTGACTCACGTGTTTGTTTGCCTTTTATGCAAGATTCACACAACTGAAAGTGTCTAAATTCAGTGTAGCAATCCGCGTTACTAGGTTCTTTCGTTGGAGTTTTTCTAGTGTAGAAATACCAATGTGTCCTAAACGTCTATGCCATAAATTTACATTGGGTTCGTTTGACATAAAGCACTTCACTTTAGCGTCTACCATATCATCCATAGAAAGCGTAAAAATGTTACCTTCTCGTTTTCCTTTAAAACGGTTTCTCTATTTTTATTTATTATATTGCAGTAAGGGTGAGTGAAACACACATTAAAGTCATTGTCAATAAATTGAGAAATGCTAAGAAGATTGTAAGATAAGTTGCTTACCAAATAGACGTTGGAGATTTGAAGAGTGCTTGGATTTTCTATCGTACCTTTTTTCGATGATCTTGCCTTCGTTGTTATCTCCAAAGGTCACGGATCTGCCTTTTGTGACCTTCTTTAATTTTGTGAACAAGCTCGGGTCACCCGTCATGTGCCTCGAGCAGCCACTGTCAAGGAACCACTTTATAGTTGTATCTTTTGATGTGTGGGCTCCCTGCAATGTTTAAAATGATTTAGGTACCCTTTTAACTTGGGTCCTTTCGAGTTAGTTAATCACCTATTGGTAAAAGTACCTTTCAGTATCTATACTTGGGTGATCCTTCTCGGTCTAGCAAATGGCAAGAATCTAGATGAAGGTGCGATATAGTAGACATGTGGTGAATGCACTTTTGGTCTTTGCCCAAGAACTCCTTTATACTCATTGTATGAAGGACGTTTTTGATATGTCCCTTGTGTGTGTGTGTGCATAGTGCGTAGATGAAATGAATGCCGTGTATACATCACTCTTTTCTTTTCATATCTATATGGTACAAAATTGTATTTTGCATGATACGAAGAGGAAGTGGGGCGTGATGTGGGAAGAGGTCTTCGCGTCATCTTAGACGCCGTTTGAGGCTATGGGGTGTCTACTTTCTTAGACACAACAAACTTAGTTGGTTTGGTGGATACTGTCATTAGTATCAACGTATCCCAAAACCCGTTTTATCCCATCATGCTTTTGTGATAAGATAATACGATGCAGGCATGTTAGATCCCGTATCAAACTGTTTCATCATTTTCTCTAAGTCTATATTCCTGATTCAAACTTGAAATCTCAGATTTCATTTCATTATTTTGAGTGGTTAATGATGAAATATCTGTCTTTAATGCAGTGATGATGCATGATGACTCTTTCTTTTGAATCGTTTAATTGAGCGACAAGATTCTCGTTAGAAGATTCTAACAGTTTCTTATCTTCAATTAATCACTTCTTTTCCTTAGAGAGAGTCTTAGTGAATTTATGCAATCTAAATGCTGACTACAAAGATCATCATAAGAAGGCTCAGAGTCAGAATCAGAATCAGATGATACATCATTACATGCTTTGGATACAAAGCATACTTGTGCATTCTCTTCTTCGGTTTCAGTCTCGGAATACCGATGTTACCACTCCAGGTGGAGGCCTTTAGAGCATGTTTCCTTTGCTTGGGTTCTGAGACGAGTCTATTTCTTGTTTCCGTTCCGTTGTCAGGGTATTTATTTGTTTGCTATTCTTTATTCTGGGGGCAGTCATATGATAAATGTCCAAGTTTGCCACATTCATAACATTTAACATCTTTATCATTTTGACTTGTACTTATTTCTTTAGTTGTAGTACCCTTTATTTTTGTTTCTAAATGACCTTCTCATAAATTTTCTTAAACCTTTAGCCAATAGAATTTGGTCATCGTTATCCGATTCTAGAATCACTATCATCTGCGTTGATCGGAAGAAGTAAGAACATATTCATTTTTTGATTTAAAAGCATAGCTTTACCTTGTTAGATGATTCTGATTTCTGTATGGTGAGTTTATTTCATACACCTGTAAGTGATCCAATTAACTTCTTCCATATTTATTGAGTTTCTTTGCTTCTCTATTGCGGTTACTTTAGGGTCCCATTCTGATGGAAGGCTCTTCGCAAGACTTTTTGTACTTTTTTCCTGCATGTTAAAAGCTTACCAAGAGAATCAACAGAGTTGTAGATGTTAGTCAAACGAAGATCCATATCAATAATAGATTCATTAGGCAATAGTTAAACGATCTCAAGTGTGGACATAAGCATGTTTATCTTTGACTCTTTTACTTGACTCGTGCCTTCGTGTTCATTTCGAGTATCCTCCCAATTCTTGTGCACTAGAAACAGTTTGAGACATAACTAGATCACTTTTTACTTAATCCATTTAAGAGCAATTGCATAGGCCATAGCATTCATGCTAAGTTTCTTTTTATCATCACTTATATATTCTTGTCTAGGTTTAACAACTCCAGTGTGACTCCGTCTACTGTGGATAACTTAGATGGAACAAAAAGACCCATCTTCTATAATCGACCAAAGATCAATATCTATTGCACATAAGAAAAAGCTCATTCTTAGTTCCATGACTAAACGACTCACCGTCAAAAAGAAGAGGCATTTGGCTCGACATACCTTTTTGCTCGGTTTTAGATTTGTGGTTGCCATCTCACTGAATCGTTGGATCCTTTGTAGTGAGTGTTCATGCGCTCTGATACCACTTGTAGGATCTGAAAGGCCACCACTAGAGGGGGGTTTGAACTGTTGGTGCGGAAAGTGTGGTTTTTAAAATTGTTTTGACTCAAGAACTAACTTCTGAAACTAGTTTCTGTTTTTAAGCACCAGTTTAAAATGTTTTCTAAAACTAGGTTGTAGGTCTCTCAAAATTTCAGAATTTTTGGAATACCTACAACCTAGTTTAAAACGTTTTTAAACTGGTCCTGAAAACAGAATCTGTTTTCATAAGTTTGAGTTTTTGGTCAAAACAATTTTAAAAACCACACTTTTCTTTACCAACTATCAACCACCCTCTAGTGGTGCCCTTACAGATCCTACAAGTCAGGGAAACATAGCCACACGTTTTAAGGTTCTTTTGGCGCAAGTTTCAACCCTTTTGGATAAGTATAAGTCATTCAAAGTCCAAAGTTCTGAGACTAGTGCAGTATGATTTTCAGGCTTGCCAAGGTTGATGACTTTGATCGTATTTGACTAACTTTCCAAAAGAAGTTTTTCAAAACTGTTTTCAACCATTTAAATATAACTTATATAGGGGTTAGTGGTTAAAATTTCAGGCATTTGATGTACGTACAAATAGGAATTAATTTTTCAAATCAGTTAAAGTTTCTGGCAGATTCGCGCAATCTGACCACCAACAAATTTTCAAGGGGTTAGAGGTTGAATTTAAATCTGGAATTTTTAGGAGACACTCATAAAATTTGAGGATAAGTCTCTCAAAGTCAGAATTTTTGAATACCTACAACCTAGTTTAAAACTGGTGCTGGAAACAAAAATATAAGTGCTTGAAAGTAAATGACACCAAGCATTTTATACTGGTTCGGTTATCAACAACCCTCTCCAGACTTTGAGGAACACCTTTTGTAGCGCCCCGCCCCGAAACCAGGGGTTCCGGCTCAGGCACCCGCTGTACTCTACTCCATTAGAGTACAAGCGTCGATACTATACATGTACATGTCGACATTGAATAATGAATCAATAAGCGGAAAGCACAACATAACATTAACAAATCTTCATCGACATGCACTGTACTACATCAATCTGTACAATCATCATATACAGAATATGATGAAATAATATATCATACATCATAATCCGAAAACTTAATGCCTTCGAACTAATCTCTCAGTATGCTCTCGTTATCAATGGTCTATCTAGCATGTCTTCAACGAGCCTGTATATTGAACCTGTTATCTGGAAAATTATAAATGAGGCAAGTATGAGCGATAGCCACCGACTTTTAATCGCTCAGCAAGTAGTCTTACCAGATACGACATGTGGATCATACATGGGGAGACGGGGTAACAAATCATAATACCATACATTTTGAGTATAATAAGCACGTCTCCTTTTTAACAAGTACAGTATCATATCATATCAATAAACTGCTGTAAATTGGAAGCAGGTAAATAAAGAAGATTTCAAAGCATACATAACATAACAGCATCTCATTCTGCTGAATCCGTAACATCATACTACATCCATACTTAACTCATAATCCATACTTATACCATCTTGCCTACCTTACATGTACTACAATTTCACACTTAACACTACATAGTCCACTGTAGTGCTGTCATATACTTAAAGAATTCTTAATCATAACTCTAAGGTAACATGGTCATGACGTGATGCATAAAACATGACTTTTCATAAATGACTTTTCATAAACGTGACTTTTCGTAATCATGACTTTTCATAAACGTGACATTTCATAACTTGACATGATTTTCATAACTTGCGTAAAATGACATATTCATAACTTGCATGACATGACATTTTTATGACATGAAGACATAACATTTTCATCATTGGCTATAGCACTTTTCATAATAATAAAACACAGGACATACCGATTGATTCCCCATAATACATGTACGACATAAACATCATAACATATGTACATGTACCAACGGTGACGCGCTATGACAGAGATCCCGTGTCCCAGATCCGGTGTTACACTCAGCCACATACGTAATCATATGCCCCTGACATCTACCACCCCAGTACCAATGTCACACTGGCGAACATAACATGATCGTAATCATGAACATAACATAACATAACATATCGTGTGTCGATGATCAATCGTCTCGCGTTTATTATTCACATGCATATGATTTTTCAAAACATGAGATGTGACAACATAACTTTGCAAATCTTGTTTTCATGCAACGTGAGACTTGGTCAAATAAGGGTATTGTCATACTACCACTAGTAACATCACTTACATACTTACAGTCTAATTATCATAACTTAAAAAAATACCATAACCCTCCTTCTCTTAATATCAAGTCCACACATAGACTTCATAAATCATAACTTAAGTACATAGGGCATAAACTTCCTATTTCCGTCAACATATCATCTAGGGATTTCATAACTTATATCTTAACTTACACAATTAGTTTATAACACATAAGAATACAATTAACATGAAATAAAATGATTTGTCATAACATTTATTCACATGTATATAATTCCATGTATGTACAATATATACTTTAGTACATATGAATGTTCTTTAAGTGTGTATAGGCACAATAAATTATATATTATCATATTTCATAACTTAAATGCCTACATCATGAAAATTTCTAATTACTTTACAGTTCATCTATGATTTCATACTTTTCATAACTTAATACATAATTTCCATACTTAACTTACTTTCATAACTTAACATATTCATCATATATACATATGTATTTGTATAAAAATATAATGAAATCATTATATTTGTCACTAAGGCCTAATGGCCGAATATATATATGCATAGTATATATATAAATAAATCATTTTATGATAATTGTATAATATTCAAAACTTATTCACTTTCATATCTTAACATATTCATCATATATATATATACTTGTATAAAAATATAATGAAATCATTTTTGTCATTTAGGCCTATTGGCCGAATATATATATAATAATACATTTATAAAATCATTTTATTATATAGTATGTAATACACAAATATATTCATTTCCTCTCTTTAAAATATATTACACATATATACACACAAAGCATACAAAATCATACTTTAACCTTGAGATGGCTTTAAGGCCGAATTGTATATGTTGCATACACATGTATAACTGACGTATATACGTATATATCTATATATATACATACAACAGTGAGATAATATATATACACACACATAAACTTATTCATTTTTAAGTCTTGAAGATATATTACACATATACATATATACATATAGATCCGTATATGTACATATATAGATCTATACATCTATACATACATATATATATAAAAACCGAATGTGTATATATACATTTATACATCAAAAAGCGATTGTATACATATATACAATTATACTCAAAACCGCATGCATAAATATTACATTTAACATCTATACATACATATATAAAAGCGCATATATATACATATATGCTTTTATACAAACCCGTGTATTTATATATATATTTTTTAATCAAAAGCAAATTTTATTAATGATTGGCCTCACTTATGGTGGAGGAAAACCTTATTACAAAAATCAGAGTATGCGAATAAATGAAATAACGAAATAATGATATCATATCTCCAGTCGTATATGATATGCCACATTAAAACCTTGCCAGGTAAAACCACCCTTGTGGATAAAACCCTGAGAAGGAAAAAGCGTACATATTTATATATATATATATATATGCATCTACTCATATACATACATATATGTAGATCTATACACTTATACATATATAATATCAACATACATACTTTATAATATGTATATGTATATGCGTGTTTATATATAGTGTATATATATGTATATAGTGTGCGTGTGTATATAGTGTATATATGTGTATACTTATTGTTCAAATATAGATCTATACTTTCTTGAGAAGAGAATCTTGAACATACTACATGATGATCCAACTTTGATATGAACATAAATACTTAATATTTGTAAAACCATGTAGGATCTAGGAAGAATACTTGCCTTGATTTACTTCTTACTCTTAGATGGTGATTCCTTCACTTGAATTTGAAGAACACATTTTTCCTCCTTCTCCTTGGTGTATACGGTTATGATGCCCAAAAAGGAGAGTTAGTGTACAACTTATGAAACTAATTATATGGAAGAATCAAACTTAAACTTCATAAAATTCTTACCTTACTTGCTTTTGATTCTACATGCTACAACCTTCTTGAATCTTTCTTAGTTGATGGAGTATTGTTTAAAACTTGGTGTAGGAGTTGTTATGTGGTTTGAGATGAAGAAGAAATCTTCTTCTTGATCTTGTAGGTATGGCCGAAAATGTAGAGTAAGGAGGTTGAATGTTTGAGTTTCTTGATGGAGAGAGGAGAGAGTCTGTTAGATGAAGAAGATGAAGCTTCAAGTGTGCAAGATACACACTTTCGGTTGTGAGGCAAAAAGAGTGAAGAAACAATAATTTGTGTAGTGAATATTTTATTAGAAAGTATGGTGTAGGAGAATGTGTAAAAATAAAGAAAAGAAGGCTTTTGACTAAATGAAAAGGGAAGAGGGACTGTGTGAGTGCAAGTGAGGAAGGGAATAATGTATGAAACGATAAAGGGAAAGATTAAAGAATGGTGGTGGGGTGATGGGTAAAAGTATAATAATGAGGTGTAAAGAGAGTGTAAGATGGAGGAGTGTTGTAAGAATATGGGTAAGAAAGAAAAAATAATCTTGACTTTTGGAGAGTGGAGGGGGGGGGGGGGGCGGTCTAGTGTTTTAGGGAAGGAGGAAAAATTTGTCTTTTGTGCCATGTAGGATAGAGTGGGAGAAAATGTGATAAAAGTGTGTATTGGAATTATCGTATCGGGTATTTTATTTGTTTAATTTATATTTAATGACTTAGGTTGTTACCGACTGATTTATTTGAATACCTTGTATGTCCGATACAGTCATTGTCTAGTCTCATCCAGTCTCATTATATCCGTTAACTTATCTTAAGGTTATTTTTATGTGTGTTTCTAACCCCGATATTTAATGTCGATGTCTTTATTAATTCTAAATAGAAATTTAAATTCCACTGCAATTTCATCAACATCGCATTTGCGTTCTATTTTCATCATCTCCACTAGCCCGGGATCTCGGGTCGTAACATTCTTCCCCCCTTATAAAAAGTTTCGTCCTCGAAACTTAGCGGTTGTATCGATTTTGTCCTTAATGATTTAAATACTTAATTTCTAGCGTCATTTCTTAATCGCCTTTGATTCAACTTAATATTTGCCGACTTATGATAAAATTTTCTAGATTCACAATTTTTTGTATACCTCCTGTTAATCCGCTTAGGTATTCTACAACTTCGTATCTATGCGCACTACAGTAACTTTTATACTTACCGATTTTTCAGCCATTAACCCTAATCCGGTTAAATCACATCAACTTAATTCTAGCCATGCCTATTCCAATTCAACTTACGCATACTAATTCCAATCAGATAGTCCGACGACTTTTTACATTCATAATTTAGCTCCCAATGTGGCCTGACTCATTATATCCTTATATCTATTTATATAATCATACTCTTATCACTATGAATTTACATCCCTAATACGACTAACATCCTTGACCTACTCCAAAAATTTCTAATTTCATCGTCTTATTCATACGCGTACTATTTGTGCCATATATTTGCCAAACTCTAATCATCGTAATTCTTATAAATCACTGCTTATAGTTCTACTACATATCATATCTTAATCAGCCTAAGAAATTCTATCACTATCTCCAAATGTTATCCCAATTAGAGCTAAACCTGAAATTGTGGAAATTACAGTTTATAACTACTATGTTACTAACTAGAAAATAGCATTGAGGTATTCTAGTGACTTGACCTGTACAAATGTCGGAAAGCCTAAACGACCTACTTATACTTTCTAGTTTTCTTGTATCTGTCTAATACCGTTCTATTTCTTATACTAAGGCTGTCGCTTTCATCTAAGATCGTTTCTTACGTCTATGATCATTTCTTAAATTCTAAGATCATTGCTTCAGTTCATGTTGTGTGTTTACTTATGTGTCCGCAGTGGATCTAGAGCCTGCTCTGATACCATCTGTAGCGCCCCGCCCGAAACCAGGGTTCCGGCTCAGTGCACCCGCCGTACTCTACTCCATAGAGTACAAAGCGTCGATACTATACATGTGCATGTCGACATGAATAATGAATCGATAAGCGGAAGCAACATAAATAAAGAAATCTTCATCGACATGCACTGTACTACATCATAATCTGTACAATCATCATATACAGAATACTGAAATAATATATCATACATCATAATGAAACTTAATGCCTTCGAAATAATTCTCAGTATGCTCTTCGTTATCAATGGTCTATTTAGCATGTCTTCAACGAGCCTGTATATTGATACCTGTTATCTGGAAAATTATAAATGAGGCAAGTATGAGCGATAGCCACCGACTTTTAATCGCTCAGCAAGTAGTCTTACCAGATACGACATGTGGATCATACATGGGGAGACGGGGTAACAAATCATAATACCATACATTTTGAGTATAATAAGCACGTCTCCTTTTTAACAAGTACAGTATCATATCATATCAATAAACTGCTGTAAACTGGAAGCAGGTAAATAAAGAAGATTTCAAAGCATACATAGCATAAAAGCATCTCATTCTGCTGAATCCGTAACATCATACTACATCCATACTTAACTCATAATCCATACTTATACCATCTTTGCCTACCTTACATGTACTACAATTTCACACTTAACACTACATAGTCCACTGTAGTGCTGTCATATACTTAAAGAATTCTTAATCATAACTCTAAGGTAACATGGTCATGACGTGATGCATAAAACATGTCTTTTCATAAATGACTTTTCATAAACGTGACTTTTCGTAATCATGACTTTTCATAAACGTGACATTTCATAACTTGACATGATTTTCATAACTTGCGTAAAATGACATATTCATAACTTGCATGACATGACATTTTATGACATGAAGACATAACATTTTCATCATTGGCTATAGCACTTTTCATAATAATAATAACACACGACATACCGATTGATTCCCCATATAATACATGTACGACATAAACATCATAACATATGTACATGTACCAACGGTGATGCGCTATGACAGAGATCCCGTGTCCCAGACCCGGTGTTACACTCAGCCACATACGTAATCATATGCCCCTGACATCTACCACCCCGGTACCAATGTCACACTGGCGAACATAACATGATCGTAATCATGAACATAACATAACATAACATATCGTGTGTCGATGGAATCAATCGTCTCGCGTTTATTATTCACATGCATATGATTTTTCAAAACATGAGATGTGACAACATAACTTTGCAAATCTTGTTTTCATGCAACGTGAGACTCGGTCAAATAAGGGTATCTTGTCATACTACCACTAGTAACATCACTTACATACTTACAGTCTAATTATCAAACTTAAGAAAAATACCATAACCCTCCTTCTCTTAATATCAAGTCCACACATAGACTTCATAAATCATAACTTAAGTACATAGGGCATAAACTTCCTATTTCCGTCAACATATCATCTAGGGATTTCATAACTTATATCTTAACTTACACATATTAATTTATAACACATAAGAATACAATTAACATGAAATAAAATGATTTGTCATAACATTATATTCAACATGTATATAATTCCATGTATGTACAGTATATACTTTAGTACATATGAATGTTCTTTAAGTGTGTATAGGCACAATAAATTATATATTATCATATTTCATAACTTAAATGCCTACATCATGAAAATTTCTAATTACTTTACATTTCATCTATGATTTCATACTTTTCATAACTTAATACATAATTTCCATACTTAACTTACTTTCATAACTTAACATATTCATCATATATACATATGTATTTGTATAAAAATATAATGAAATCATTATATTTGTCACTAAGGCCTAATGGCCGAATATATATATACATAGTATATATATATATAAATCATTTTATGATATATTGTATAATATTCAAAACTTATTCACTTTCATATCTTAACATATTCATCATATATATATATACTTGTATAAAAATATAATGAAATCATTTTTGTCATTTAGGCCTATTGGCCGAATATATATATATATAATATATACATTTATAAAATCCTTTACTATATAGTATGTAATACACAAATACTTATTCATTTTCTCTCTTTAAAATATATATTACACATATATACACATAAAACATACAAAATCATACTTTAACCTTGAGATGGCTTTAAGGACGAATTGTATATGTTGCATACACATGTATATAACTGACGTATATACGTATATATCTATATATACATAAAACAGTGAGATTATATACACACACATAAACTTATTCATTTTTAAGTCTTGAATATATATTACACATATACATATATACATATAGATCCGTATATGTACATATATAGATCTATACATCTATACATACATATATATATAAAAAACGAATGTATATATATACATTTATACATCAAAAACCGATTGTATACATATACATTTATACTCAAAACCGCATGTATAAATATATACATTTATACATCTATACATATATAAAAGTGCATATATATACATATATGCTTTTATACAAACCCGTGTATTTATATATATGCATCTACTCATCTATACATACATATATGTAGATCTATACACTTATACATATATAAATATATATCAACATACATACTTTATAATATGTATATGTATATGCGTGTTATATATAGTGTATATATATGTATATAGTGTGCGTGTGTATATAGTGTATATTGTATATACTTATTGTTCAAATATAGATCTATACTTTCTTGAGAAGAGAATCTTGAACATACTACATGATGATCCAACTTTGATATGAACATAAATACTTAATATTTGTAAAACCATGTAGGATCTAGGAAGAATACTTGCCTTGATTTACTTTCTTACTCTTAGATGGTGATTCCTTCACTTGGATTGGAAGAACACTTTCTCCTCCTTCTCCTTGGTGTATACGGTTATGATGCCCAAAAAGGAGAGTTAGTGTACAACTTATGAAACTAATTATATGGAAGAATCAAACTTAAACTTCATAAAATTCTTACCTTACTTGCTTTTGATTCTACATGCTACAACCTTCTTGAATCTTTCTTAGTTGATGGAGTGTTGTTTAAAACTTGGTGTAGGAGTTGTTATGTGGTTTGAGATGAAGAAGAAATCTTCTTCTTGATCTTGTAGGTATGGCCGAAAATGTAGAGTAAGGAGGTTGAATGTTTGAGTTTTCTTGATAGGAGAGAGGAGAAAGTCTGTTAGATGAAGAAGATGAAGCTTCAAGTGTGCAAGATACACACTTTCGGTTGTGAGGCATAAAAAGAGTGAAGAAACAATAATTTGTGTAGTGAATATTTTATTAGAAAGTATGGTGTAGGAGAATGTGTAAAATTAAAGAAAAGAAGGCTTTTGACTAAATGAAAAGGGAAGAGGGACCGTGTGAGTGCAAGTGAGGAAGGGAATAATGCATGAAATGATAAAGGGAAGAGAAAGAATGGTGGTGGGGTGATGGGTAAAAGTATAATAATGAGGTGTAAAGAGAGTGTAAGATGGAGGAGTGTTGTAAGAATATGGGTAAGAAAGAAAAAGTAATCTTGACTTTGGAGAGTGGGGGGGGGGGTCTAGTGTTTTAGGGAAGGAGAAAAAATTTGTCTTTTGTGCCATGTAGGATAGAGTGGGAGAAAATGTGATAAAAGTGTGTATTGGAATTATCGTATCGGGTATTTTTATTTGGTTTAATTTATATTTAATGACTTAGGTTGTTACCGACTAATTTATTTGAATACCTTGTATGTCCGATACAGTCATTGTCTAGTCTCATCCAGTCTCGTTATATCCGTTAACGTATCTTAAGGTTATTTTTATGTGTGTTTCTAACCCCGATATTTAATGTCGATGTGTTTATTAATTAAATAGAAATTTAAAATTCCACTGCAATTTCATCAACATCGCATTTGCGTTCTATTTTCATCATTTCCACTAGCGCGGGATCTCGGGTCGTAACAACCTTCCTCGGTTCACACTAATCACACAACACAAATACACCTTACCAAAGGGTTGATGGAGTTACACACCAACTCCAACCCTTTACAAACCTTGTACGTGAATACAATTGTCACGAACACCACCACCTTGTACGATTGAAGATTGATGACCACCTTGATCAATCTTTTACAAAGATAAAGAATGCGTGGTGGTCTAAGATAAGTCTATTCAAAAATATAAATGTAAGTACAATAGGCTTTTCGAAAGAAGAAAGAAAGAGAGTGTAGAAGAAGAAAGCTAGAACACTTTTGATCTTTGATTTGCAACTCTTGTTCTGTTTTGTTTTGCTCTTCTTCCTTTCCATTTATGCATAATGGGCCGTCCCCCTTAGGTGCTCTCCCCTCTTGAAATTATCTTCTAAGTCCTTGGGAGAATGTATGGCATCATTGTGACATGATCTGCTTACTTGTCACCTTCTCATTGGATGATCATTTAACCTTTGCTTACTTGGCACTTCATGATTGGTTGAATGTTGTCATCATTTGATGACTTGGAAAATCTGAATATTTCACTTTTGTAGCTTTCTTTCTTTAAATCACCAACATTGTATGATTGATTATTGGCCAATCAATATGCCAACAAGGCTCCACATATGCTCCATTTCAGCTGTAGGGGCGTGCATACATGTATATGCATGTGATGAATTTTATTTTTGCTAACTTTATAAAATAGTGCACATTTAATACACACATGTTATATTCCAATCAGCCCTTAATTTAATTTTCTAGAACACTTTAAGATGTATGACATATGTAAAAAGTGTCTAGATACGTGTCGTATGATGTGCCAAAAATGTTCCATGTGTTGTGTACGTAGAAAACCGAATTTTCGATGTTTATCGATTACCCGATTTTTCTCTAATTACATTCCCAACTTTTTGCACATGTTATATTCATTATGTTACACATAATATATATAATATAAAGTTTAATTTTCAGCACTTAGCTGGGTCTAAATTTGCGCCATTAACATGTGACAAAATTGAATTGGAATCTCAACAATTTGGCCTTAATGTGGAGTGATTTGTGTGTGCCAACATGGAATGATTTTATGGCTGGAAATATCATCATATGCACGAAATTAATAATGATTTTTGAGGTGTAGGGGCTGGCCATCTATTTATGGCAAGTATGTGACACGTTGACGATGTTTCGGTATTCGCCGATACGAGAATTTTTTGGTTTAGAACCTTTTAACGTGTCGTATTTAATTTTTTATCACTATGACTTATATCATATGATATAAGACCTGAATATACTCATAATATGAGTTAAGTATGGTGGTGTGACGGTAACGTACGTACGTAAATATATAACGTGTCGGTAGTACGTTGGAATACATGTGTATGTGCCTTTTTCAAAGAATCTGAAAATATATATTTATATATGTATAAGATGGCGTGTATATTGATGAAGAGAGGAGGAGGAGACTTTCCTTTCTTAGCCTTGTTGCCTTTGTGCCTTGTTCAAATGTAGCTTCCTTTAATGAACTACTTAGTTTAATTAACTAAGTACTTCACTTAATGAACTAGGTTAGTTCATTAATGATGGCACCTAAAAATAGTATAAAGACAACAAATGTTTGCCATTTGATTGTAAGATTTAAATCTTCATGGCTCGTTAGTACGGCAACATTATACATGAATTATATAAGGCAAGTAATATGCAATATATCATGCACATTTAAATCATATATTTTGAAATCACTCAAACTTCCTTTTCTCTACACATATGATGATCTTTTCAGTCAGTATTTAGAATTGCGCAAATTCACTAAGACTCTCGCAAAAGAAAAGAACGCGATTAATTGAAGACAAGAAGTTGTTAGAATCTTCTAACACGAATCTTGTTTCTCAATTAAATGATTCAAAAGAAGAGTCGTCATGCATGCTCAATGCATTAAAATCAGAGATCTCCTCATTAACACCACATAATAATGAAATGAAATCCGAGATTCAAATTTTGAAATCAAGAATACGGACTTAGAGAAAATGATGAAACAATTTGACACGGGATCTAACATGCTAGATCGCATTATTCTATCACAAAAACATGATAGTGATAAACTGATTAGGATACATTGAGACAAACGATGGCATCAATTAAACCAACCAAATTTGTTTTGTTTAAGAAAGTAAAGACACCTAAGGCAAACATGGCGTCTAAGATGATGCCAAAAAACCCCTTCTCCCTTCATCTCGTCACGCTTCTTCTTCATATCATATAAAATATAATTATGCGCCGTATAGATATGAGAAGAAACCAGTGATGCATACACGACATTCATTCTATACATCTAGATCCACGCACTATGCACACTAACACTAGAACGTATCAAAAACGCACACCATATGATGCGCATAAGGGGATTCTCGGCCAAAGGCTAACGTTTTCTCACCCCATGTCTACTACGTTGCTCCTTCATCTACATTCTTACCATTTGCTAGACCGAGAAGGATCACCCAATTATGGGTACCGAAAGGTACTTTTACTAAGAGGTGATAACTAACTCGCAAGGATCCAAAATTAAAAGGGTACCTAAATCATTGTTGTACATTGCAGGAAACCCATACATCAAAAGACACATCCATCAAGTGGTTCCTTGACAGTGGTTGCTCGAGGCACATTGACGGGTGACCCGAGCTTGTTCACAAAGTTAAAGAAGGTCACAAAAGGCGGATCTGTGACCTTTGGAGACAACAATGAAGGAAGAATCATCGGAAGGGTACAATCGGAAGCCCAAGTACCCTTCAAATCTCCAACGTCTTCCTGGTGAGTAACTTATCCTATAATCTTCTTAGCATCTCACAGTTATTGACAACGGATTATGGTGAATGTAAAATAGATAGAAAAAGCACAAGTGGCACTTGTCAATTTATAAGAAATTCACTAATTTCATGGTTTTCTAAAAAGCAAGCAAGTGTAGCCTTATCCACTACGAAGCTGAATACATGGCATTTAGTCTTTGTTGCACACAATTACTATGATTAAAACAACAACTTTCTGATTTCGGCATCACGGTAAATCGTATCCCTATCTATTGTGATAGTATGAGTTGCCATAAACTTATCTAAGAACCTCATGCTACACTCTAAGGCCAAACATATAGAAGTACGATATCACTTCCTTCACGATCACGTAAACAATGGTGATATTATCATAGATCACATACGTACTGAGGCACAAATAGCAGACATCTTCACTAAGGCACTAAATCAAGCCACATACAAAAATCTCCGTTCTAAATTAGGCATGATTTCGGCTGATTTGATTTGATATTTCTTTCATGTTTACATGCACTTTTGATTGTCTTTCCAAATAAAGGGGGAGAGAGTGCATCATTTCAGGGGAGAGAGAGAGAGATTGATTTGAGAGAGAGAGATTGATTTGAGAGAGAGAGATTGATTTGCACAAATCAAGGGGGAGAAAATTCGAAAATTCGAAATTTGAATTTGTACACAATTGGTGGGGGGAGAGATCAAATTCAAATCATGTACTAAGATTATTTTGTAAATCATCAAAAGGGGAAGATTGTTGAGAAAAGGAGTTTGAGTGATTACAAAATACATGATTTAAATAACGTGTACTAAAGAAATGCATGACACGTTTTATGACTTGACACGTTTTTGCATGAAACCTGCCTTATATAGTTTATATATAATGTTGCCGTACTAAAAAGCCTGAAGTTTATAGCTTATATCAAATGGCAACCATTTGTTTTGTTTGAACTATTTTCAAGTGCCACCATTAATGAACTAACTAGTTCATTAAGTGAAGTACTTAGTTAAATGAACTAAGTAGTTCATTAAATGAAGATATATTTGGAAAAGGCACAAAGGCAACAAATTGAAGAATGGAAAACCTTCTCCACCTCTTATTACATGTTTTTGCATATATATATATATATATATATATATATATATATATATATATATATATGTATGTATATATATATATAGATTTTTTTAAAGGCACTGTACATATATATTCCAACGTACTACCGACACGTTATATATTTTACGAACGTATGTTAACGTCACACCACTATACTTACCTCATATTTATGAGTATATTCAGGTCTTATATCATATTATATAAGTCACGGTGATGACAAAATTATTACGACTCCTTACAAGACAAAAATTATCGTATCGGGTGACAACCGAAACTTCGCCAACGTGTCACGTACTTGTCATACATAGATGGCCAGCCCCTAAACTTCAAAAATGGCCACAAATTTCGTGGCTTACATGGTATATTCAGCCATAAAATCATTGCATCTTGGCACACACAAATCACCCCCAATTAAGGCCAAATTGTGGAGATTTCAAATTCAACATTTTTAGCACATGGGACGCCACTTACACTCAGCCTTTAGAGCTGAATATTCAAGTTATTCTATGTATATTATGTGTGATATAATATATATAACATGTGCAAAATATTTGAATTCAATCGGAGAAAAAATCGCGAAATCGACAAAAGTCGAAAATTCGATTTTCTACGAACACGACACATGGAATGTTTTCTTGGTATGACATGTAGCATGTATATAGACACTTTTTACTTATTCAATACATACTAAAGTGTTCTAGAATATTCAATTTAGGGCTGATTTGAATATACCATATGTGTATAATTATTGTGCACCTATTTTACAAAGCTTACAAAAATAAAATTCAGCACATGCCAATCCTACATCACACGCCTAATACACCTTGGTGGAACCTATGTGGAGCTGAGTTGACATCTTGATTGGCCAAGAATGAAGCATACAAGGTTGGTGACATAAAGAAGGGAGCTACACAAGATAATGTTTCAAACTATGTCACATATGTGACACATCCTGAAATTCAGCATGTGTAAATAAGGTGGCCGATTTCTTGATCTTAATGGTGACATATTTACCTCTTTAATTTAAATAAATGATTTGATGATAAAATAACAATATTTTGAATATGTTTTGAATAGTGCACATGCTGAAAATTTCAGCATGTGTTGAATGTGGTGGCCGATTTTTATGAAGTTAATGGAGATGATTTGTCTTGCAAATTAAGTGGGATTGATTATGTGACTTTTGGAAATATTTTAAACACTAATTTGGCATATGTTTTTAGTGAAATATTCAGATTTATGCAGTAATCAAATGATGACAAATCTCATCCAATCAATGAGTGTCAAGTAGGCAAGGCCAAGATGATCATTCAATAAAGTGTTGCCAAGTAAGCAAGTTGATGCCACAATTATACAAGGTATTCTTCCCATGACTTAAAAGATAATTTCCAAGGGGAAGACCAGCCAAAAGGGGGCGGCCAAGGCTAGATAAAATGAAGAAGTAGTGCAAAATACAAGACAAGTCTCACAAGTGTAAAAGTGAAAAACGTTTTCTAGACTTTCTTCTTCTGCCTTTCTTTCTTCTTCTCTCTCAAAGCCTATTGTATCTATATTCAAATACATGTATAGGCTTCATTCGTACCACCATACACGCCATATTCTTGTGAAAGGTTGATCAAAGTGTGATCAAACCTTCATCCGTTCGGTGGTGGTGTTCGTGATCATTGTGATTGCTTGTAAGGTTTGTAAAGGGTTGGAGTTAGTGTATAACTCCATCAACCCTGTGTGATAAGGTGTTATTTTTTTAGTGATAAACGAGGAAGGTGTACTCAAAGACTGGAGTAGGTTGATTTAACCAAACCAGTATAAATTCCTCGTGTTCTCTACTTTTTTTCACAGTACTTTCAGTTTCCAGCATAGTAAATCATTTTCATTGCGATATTAAAAATATCAAACGAATTTCAAAAATCACGAAACTTTTTTAAAAACATATCTCCACGTTTTAAATTTCATTTGGCGCAAGTTTCAACCGTTTTGGATATGTATAAATCATTCAAACGTCAATAGTTCTGAGACTAGTGCAGTCTGATTTTCAGACTTGCAAAGGTTGAGACTCTTGAACGTATTTGACTAACTTCCCAAAGGAATGTTTCAAAACTGTTTCAATCCAATTAAATACACATAGTAAGGGGTTTGTCATTAAAGTTTCAGACCCTTTGGAGCCACGGTTTAATAGGAATAAACTTTTTAAATCAGACTACCGTTTCTGGTAGATTTGCGCAATCTGACCACTAACGATTTTTCAAAGGGTTAAAGGTTGAATTTTGATCTGAAATTTTTAGACGATACTCAGAACATCTGAGACTAAGATCTCTCCAAATTTTAGAATTTTTGAAGACCGGTAACCTAGTATTTAAAACGTTGCAAAACATGTCCTGAAAACAGAAACTGTTTTCAGAAGTTGGATTTTTGGATATTAAAACAATTTTAAAAACCAAATTTTCTGCACCCACTCTTCAACTCCCTTCTAGTGGTGCCTTGCAGTTCCTACAAAATCATCATATAAAAAATAATTAACATTCGTATCTTTTTCTTAGTAACCCGGGGTTGGACATTAACAAAGTTGTGCATAATCATTTTTCCTAGGTCAAATATCACAAAATCCAGCGAAAGACTTGCAACTTTCCTTGTCATGTATCAATGTCATAAGATCTTGTTATTATCCGTAATCATGAGTTCCTTGCAGGAATAGTTAAGTTCACCGGTTCAATGAATTATTCTAGTTCATACAATCCATTTACTTGTCGAGGTCACACATTTAACCAGTTTTAGCTCATTAATTCACTATATTGAAGTTGTACCCGATTTCGTCATTGTGACAACATGATAAGCTTTGCATTCGTACATGAGATGGTGTTAACTTATGATTTCTTTAAGTGATGATATGTTTAAGCATTGAGATTATTTTAAGTTATGATTTAGTATATGTGTACGTCGTCTAGCATATTAAGATATGAATCATAAGGTTGATCGTGTTATGCTATGACTTGGGTAGGTAAGAATGTGGTTAGGTGGTGAAGATATGTTCAGTTGTTATATATTATGTGTTTAACTTGATTATTTGCTTTGGTTTTTTTTTTGGGTCTAATTTTCATGTACAGAAAATGAAAAATAATAATTCATATGGCAGCAAAGGCAGCAACCTTAGAGGAGGATTGCCACCTCAAGGTCAAAAGTCGGACACACCTAATAATGATTGAATAGTCAGCTGAACTATCAAGTACCTTACAACAATTGGATGCTCTCATAAAGATGCAAGAAGAGATTAATGCTTAGCTAAGAGCACTAGTATATTGAGCTGTGCAAGTGAAAGCTATGGAAAAACAAAAAACAAAGCGGGAAATGCCAAAAGATATAGGGATCATACTTATGGCCTGGATGAGTTTCCATTTCCAATAAAGTTAAGGAAACATTTTTATTTGACTTTAGAATATGATGGAATAAAGTAAAATGACTCACTTAATTGGCTACGCTTCTTATATTGTGAATCAGCAGTTGATCGACACAATTTGACATAATTTTCATTATGTGTCATCGGGAAACAACATCTGTGTATTTTTAACACATGAATATAGTTGCGTATATCTGATCCTCCATACCCGTCATAGACAAGAATCTCTAAAATACTTATGGTCATTAATAAGAGGACCAACTTCCACGCAAAAAGGTTAACAGTGTGAACAATGTGACATATGAGGCACCTAGGAAGAATGCATGCTTAAAGGGTGGAGCATGTTTTTTGTATGCTAAAAGGGGTATTATAGCCTGTGATTGTTTTACGAAAATGCTAGGAAACCTAGGATATAAATTAACATTTTTTTTTTTCTTGAATGTTATATAGAGATACTTTGTAGTTGTGTCACAATGAGACATGGACCTTCCAAGACTATGACCAACTACCTAAGACCACCTGATAAGTAAATCAATATAGGTTATATTTGTTGGAAAAGTACTTAAAATTTGCTCCAAACTTATGTAAAGCATGTAAGATGTTGTTTGGGAGATTTAAGATGTTTAGAACACTTTGAGCTTGGAAGAAATCACTTGGATCAATCTATGTGTTAGTTGGATAGAACCAAGTGAAAGTGGAAATGAAGTTAAGTGTTCTGTTGGACATGGATCGATTGGTGTGACATCGATCGATCCATCAATCGATCGATGTGGTAAAGATGCAAAGTTGGAGCTATCTGTCCAGTGATCGATGTGACATATCGATGTTTGCAGGGTGCAAAGTTGGAGCTCTCTGTCCGATCGATGTGCCAAAAGAAGGATTTTTCACTTTGAATTGCAACTTTTGATCCAAGAATCATCTCTCCTCATACATGTATGCTATGCAACTGACATGGAGGTTAATTAAACTGCTGAAATAAGTTTAGAGGTGGAATTTTACACAACCCAATGCCAATAAATAGTAGGCCTTGGTATCTTAATTTATATACAACATCTTTTGCAAAGTTTGAAAAATTTCAGCAATCTTATCCTCCTATTCTCTCTTTCTCTCCTCCACTATCAAACACTTCTCTTGTGCAAGTTTATCTTCCTCTCGTAGAGCGAACGAAAGGAAGAAGACATTATATCCTGGGAGGCTTATGACGTGTAGTTCACCTCGCTCGTAGTGGAGGCATTTTAGCTTTAAGGACAGCAACTTACGTTGTGTCACAGATTTCTACTGTCTTTGTTCTTTTTGTTTGGAATCCATATTCCTTTATATATTCTAACAATCTTAAAGCTAAAAATTCATCTATTGATATGGGCACAAAACATCACATGGTTCTTGGTATGTCAAAGATAGAGCCTTTTGATGACAAATTCTTCAAAAGGTGGTCTGCTAAGGTTCTATTTTTCCTTGAGATGTTGTCCATCTCCTACGTTCTTACCAAGGAGAAACCAACCGATGAAGGAGCAGAACTCAAGTATGAAGCCGACAATACAACCTGCACGGGTCATATCCTGCATTTCTTATTAAACTTCCTTTTTAACATTTATGTCAAATTCTCTTCTGCAAGGGAGATTTGGAAAGTACTTCAGAACAAGTATGATTCTAAAGATGTTGGAAAGAGAAAAGAATGTGGTCAGTGAGTCTCTCAAGTTTCAAATGGTTGACCATATACCTATCAATGATCAAATCCATCAATTCCAACAATTGGTGGATAATCTCAAACAAGAAGACATCAAGATAGATGAAACTTTCCAGGCTGCCTCCTTGTTGGAGAAATTACCTTCTTCTTGGAGCAAATACAAGAAGAGAGGTAAACATGATGACGCCAAACTCACCATGGACGATGTCATCAAACACATTCGAATTGAGGAAAACAACTAGCGAGAAGATGAATATGGTGTTGAGAATGAATCTTAGGCCAATATTCTGGTGCACAACTCAAAGGCAAAAAAGACAAAAGGTCCAGAATGTCAAAGAACATAGCAACAAAGGTGAAAATTTTGTGTAGGGATAAAAGAAACCCAAAGGAGTATGATGGGTTTGCGGAAAGACTGAACACAAAGCCTTCTTCTATAACAAAAGGAAGGGACAAGTAGTGGCCATGCAAATCAGATGGAGCATGACGATAGAGACAAGGCCAAAGACAAAGAGGTCGTCGCTGCAGTCGTCGTGGACGAGGTAAACTTTGTTGGAAGTTCTACAGAATGGGTGTTTGATACTAGAGCCACCAGACACATTGCTACCAGTAGAGATCTATTTCTTGATTTTCAAGAAATAGATAGTGGAGACCAGGTTTTTCTTGGAGATGCACGAGGAACCCATATTCTCGGGAAGCGAAAACAATTCCTTAAGTTAATTTGGAGAAAAAGACTGGCATTAGGTAATGTGCTCTACGTTCCTACTATACGTAGGAATTTTATTTCTAGAGCACTTCTAAACAATGCCAATCTGAAACTTGTTTTTGATTCTAGCAAATTGGTGCTTATTAAAATTGGGAAATTCATTGGGAAGAGATTTTGTAATGCCGGATTGTTTGTACTAGATGCTACTTGTATTACTAATGACAATATGTCTTCTTCTGTGTACTTGATTGATTCTTATGATCTTTGGCAGCTAGGAGGTCATGTTAACCTTAATACTTTAAAAGATTAACATAAAAAACCATTTAAAAATACAAAAAAAGTCTTAGATAAACTAGACCTCATTCATGATGACTTAGGTGACTTCAAGAATCATGTTAGTAAATGAGGTAAAAGATATTGTATAACCTTCATCGATGATTATTTGAGGTTCACTAGAGTATATTTACTAAGTCATAGAGATGAGGCTGAAGAAATGTTCAAGAAATTTAAAAATAAAGTAGAGAATCAATTAGAAAGGAAGATCAAAAGGTTAAGATCCGATAGAGAAGGTGAGTATATGACTACTTCATTGCAGAAATTTTGTGAAGAACATGTAATAATTCATGAAGTAACATCACTTTACACTCCTCAATCTAATTGTGTAGCTAAGAGAAAGAATAAAACACTTAAAAACATGATGAATACTATGATTATTAGTTCTGGTTTGCCGGATAATTTGTGGGTTGAAGCTATTCTCTGTGCTGGTCATATATTGAATAGAATACCACACAAAAAGACTAATAAAATCCCTTATGAACTTTGAAAAGACTATCATCCAAATTTAGGATACATGAAAGTGTGGGGGTGTTTAGCAAATATGGATATTCCAGAATTTCAAAGGAACAAGATAGGACCAGAAACCAAAGATTGTGTGTTTATAGGATATGCCCAAAATAACGTGGCATATAGGTTTATGACTGTTGAGAAATTATAAAGTCTAAAGATGCTATATTCTTTGAGACTATTTTTCCTATGAAACAACAAAAGGTTCGGGTCATTCCATTTATGAAAAGGTGAATCTAGTAAAAATGTAGTTAATACAAAACTGTATTCACTAAGAAGGAGCAAAAGGAAAAGGATTGAAAAAACCTTTGGTAATGATTTTACTGAAGTGTTTATCATAGAAGAAGATCCGAAAACTTACCAAGATGCTATGAAATCCATAGATGCAATATTTTGGAAAGAAGCCATAAACAGTGAATTAGATTCAATAATGTATAACCACACTTGGGAAGTGATAGATTTACCTAGAGGTTTTAAGCCTATAGGTTGTAAGTGGGTGTTTATGAAAAAGTTGAAGGCAGATGGTACTATAGATAAATTCAAGGCTAGATTAGTAGCTAAAGAATTTACTCAGGAAGGAGTAGATTTCTTTAACACCTATGCATCGGTTGCTAGAATAACAACCATTAGGGTGCTAGTTGCATTAGCTTCTATCTATAAACTTGTGATACATCAAATAGATGTTAAAACAACGTTTCTAAACAGAGACTTAGATGAAGAAATCTACATGAGACAACCTGAGGGAATGATTGTGAAAGGGCAAAAACAAAGTATGTAGATTAAAGAAATCATTGTATGGTTTAAAACAGACCCTTAAACAATGGCATGAGAAATTTGATAATGTCATGATAGCAAATGGCTATGTAGTAAATGAAAATGATAGATATGTTTATAGCAAATTTGAGAATCTTGACGGTGTGATTATTTGCCTATATGTTGATGACATGTTGATCTTTGGTATGAATTTGGATGTTGTTCATAACACTAAATCATTTTTGTCATTAGTTTTTGATATGAAAGGTATGGGTAAAACTGATTTTATTCTTGGTCTTAAGTTAGTTGAGAAATGTGCGGGTTATATACTTTGTCAAAGTCATTATGTTAAAAACTGTTAAAGAAGATTAATCACTTTGATTGCAAAGCTGTAAGTACACCCTTTGATCCTAACAGAAGATTAGAGAAGAATAAAGGTGATAGTATTTCACAATGTGAGTATGCAAGAATAATTGGTAGTGTAATGTATCTAATGAATTGCACTAGCCTGATATTGCATATGCTGTAAATAGACATGCAAGATATACGCACAATCCAAGTAATGAACATTGGTTTACACTAAGAAGACTTTTGAAATATGTGAGAGGAACCATTAGTGGAAATACTTGTGTTTTAGAAGGATTTTGTGATGCCAATTGGGGATCAGATAACGATGAAGTTAACTCAACTAATGGTTATGTGTTTAGTTTTGATGGTAGTGCCATTTCTTGAAAAGCATCTAAGCAAACATGTAAAGCAAAGTCAATAATGGAATCTGAATTTGTTGCCTTGGAACTTGCATGTAAAGAAGCTGAATGATTATGGAATTTGCTTGTAGATATTCCTTTGTGGTCTAAACCTATGCCTTCTGTGTCTATACATTATGATTTGTAAGCTGGATTGCTCGAGCAAAGAACAGAGTTATAATGAAAAGAGCTGGCACATACGATTGAGACATAATATTGTGTGAGATTTAATGAGTTCAGATGTGGTTAACTTGGAGTTTGTAAGATCCGAGTTTAACTTGGTTGACCCTTTGACGAAAGGACTATGCAAAAAGTTGGTCTTTGAAACATCGTGGGGGATAGGAGTTGTTCCATTTGAAGTGGTTTCTGTGTGACAGCAACCCAACCCACTATTATCAGAGATCCTGCGAACGGGATTCAATATGGTAATAACAAGTCACAGAAGAATTCTACTCAGCACTATCAATGTGTCCCTCCCTATGGTGTTGTTGAAGATAGTGCTTGCTGCAAGTAAATGAAGGTGAGATTTTTAGAATCTCTTAATATAATTCATAGCCATTGGTGTGAGCATTCCACACTTGATGAATTCTACCTATATAAGCGTAAAAGTGGTGCCGCTTCCTAAGAGAGTTTGGAACAACTCACTCGAGTGCTTATGAAAACATGGGACTGGGATGGATGGCCGATATCACACCACACCGTGAACTTGCCTGAAGCTAGTCAATGACATGTCGGTTGTAAGTTTATATAAACAATAGAGAGGTAAGATTCAAGACGTCAATGTCATCTTATTTCCGTTTATATACTGCTTCTTGTGCTAAGTGGCAATTCAAGATGTCAGTCATTGTGCATTATGTGTCATTGTCTTCGTTTGCTAGTGGAGAGGTTGGTTTATAACGTTCGGAAATGTTTGTATATAAGTTTGGATCACGCGGGGATTGTTGGAAAAGTAAGTCTAAAGTACTTCAAAATTTGCTCCAAACTTATATAAAAGTATGTAAGATGTTGTTTGAGAGATTTAAAGATGTTTAGAACACTTTGAGCTTGGAAGAAATCACTTGGATCAGACCCAATAAGTAGAAATGAAGTTAAGTATTGTGTTTGACATGGATCGATCACACGGATCGATCGATGTGACATCGACCGATACATCGATCGATTGATGTAGTATGGATGCAAAGTTGGAGCTCTCTGTCTAACATAGATCAATCACGTGGATCGACTGTATGACATCGATTGATACATTGATCGATGGATGTTTGTAGGATGCAAAGTTGGAGCTCTCTGAATACCAAAAGACATAACTTTTCACTTTGAATTGCAACTTTTGATCCAAGAATTATCTCCCTTCATACATGAACGTTATGCAACTGACAAGGAGGTTAATTAAATTGCTGAAACAAGTTTATGTTATGAAAACTAAGGAGAATGACAACAAACAACACAATAAGATCACCGAGACGTGATAGATATCACTGTCCTTAAAAGCAATTTCGCCTCCACGGGTGAGCAAGGTGAACTACAAACGAATGCATCCCAGGATTTAACGGGCTTCCCTTGTTCGTTTGCTCTATGAGAAAAGGAATGAACTTACAAGTAGAAGTGTATGAAAGTAGAGGAGAGGAAGGAGGAAGACTGCTGAAATTTTTCTGCACTAAGGAAAGTTGCAAGAGAATTTCTATATTTTGCAAATAGACAAGCCTTGTATATATAGGCTTTAGGATAGATGAAGACCTTGTGTAAAACTTGTTTCAGCAGTTTTCAGACCTTCCTAGTTCGTTAAATAACTTTCACTTTTGAAGGGAGATGATTCTTGGACCAAAAGATGCAACTCAGCATGAAAGGTTCTGTCTGTTGGCACATCGATCGATCACATCGATCGATCAAAGTCGGACAGAAATATTTCTTCATCTATTCTGCCTCACATAGATCGATCCATGTATCGATCGATGTCACATCGATCGATCAATGTTATCTATCTATGTTGGACAGAAAGGTTCCAGTATTGCACCGTACTACATCGATCGATCAATGTACACATCGATCGATCGATGTCTTGTACATAGAACGATCGATGTCCTCCAGAACACTTTAACTTTATTCTATCTTTCACTTGGTTCGATCCAACTTATACTTGGATAGATCCAAGTGATATTCTTCAAGTTAAAGGTGTTCAAATCATCACTCATACTCCCAAACAACATTACACATGTTTTTATATAAGTTTGGAGCATATTTAAAAGTATTTTAACATACTTTTTTCCAACAATCCCCCAGGTGATCCAAACTTATATACAAACATTTTTGGACGTTTATCAACTAACCTCTATACTGTCAAACAAAGACAATGACACATAATGGACAATGACTTACGTCTTGAATTGCCATATAAACGGAAATAAGATGACATACGTCTTGAATCTTACCTCGCTATTGTTTATATAAACTTACAACTGACATGTCATTGACTAGCTTCAAGCATGTTCACGGTGTGGTGCGACATCGGGCATGCACCCAGTCCTAGGTTTTCATAAGTGCTCTAATGAGCTGTTCCAAACTCTCATAGGAAGTGGCACCGCCTCCACACTTATATAGGTAAAATTCATCAAGTGTGTACTGCGCACACTACCATACAACATGGCTATGAATTTCATTAAGAGATTCTTAAAAACCTCACCCTCTTTATTTGCAGTAAGTACTATCTTTAACAGCACCATAGGAAGAGACAAAACGATAGTACTTGTAGAACTTTTATATGACTTGTTTTTACCACATTGAACCCCGTTCGTAGGATCTCTACTAATAATGGGTTGGGTTGCCGTCATATAAAGTTCAAAACAATGGAACCAGTCCCATTCCCCTCGATGCTTGTTGGACTGACTTTTTGTTCAGTCCTTTAGTTAAGGGGTCTGCTAGATTCAACTTGGTTCTTACATACTCCAAGTTGATCACCCCTAAACTAATTAAATCCCGCACAATATTATGTCTCAATCTAATATGCCAGCTCTTTCTGTTATAGATCTTATTCTTCGCTCGAGCGATCGCCACATGTGAATCGCATCGTATAGAAACAGAAGACATAGGGTTATACCACAAAGGCATATCAACCAACGGACTCCTTAACAATTCAGCTTCTGTTGCATCAAGTTCTAAAGCAATGAATTCTGGTTCCATAGTTGATTTTGCTATACACGTTTGTTTAGAAGATTTCCAAGATATGACTCCACCATCTAAAGTGAATACATAACCATTTGTCGAATTAATCTCATCATTATCCGACACCCAATTAGCATCACAGAAACCTTCTAATACAGCCGAAAAAACCACTAAACACAAGACAAAGATCCATTGTTCCTTTGATATATCTCATTAATCTTTCTAGAGCCATCCAATGTTCACTACTTGGATTATGAGTATATCTCGCTAGCCTATTTACGGCATCAGATATGTCAGGTCTTGTGCAATTCATTAAATACATTATACTTCCAATTATTCTAGCATATTCAACTTGTGAAACACTATTGTTTCTATTTTTCTTTAAGTGTACAACAGGATCGTATGGTGTGGTTACGGGTTTAACATCAAGAAGTTAAATTTTTTCAACATTTTCTCAACATAGTGAGATTGAGATAATGCATAACCCCCACAATTCTCGACTAACTTTAAACCAAGTATTAAATCAGCCTTACCCATATTTTTCATATCAAAGACGGAAGATAAGAATGATTTAGTACTATGCACAACATCAATATTGTTTTCAAAGATAAACATATTGTCAATATATAAACATACGATGACACAACAAGAATTTTCAACTTTACTATAAATGCAACGATCACTTTCGTTCACAATATAACCGTTAGAAATCAAAGCATTATCAAATTTTTCATGCCACTGTTTCGTGCTTGTTTAAGACCATACAAGGACTTCTTAAGTTACACACATTATGTTCTTAACCTTGAACGATCATACCTTTCGGTTGATGCATATATATCTCTTCATCTAAATCACCA
Organism: Eustoma russellianum; assembly: GCA_036186865.1. Taxonomy (NCBI): domain Eukaryota; kingdom Viridiplantae; phylum Streptophyta; class Magnoliopsida; order Gentianales; family Gentianaceae; genus Eustoma; species Eustoma russellianum. Next base: position 12,658,175 of record AP025054.1, on the reverse strand, counting down.
TTCAAAAAGGCCGTTTTAGCATCCATTTGATGTATCACCAACTTATTAATGGAAGCTAGAGCCACTAAAACTCGAATAGACGTTATTCTTGCTACCGGTGAATATGTGTCAAAATAATCTACTCCCTCTTGTTGGGTAAAACCTTTGGAAACTAGCCTTGCCTTAAACTTATCGATAGAGCCATCAGCCTTTAGTTTCTTCCTAAAGACCCATTTGCAACTAATAGGCTTACATCCTCTAGGTAACTCTACTAGTTCTCAAGTATTGTTACTAAGAATCGACTCAAGTTCACTATTGATAGCTTCTTTCAAAAACTTAACGTCTATGGAACTCATAGCCTCTTTATAAGTCTTAGGATCTTCTTCCAAAATAAAAGCAGTAATAAAGTCGTCTCCAAATGATTTTTCAATCCTTTGTCTTTTGCTTCTTCTAGGTAAAGAAGCAATTTCGTCACTAGATTTATTGCTAGACTCACCAAGTTCAAAACTAGTGCTAGTCACCTTCTCTTTCTTCATTGGAAACTCAAGTTCAAAAAATTCAGCATCCTTAGATTACATAATCACACCATTATCTAAGGTCATAAACCTATATGCGCACTATTCAAGGCATATCCCACAAACACACAGTCTCTAGTTTTGGAACCAATTTTATCCCTTTTAAACTCAGGAATTTCAACTTTGTCTAAGCACCCCCACACTTTAAAATAATTCAAGTTGGGTGCATAATCTTTCCAGAGTTTATATAGAGTCAAATTAGTTTTCTTATGTGGAATTCTATTAAGAATATGACATGCTGAAAGTATAGCCTCACCCCACATATTACTTGGCAATCCGGAACTTAAGAGCATTGTATTCATCATATCCTTAAGTGTCCTATTTTTCCTTTCAGCAATGCCATTGGATTGATGAGAATACGGAGGTGTAAACTCATGTATAATGCCATTATCTTCACAAAACTTTTGTAAAGACAAGGTACTATACTCACCTCCTCTATCTGACCTTACCTTTTTAATTCTTTTGTCTAATTGGTTCTCAACTTCGTTCTTGTATTTAATGAACATACTTTCCGCTTCATCCTTGTTACTGAGTAAGTAAACCTTAGTGTACCTGGAAAAATCATATATAAAGGTAATGTAGTATCGTTTACCATCTTTGTTGAGAAATATATTTGGATAATTTTCAAAGTCATGATTTTAAGTGGTAAATACTTAAAAATATCATACATAGTGTTATATATGATTAAAAGTTGAAAAGTTGACATCGATCTCTCAGGTTGTTGTTGTAGAGATTAGGGGGTTTGAGTGATTTCAAAATAAGTGACTTAAATGCATGATATATATAAACGTGTACATGTGTGCATGATATCTTGCCATTACTTGCCTTATTTAGCTTATATATTATGTTGCTGTACTAACGAGCCATGAAGCGTTAAAGCTTACATCATATGGCAAACATTTGTTGTATTTATACTTTTTTTAGGTGCCACCATTAATGAACTAAACTAGTTCATTAAGTGAAGTACTTAGTTTAATAAACTAAGTAGTTCATTAAAGGAAGTCATATTTGGAAGAGGCACAAAGGCAACAAAGCTAAGGAAGGAAAGTTTTCTCCTCCTCCCCATCTTTAATACACATGGCTATATACATATTTTACACCTATTTTCAGATTTTTTTAAGGCACATACACATGTATTCCAACGTACTACCGACACGTTATATATTTTACGTACGTACGTTAACGTCGCACCACTATACTTAACTCATATTTATGAGTATATTCAGGTCTTATATCATATGATATAAGATATGGTGATGACAAATCAAATACGACACGATAAAAGGTTCTAAACCGAAATTTGTCGTATCGGGCGAATACCGAAACTTCGCCAACGTGTCACGTACTTGCCATAAATAAATGGCCAGCCCCTATACTTCAAAAATGGATTAAAATTTCGTGCACATGACATAAAAATCAGCCAAAAATACTTTCCATGTTGGCACACACAAATTACTCCACATTAAGGCCAAAATGTGAAGATTCCAAGTTTAATTTTGTCACATGCTAATGGTACCACTTTAAACCAGCCAAGTGCTGTGATTTAAAGTTTATATTATATATATTATGTATAACATAATATATATAACATGTGCAAAAGTTGGAATTTAAATTTTAGAAAAATCGGGTAATCGATAAATATCGAAAATTCGGTTTTCTACGCACACAACACATGGAACGTTTTTGGTACATCATGTGACACGTATCTAGACAATTTTTACATATGATATACATCTTAAAGTGTTCTAGAAAATTAAATTAAGGGCTGATTGGAATATTACATGTGTATATTATTAAATGTGCACTATTTTACAAAGTTAGCAAAAATAAATTTCAGCACTTGTACATACACATTCCAACGTCACCTACAACTGATTTGGAGCATATGTGGAGCTTTTTTGGCATCTTGATTGGTCAAGGATCAATCATACAATGTTGGTGAATTGAAGAGAGAAGCTACAAATGGTAAGAATTCAAAATATATCTCTCTTATATCACATGCTGAAAATTTCAGCATGCTAAAATGTTGGTGGCCGATTTTGTGACATTCAAAGTGAGATATTTCATCATCTTTTATTATGTAATTGATTAGAAGAAGAAATGGAAAGGTTTTGAATATTATTTAAATAAATAAATGGTGATATTTTATATATCACACATGCTGAAAATTTTTCAGCATGTGTACAACTTGTGTGGCCGAATTTGAGAGCTATATGGTGTCCAAGTTCATTTGTTATGTGATAGCAATACTTACCATAACTTGGTGATTCAATTTTTAAAGAAAAAATCAAGGTAATTTGGGTATTATTTTTGAAAGAAAAGGAATGTTGCACATGCTGAATTTTCAGCATGGCAAGACTACTAATGGCCGATTTTTGCATTGGTTTAGGAAGGATTTTTTTGTCTTGAAATTTATGTGAATATCTCATGAATTATGGAAGTTATTTTTTGATGATTTTGGCACATGGTTAAGTGTAATTCTCAGATTTTTTCCAAGTCATCATGATGACAACGTTAAACCAATAAGGAGGTGCCAAGTAAGCGAAGACTAAATGATCATCCAATAAGAAGATGCCAAGTAAGCAAGGCCTTGTCACAATGATGTCTTACACTCTCTCAAGGACTTAAAAGATAATTTTCAAGAGGGGGAGACACACCAAGGGGACGGCTGCAATCATTAAAAGGGAAGAGAAGAGAGCAAACAAAATAACAACAAGCATTGCAATTCAAAGAGATCAAAAAGCCTAGCTCTTCTTCTCCTACATCTTCTTTCTTTCTCTCTTCTTGTAAAGCCTATTGTTTTCATATCTTTCAATCTTGAATAGGCTTGAGATAAACCACCATTCATTATACATCTTTGTAAAAGATTGATCAAGGTGTGATCAATCTTCATTCTTACAAGGTGGTGGTGTTCGTGCGAATTATACTTACAATACAAGGTTTGTAAAGGTTTGGAGTTAGGTGTAACTCTATCAACCCTGTGGTAAGGTGTATTGCGTGTGTGTGATTAGTGTGAACCAAGGAAGGTGTTCCTTGAAGACTGGAGTAGGTTGTTTATAACCGAACCAGTATAAAATTCTTGGTGCCATTTACTTTCTGCATTTACTTTTCAGTTACTGCACTGATTACCCTTCTTATTCGCATTCGTAAAAATAGTTAACGAATTTCAAAAATCACGAAAATTTCCAGAAATATACTCACATGTTCTAGGGTTAATTTGGCACAAGTTTCAACCCTTTTGGATAAGTATAAGTCAATGAAACATCAAAAGTTCTGAGACTAGTGCAGTCTGATTCTCAGACTTGCAAAGGTTGAGACTTTGATTGTAGTTGACGTACTTGCCAAAAGAACTTTGCAAAACTGTTTCAAACCATTTAGATATAGTGTATAAGGAGTTATTGGTCAAATTTTCATAGCATGTGGACGTTCACACAAATAGGAATAAATTTTTCAAAACCATCTACCGTTTCTGGCAGATTCGAGCAATCTGAGTACCAACGGTTTTTGAAGGGGTTAAAGGTTGAATTTTAATTTGAAATTTTTAGGGGACCCTCATAACATCTGAGGCTAAGTTATCTCAAAATTTCATAATTTTTGGAGACCTATAACCTAGTTTTAAAAAAGTTTTAAAACTGGTCCTGAAAACAGAATCTGTTTTCAGAAGTTGAATTGTTCAAGTTTAAAGAAATTTTAAAAACCACACTTTCCGCACCATCTATTCAACCCCCCTTCTAGTGGTGCCTTGCAGATCCTAAAAGTGGTATCAGAGAGCAGGAACACTCACTTCAAGGAATCCGACGATTCAGTGAGATGGCAACCACAAATCTCAAAACCGAGCAAGAAGGTATGTCGAGCCAAAGGCCTCCACTTTTCGACGGTGAGTCATTTATTCAGTGGAAACTTAGAATGAAGCTTTTTCTTATGGCTATAGATATAGATCTTCGGTCAATCATTGAAGATGGTCCTTATGTCCCATCTAAGGTATCCACCGTAGACGGAGTCACATTAGAAGTTGTTAAAACTAGACAAGAATATACGAGTGATGATAAAAAGAAACTTAGTATGAATGCTAGGGCTATGCAATTGCTTCTAAATGGATTAAGTAAAAGTGAGTCTAGTTATGTATCAAACTGTTCGAGTGCACAAGAAATATGGAGGATACTAGAAATGAAACACGAAGGCACGAGTCAAGTGAAAGAGTCAAAAATTAACATGCTTATGTCCACACTTGAGTCATTTAAATTATTGCCCAATGAGTCTATTGTAGATATGGATCTTCGGTTGACTAACATCTATAACTCTCTTGAGTCACTTGGTAAGGCTTTTACTACGCAGGAAAAGGTACAGAAAGTCCTACGAAGCCTTCCTTCTGAATGGGACCCTAAAGTGACCGCGATAGAAGAAAGCAAGGAAACTAAATCAATAAAGATGGAAGAACTAATCGGATCACTTAAAGTTTATGAAAATAAACTCATCATACGGAAATCGGAATCATCTAAACAAGGTAAAGCCATTGCTTTTAAATCAAATGAATAAGTCTCCCCTCCCTCCGATCACGTAGATGATAGTGATTCCGAATCGGATAATGATGACCTAATTCTATTGGCTAAAGGATTGAGAAAATTTATGAGAAGGTCATTTAGAAACAAAAATAAGGGCACTATGACTAAGATAAATAAGAACAAGTCAAACGATAAAGACGTTAAATGTTATGAATGTGGCAAACTCGGACACTTATCATATGACTGCCCAAATAAAGAAAAGCAAACTACTAAATACCCTGACAAGGAGCGGAACAAAAATAGACTCGTCTCAGAACCCAAACAAAGGAAACGTGCTCTAAAGGCCTCCACCTGGAGTGATTCATCAGATTCTGAAACTGAGACTGAAGAGGAGACCGCACAAGTATGCTTTGCATCCAAAGCATCTAATGAGGTATCATCTGATTCTGACTCTGACTCTGAACCTTCTTATGATGATCTTTTTAGTCAGTATCTAGAATTGCATAAATTCACCAAGACTCTCGCTAAGGAAAAGAAACGATTAATTGAAGACAAGAAACTGTTAGAATCTTCTAACGAGAATCTTGTCGCTCAATTAAGCGATTCAAAGAAAGAGTCATCATGCGTCATTACTGCATTAAAGATAGAGATTTCATCATTAACCACTCAAAATAATGAAATGAAATCCGAGATTTCAAATTTGAAATCAAGGAATACCGATTTAGAGAAAATGATGAAACAGTTTGATACAGGGTCCAACATGCTGCATCGCATCATATTATCACAAAAGCATGACAGCGACAAAACTGGACTGGGATACCTTGATACTAACGAAGTATCAACCAAACCAACCAAGTTTGTTGTGTCTAAGAAAGTAGACACCCCTAAGCCGCAATTGGCGTCTAAGATGACGCAGAAAGCGCCCCCTTCCTCACGCCCCACTTCTTCATATCATGTGAAATATAACTTTGTACCTTATAGATATGAAAGGAAGAGAATAATGCATACACGAAATTCATATCATCCTCGCACTACGCACACACACACAAGGACATATTAAAAACGTCCTTCATTTAATGAGTATAAGGGAGTCCTTGGGCAAAGGCCCAAAGTGCATGCACCACATGTCTATTATATCGCACCTTCATCTACATTCTTGCCATTTGATAGACCGAGAAGGATCACCCAAGTATGGGTACCGAAAGGTACTTTTACCAAGAGATGATTAACTAACTCGAAAGGACCCAAAGTTAAAAGGGTACCTAAATCATCTTTGCACATTGCAGGGAGACCACACGTCGAAAGATACATCAATAAAGTGGTTCCTTGACAGTGGTTGCTCGAGGCACATGACGGGTGACCCAAGCTTGTTCTCCAAATTAAATAAGGTCACAAAATGCGGATCCGTGACCTTTGGAGACAACAATGAAGGCAAGATCATCGAAAAAGGTACGATTGGTAATCCGAACACACTCCAAATCTCCAACGCATTTTTGGTAAGCAACTTATCCTACAATCTTCTTAGCATTTCTCAATTTGTTGACAATGGTTTTAATGTGTGTTTTACTCACCCTTATTGCAACATAATAAATAAAAATGGAGAAACCGTTTTAAAAGGAAAACGAGAAGGCAATATTTTTACGCTATCTATGGATGATGTAGTAGACGCTAAAGTTAAGTGTTTTATGTCAAATGAACCCAATGTGAATTTATGGCATAGACATTTAGGACACATTGGAATTTCCACACTAGAAAAACTTCAACGAAAGAACCTAGTACGGGGATTGCCTACGCTTGATTTAGACAACTTTCAGTTGTGTGCATCTTGCATAAAAGGCAAACAAACACGTGAGTCACTTAAGCCGAAAAATGAAATAAGCACGACTAGAATATTAGAACTATTGCATATAGATTTGTTTGCTCCTAGTCGCACTACAAGCCTTGGTGGGCGTCACTATGCATGCGTAATTGTTGATGACTTTTCTCGTTATACTTGGACTTTATTTCTTGCACATAAGGATGATAGCGCCGTTAAGATTGCTAAATTAATTAAACAACTTGAAAATCAATACGGTGTAAATGTGAAAAGGATAAGAAGCGATAGAGGCGGTGAGTTTAAAAACAAAGAAATGATTTCGTTTTGTGAAGAAAAAAGAATTAAGCATGAATTTTCGCCACCTAGAACTCCACAACTAAATGGAGTAGTAGAAAGAAAGAATCGTACATTACAAGAAATCGCTAGAACTATGCTTTGCAAAAATAAATTGCCTAGATTTCTGTGGGCGGAAGCCGTAAATTGTGCATGCTATATTGTAAATCACCTATCTATAAGAAAGAAAATAAACAAGACGCCTTATGAGATTTTGAATGATCGCATGCCTAAGATTGACTATTTTCGTGTGTTTGGATGCAAATGTTTTGTCTTGAATACAAAAGATAATTTAGATAAATTTGAATCCAAATCAATTGAGTGCATTTTTGTTGGATATTCTATAAATTCGAAGGCATATAGATGTTATGATCCTCTCACTAGACAAATTATAGAATCTATTCATGTTAAATTCAATGAATTTGGTGAGATTGATAAAGATAAAGAATATGAAGATGATTTTGAATTGAAACCCGTTTTGGATGAAGATAATGATTCTTTTGATATGCATGATATGAATGAGACACTAGAAGTGCATGATCACATAGAGATGCATGATAACTTAGAAAATAATCAACCAAGATGGTATAGAGATCACCCACATGATCTCATCATAGGCGACCTCACTCACGGTGTGCGACCACGTAGAAGAATTACCTCGGATAAAATAAATGAATTTCATGCTATGATTTCTGAAATTGAGCCCAAAAATGTGCATGATGCCTTGAGTGATTCATCTTGGATTGATGCTATGCATGACGAACTAAATCAATTCGTTAGAAACGATGTATGGGATTTAGTGCCACGACCACAACATAAGACTATAATAGGCACAAAGTGGGTATTTAGGAACAAAATGAATGAAGAAGGAAAGGTCGTTAGAAATAAAGCGAGACTTGTAGCACAAGGATATAATCAAGAAAAAGGAATCGATTACGATGAAACATTTGCACCCGTAGCACGATTAGAAGCTATACGACTCTTACTTGCTATTGCTTGCATGAAAGATTTTAAATTATATCAAATAGACGTGAAAAGTGCATTTCTAAACGGATTTATACAAGAAGAAGTATACGTGAAGCAACCACCCGGTTTTGAAGATTTGAAACATCCCGATCACGTGTACAAACTAAAGAAGGCAGTATACGGCCTAAAGCAAACGCTAAGAGCATGGTATGATCGTTTTGCTACTTTTCTTTTAGAAAATAATTTTAAACGTGGTACTATAGATAGTACACTATTTTTGAAACAAGAAAAATCAGATTTGCTTATTATTCAAATCTACGTAGATGAAATTATTTTCGGCTCTACCTCACATAGACTTGTTAAAGATTTTGAAAATTGCATGAAATCTGAATTTGAAATGTCTATGGTTGGTGAACTTAATTATTTTCTTGGCTTGCAGATTAAGCAAACGAGTAAAGGAATTCATATAAGCCAAGCAAAATATGTTAATGACATGATTAAAAAGTTTAATTTTGAAAATTTGAAACCATCCCCCACCCCTATGAGTGTCACTACTAAATTAGACAAAGACGAACATGGTAAAGACGTTGATAATGGATTATATCGATCTATGATAGGCTCTTTGCTATATTTAACTGCTAGTAGGCCTGACATCATGTTTAGTGTATGCATGTGTGCTCGTTTTCAAAGTCAACCTAATGTGTCACACTTAAATGCGGTAAAAAGAATATTCTGTTATATTAAGCACACGCCCATCTTAGGAATTTGGTACGATAAGGATTCTACATTTGACTTACATGCTTACACTGATGCAGATTATGGTGGCTGCAAAATAGATGGAAAAAGCACGAGCGGAACTTGCCAATTTATAGGAAATTCCCTTATTTCATGGTTTTCCAAAAAAGCAAGCAAGTGTTGCTTTGTCCACTACTGAGGCTGAGTACATGGCTCTTAGCCTTTGTTGCACACAGTTGTTGTGGATAAAACAACAACTTTCGGACTTTGGAATTACCGTAAATAAAATTCCTATATATTGTGATAGTATGAGTGCCATAAACTTGTCTAAGAATCCCGTGTTACATTCTAAGGCTAAGCATATAGAAGTATGCTATCACTTTCTTCGTGATCACGTAAACAATGGTAATATTGTCATAGATCACGTACGCACAGAAGGACAAGTAGCGGATATCTTTACAAAAGCCTTAAATCAAGCCACGTATGAATCTCTTCGTTCTAAATTAGGCATGATTCCCGTTGATATGATTTGATTTGACGTGATTTGATTTACTTTCCTTTTTGACAGGAATCTTTTGATTTACTTTCCAAAATAAAGGGGGAGAGAAAAGCATGATTTAAGGGGGAGAGAGAGACTAATTGATATTAATTGCACAAATAAAGGGGGAGCCGGATTTCAAATTCGAAATTCAAATTTCAAATTTGTGCATGTTTCAAGGGGGAGAGATAGCATTTAAATCATGTGCATAAATTATTTTGAAAATCATCAAAAGGGGGAGATTGTAGAGATAAGGGGGTTTGAGTGATTTCAAAATAAGTGACTTAAATGCATGTTATATATAAACGTGTACATGTATGCATGATATCTTGCCATTACTTGCCTTATTTAGCTTATATATTATGTTGCCGTACTAACGAGCCATGAAGCGTTAAATCTTACATCATATGGCAAACATTTGTTGTGTTTATACTATTTTTAGGTGCCACCATTAATGAACTAAACTAGTTCATTAAGTGAAGTACTTAGTTTAATAAACTAAGTAGTTCATTAAAGGAAGTCATATTTGGAAGAGGCACAAAGGCAACAAAGCTAAGGAAGGAAAGTTTTCTCCTCCTCCCCATCTTTAATACACACGGCTATATACATATTTTACACCTATTTTCAGATTTTTTTTAAGGCACATACACATGTATTCCAACGTACTACCGACACGTTATATATTTTACGTACGTACGTTAACGTCACACCACTATACTTAACTCATATTTATGAGTATATTCAGGTCTTATATCATATGATATAAGATATGGTGATGAAAAATCAAATACGACACGATAAAAGGTTCTAAACCGAAATTTGTCGTATCGGACGAATACCGAAACTTCGCCAACGTAACACGTACTTGCCATAAATAAATGGCCAGCCCCTATACTTCAAAAATGGATTAAAATTTCGTGCACATGACATAAAAATCTGCCAAAAATACTTTCCATGTTGGCACACACAAATTACTCCACATTAAGGCCAAAATGTGAAGATTCAAAGTTTAATTTTGTCACATGCTAATGGTACCACTTTAAACCAGCCAAGTGCTGTGATTTAAATTATATTTTATATATATTATGTATAACATAATATATATAACATGTGCAAAATTTGGAATTTAAATTTGAGAAAAATCGGGTAATCGATAAATATCGAAAATTCGCTTTTCTACGCACACAACACATGGAACGTTTTTGGTACATCATGTGACACGTATCTAGACACTTTTTACATATGATATACATCTTAAAGTGTTCTAGAAAATTAAATTAAGGGCTGATTGGAATATTACATGTGTATATTATTAAATGTGCACTATTTTACAAAGTTAGCAAAAATAAATTTCAGCACTTGTACATACACATTCCAACGTCACCTACAGATGATTTGCAGCATATGTGGAGCTTTGTTGGCATCTTGATTGGTCAAAGATCAATCATACAATGTTGGTGAATTAAAGAGAGAAGCTACAAATGGTAAGAATTCAAAATATATCTCTCTTATATCACATGCTGAAAATTTTAGCATGCTAAAATGTTGGTGGCCGATTTTGTGACATTCAAAGTGAGATATTTCATCATCTTTTATTATGTAATTGATTAGAAGAAGAAATGGAAAGGTTTTGAATATTATTTAAATAAATAAATGGTGATATTTTATATATCACACATGCTGAAAATTTTTCAGCATGTGTACAACTTGTGTGGCCGAATTTGAGAGCTATATGGTGTCCAAGTTCATTTGTTATGTGATAGCAATACTTACCATAACTTGGTGATTCAATTTTTAAAGAAAAAATCAAGGTAAATTGGGTATTATTTTTGAAAGAAAAGGAATGTTGCACATGCTGAATTTTCAGCATGGCAAGACTACTAATGGCCGATTTTTGCATTGGTTTAGAAAGGATTTTTTTGTCTTGAAATTTATGTGAATATCTCATGAATTATGGAAGTTATTTTTTGATGATTTTGGCACATGGTTAAGTGTAATTCTCAGATTTTTTCCAAGTCATCATGATGACAATGTTAAACCAATAAGGAGGTGCCAAGTAAGCGAAGACTAAATGATCATCCAATAAGAAGATGCCAAGTAAGCAAGGCCTTGTCACAATGATGTCTTACACTCTCTCAAGGACTTAAAAGATAATTTTCAAGAGGGGGAGACACACCAAGGGGACGGCTGCAATCATTAAAAGGGAAGAGAAGAGAGCAAACAAAATAACAACAAGCATTGCAATTCAAAGAGATCAAAAAGCCTAGCTCTTCTTCTCCTACATCTTCTTTCTTTCTCTCTTCTTGTAAGCCTATTGTATTCATATCTTTCCATCTTGAATAGGCTTGATATAGACCACCACTCACTATATATCTTTGTAAAAGATTGATCAAGGTGTCATCAATCTTCAATCTTGCAAGGTGGTGGTGTTCGTGTGAATTGTATTCGTCATACAAGGTTTGTAAAGGGTTGGAGTTAAGGTGTAACTCTATCAACCCTGTGGTAAGGTGTACTGCGTGTGTGTGATTAGTGTGAACCAAGGAAGCTGTTCCTTGAAGACTGGAGTAGGTTGTTTATAACCGAACCAGTATAAAATTCTTGGTGCCATTTACTTTCTGCATTTACTTTTCAGTTACTGCACTGTTTACCCTTCTTGTTCGCATCCGTAAAAATAGTAAACGGTTCTCAAAAATCACAAAAATTTCCAGAAATATACTCACACGTTCTAGGGTTAATTTGGCACAAGTTTCAACCCTTTTGGATAAGTATATATCAATCAAACATCAAAAGTTCTGAGACTAGTGCAGTCTGATTTTCAGACTTGCAAAGGTTGAGACTTTGATTGTAGTTAACCTACTTCCCAAAAGCATTTTGCAAAACTGTTTCAACCAATTTAAATATAGTGTATAAGGAGTTATTGGTCAAATTTTCAGACCATTTGGACGTTCAAAAAAATAGGAATAAATTTTTCAAAACCATCTACCGTTTCTAGCAGATTCGTGCAATCTGAGTACCAACGGTTTTTGAAGGGGTTAAAGGTTGAATTTTAATTTGAAATTTTTGGGGGACCCTCATAACATCTGAGGCTAAGTTCTCTCAAAATTTCATAATTTTTGGAGAGCTCTAACCTAGTTTTCACAACGTTTTAAAACTGGTCCTGAAAACAGAATCTGTTTTCAGAAGTTGAATTGTTCAAGTTTAAAGAAATTTTAAAAACCACACTTTCCGCACCATCTATTCAACCCCCCCTTCTAGTGGTGCCTTGCAGATCCTACAGTTGCACTTTGATCGATCGATGTTCTTCGATCCCTCACATCGGTCGATCCATGTAAGGCAGTGAAAGTTCAAGACCTTACGGTGAGACATCGATCTCTAAACCTGAGACACATCGATCGATCGATGTATACATCGAACCTTCACTTCGACCGATCGATGTAGGTCAGAGACAAACTCTGAAACTTACTATGAGACATCGATCTCTGAAACTGAGGCGCTTCGATGGATCGATATCTAGAGTTTTTAGAAATATTTTTCTAAAAAGTGATAAAGTGGTTGTTTTCATTTGTATATGATTTATACATGTTCATTATGTGAATGTTATGTGTTTTTGATTATTTTAAATGTATTGTGTCTAATATGCCTTGGAAGTTTCTACAACTTACCAAAAAGGGCAAAATTAGTATTTTGAGTTTTGTAGGAACATGATATGGTGGAAATAATTGAAGGACATATTCTTATCTTATTCATCATGAAAAATGTGTTATAATATTCATTTCTGACCATCAGGGTCATTTCTGGAGTTTTCTCTGACCAGGGGCATTTTGGTCATTTCACTCCTGAGGGTATTTTTGGTATTTTTGCTCAAGGAATCTCTTGAGCATATTATTATCTTCATTTTGGAGTTGAGTTATTATTATCTTGAAGATTATTTGGTGATTCTTTATCTTATTCTCTCAAATGATGATATTATTGATAATAGAGGGATATGTGACGAGTTGTGATGTCACATTCTAATTCTTTCTTGAAGACACTCTTATATATGTTATTGGAGGATATTTATCATCATATTTCAGAGAACATAAAGGTGTTCAAGGTGTGCAAATGATCGCAACGTACAAGAAGAAATAGATGAAATTTTGGTGTTGTATATTGACATAATCTTGTCAATTATTATTTGGTGATTTCTTCTTCAAAAATCTGAGTTGATATACATATATATATATATATATATATATATATATATATATATATGCTCAAAAACATCTACAATCAGGTGGGAATGATGGTGTATTCATTTTATAGATTGGTGACAAGTGGACCAATCAAAAAGGAGCTAGTTGGCAAAAATGACAACTTGGAATTTTCAAAATGGTAGCCAACGGCTACTAGGCTGAACATGGTGCAGATTTTTGTTTGAAATATTCAACTCCCATATGCCTATTATTTTTCCAAGAAGTTAAGGAGATAGTGGAGTATTATCCCTTGCTATTTTCTTTACATTTTCAAGATAATTCCAAGTTATTTTTGGAGCTAATTTTCGGCCAACAAAGTGATACCAAGGTGGACCAATTATGTTGTCTCATTTTGCCAAGTGTACAAAGCCAACCAATGATGTGAAAACACTTGGACTTGATGATGAAGATGGTGACATATGTGCATTCTTATCTCCAAGGCTCAATTCACACTATAAATATGATGCAATGGTGAAGAAGATGAAACACACTTGAAGCTCACTTGAAAGCATTTGTTGAATTGTCTAGCTATCATCTTCTTCTTGTTGTTCTTGTTTCACTCTTTGTAGCAAAGGTGTTTTTGTTGTATTTGTTGAGCTACAAGCCTCTTGAGCTTCATTTGTAACATTAATTAGCCACTTTTATAAGGCTACATCAATAGGTGGTAGAGGTGTTGCAACCAAGTGTTGCATAGAAGGTGTTCATCCAAGTCTTGAATAAGGTTGGTGTATAACCCAAGGATCAAGCTTGGTTCTTGTTGTAAGTTGATTCATACCATAGTGAAATCCAAGGAAAGGTGTTCCTTGGGACTGGAATAGGTCACATTGACCGAACCAGGATAAATCCTCGGTATTCTTGTCTTGTTTCTACCTTTCTGTTTTTTGTCCGTTTTTACTGCAGTTTTCACACAACTTCTTATAATTTGAAAAAATAGCTAAACACTTTCAAAATTCGTGATTTTTGGTGGAGTTATACTTCAGACTGTGAACTTCCATTTGCAACAAGAATCACTTGATTTAAGCAAGGGAAATTTAGTCTTTCAGTCTTTGCAAGATATCTGCTCCAATCTGGCTGCAGTCTGGCCAGTTTTGAGAAAACTTGAATTCTGTATTAATCAATAATTGCTTAAGGTCAGGGTCTTTTGGAAACATCAACTACACATCCTAAAAAGTGTTTTGATATAAAGATCAACCTTTTTGGTTAAGTATTCAACGAGAAACACGTTTTTCAATTTCAGCAACATTCTGTCCAATTCTCTCCAGATTGACCATCTGAATCTTTTTATTTGTTTGAAGGGTTAAACAATCTTATTTTTTTGATTGTTGGACAGAGTCTTGTTAACACATTAAAGTTAAGTTCTGGAAAGTTTCATAATTTTTGGATTTGTGTATACTTATTTTTGAATTTTCAAGACGGGTTCTGAATCTGAAGTAGTCTCAGATTCTGTTTTCAAAGGGGTTTTTAATCAAGGGCAGTAGCTACTAACCACTATTCACTCTCCTCTAGTGGTGTTTTTTGCAGGTGCACAGTCCAACAACCTTTACTCATAACACTCTTGAAATCTCCTAGATCACTGTGAATTAATTTTAGTTTCTCTATTGCTCTATTTACCGACTTGAAGGGTTTCTTATGATATTTCCCTTCAATACAATAATGACACTTAGTTAGACTATTCTCATTATTTATTTCAATTTAGATTGGTATTCTTTAACCTTTTAATTGTATCAGCATTAACGTGACCTAGTCTAACATGCCATAAATCATAAGCATCAACAATATACACAGAACTAGAAGCATTCTTATTATTCAAACAAACAGCATCAAGAACAAATAATCCTCCCGAACAGAGACCTTTCCCAATAAACTCCCCACTCCTAGATAAAACAAGTTTATCGGAATAAAAAACAAGATTAATATTTGCCTTGTTTAGAAATGCTCCAGAAATCAAGTTCCTCCGAATGGTAGGAACATGTAGCACATTGCTCAACTCCAGCCTTTTCCCAGAAGTCAACTTGAGGAGCACTTTCCCCTTTCCGATCACTCGGGTCGCTCGTGCATCCCCTAGGAAGACCTGGTCTCCACTATCTTGTTAAGTTGTAAAACGTTTTGATGATGAAAAGATGTTTTGAATGAGTTAAAATTATGTTTAATATTTGATGCAAAATAGGCAAAACACATTATGTCCAAAGATGGTTGAGATTGGAAGACACTGGTTGACATCGATCTCTCAAACAGGGGACATCGATCGATCGATGTACTTCAGCCCCTGACATCGATCGATCGATGTCTGTCTGAGAACATCGAACCCTCAACCACAAGGACATCGATCGATCGATGTCACTTCATCCCCTGACTTCGATCGATCGATGTTGAACTGAATACTTCGATCTCTAAACCTGGTGACATCGATCGATCGATGTCACTTCAGCCCCTGACATCGATCGATCGATGTCTGACTGAGTACTTCAGTCTCTAAACCTAGTGACATAGATCGATCGATGTCCTGCAGAATTCAAATTTTTTGAACGTTAGAATAAAATCCAAGGTTGATTTTCAAGGTTTTCTCTTTCCAATCTTCTTCAAACTTCTTGTGGACTTTAACCCAACTTGTTACATGCTTTCTTGACTATTGTATACATGTCTAAGATTCTCTAGGGTGGCTATACAAGATCAAATCACTCCATAGGGTGGCTAAAGACTATTTTGGCATTGTCTTGACATTTTTGAAGATGAAGACTTGGTGGAAGGCCTCAAAAACGTGGTGAACTTCATCTATAAATAGAGGAAGCTTGGATGAAGCAATTACACACTTTCAACATCATCTAGCTTCACTTTACATTGTTGTACATTTCTCTCATACTTGTAAATTTGTTTAAAGCTTGTCTAGCTTTCTTTGATCTTCATTGTTTGTATATTGAGAGAAAGAGAGTCAAGCACAAGAGGAACCATAAATAGTTGATCTCTAGCTTGTGCTTAGACTTGTGAGAAAGTGTGAACCTTACTATATATCTTCAACCCATTGTGAGAAGTTCTTGAGAGAACTTTTGTTGAAGTTGTGAGGAAGCAAGAAGTTGTTCTTGCTAAGAGCTGTAGTTGTTGTAGTTGCACAAGTGTGTTGTGCAAGAAGTTGCTGTTGTTGTTGCTTACACTAAAGTGTTAGTATAAGTGTTGCTGTGGTTGTTCTTATTGTTCATAATAAGAAGAGTAGTTGTTGAAAATCCACTTTGGAAACAAAGTGGTAGTGGAGTAGAATCATTTACGATTCGAACCACTCTATATCCGGTGTACTCTTTCATTGTTTCTCATCTCCAATTCTTGCTCTGATTTTGAATATCTTTTTGAGTTGAGAAAAACAAGAAAATTCCGCAAAAGAGCCAAACACTCTATTCACCCCCCCTCTAGAGTGTATTTCGGACCTTACAATTGGTATCAGAGACAAACCTTGATTGCTTGGCCAATCTTTGCAAGTAGCAAGATTAAAAGATCATGGCAACCTCAACCTCAACCTCAACCTCTTCATCTTCTAAGCCTACTGCACTATTTTCCGGATCAAACACTAAAGCTCCTATGTTTGATGCTCAAAACTATTCTTTGTGGAAATTTCGAATGATCAATCATTTGAAAGGCTGTGGATTTGATATATGGAGAGCTGTTGTCATAGGAATTGAAGTTCCAATGATTACCAACTCAAAAGGAGAATCAATGTTTAAAGATGAGGATGACTACACCGACGAAGAGAAGATAAAGTTCGCCATCAATGGCAAAGCTTTTGACATTCTCTCAAGTGCTCTAACCACCACCGAGCTCATTAGACTCCAAGGTCTTGAAACAGCCCACGAGGCATGGAAAAGGCTTGAAATGATACATGAAGGAACTGAGCAAGTAAGAATGGCCAAAAGACTCATGCTCATGAAGGAGTATGAGATGTTCGGAATGAAGAGTGGTGAGAAGATTGAGGAGACAATCGATCGATTCACACGAATAGTGAATCAACTCTCCATGGTTGACAAGAAAATCTCAAACGAAGACCTTGTCTCAAAACTCCTCAACTCTTTGCCAAGAGAATGGACACCCAAAGTCACCGCCATCACCGAATCAAAGAATCTCAAGACTCTTACTCTTGATGAGTTATCCGGTAATCTTCTTACTCATGAAATTCTTATCGATGAACAAAATAGGATGAATCCCATCAAGCCTACACAAACATCACACAAGGGATTGATGGTAGAGTCCGATGATTCGGATGAGGAAGTTGCCCTTCTAGTAAGAAAATTTAGAAGAATGGCAACTAGAAACAAAGCTCAAGCAAGAAAGTTTTTCAAGAAACCATCTAAAGAAAAGGAAGCAAGTGAAAATTGCTATAGATGTGGTCGACCCGGCCACTTCATTGCCGATTGCCACGTAAAGGAGCCACAAAAGCAAGAAAAGAAGGTCTTTCCTCAAAAGAAGAAAGCCCTCAATGCGGAGGTAACCACGTGGGATGATCTCCTTTCGGAATCGGAAGGAGAAGAGAGTGAAGATCAAGGTGTTGGACTTGTGGCAATGGTTGAAAATCCAAAGGTTCAACATACTTGTCTTATGGCGATAGAAGATGACCTTGAGGTAAATTCTAACCCTTCAAATTTGCATGATGAAATAGGAGATTTGCAAGATGACTTTGAGAAATTAAATCTGAAATATAAGCATTTAAAGAAAGAATTCAAGAAATGCATTTTAGAAAATAAGAGCTTGCATGACAAAAATATTTTTATGTTTCAAGAGCATGATATCATACTTACCATGCACAAAACCGTAGCTCTTGAAAATGAAGAAATTAGAAAAGAATGTGAGAAACTAAAATTAGACTTACAAAGACTAACAAATGGTAAAAACAACTTAGACATACTACTTGGAAATCAAAGGATTGGAAATGATAAATCCGGTTCAGGATTTAACTCATCATCTTCTTCTATTAAACCTAAGTCCTTGAAGAAAAAGACAAACAATAGAAAAACACAACAAAATTCATCATCTTCTAAACCAAAGCATGTACCCACTTGTTTTTATTGCAACAAACTAGGACATGTAAAGAAAGCATGTAAAGCTCGATTTGAAAGCACATATGTTTGGAAGCCTAAGGGTCGAAAAACTAACCCTAAAGGACCCAACCATCAAAGGGTACCAATGCATACATCTTTTGGTTTTGTAGGCTCTCAAGATAAATGGAGTAGCCAAAGAAGAAGGAACCAAATGGCTTATGGACAGCGGATGTTCAACTCACATGACCGGAGACAAGACGTTGTTCACCAAGCTCAAGCTCCAAGATGGTGGAACGGTGCATTTTGGCAATGGGAGAGCCAAAATCCTTGGACATGGAGAAATTGGTAATTCTTCCTTTACTATTAATAATGTACTATATGTAGAAGGGCTTAAGTATAATTTGATAAGTGTTAGCCAACTATGTGATGCTAATTTTCAAATTGAGTTTGCGAAAAGAAAATGTGTTGTGAAAAAGAACGATAAGATTGTTTTTGAAGCCATTCGTAAAAATGATGTTTACAAATTTAGCACACATGAATTGATATCACAAAATGTTTCTTGCCTAGTTGCCAAAAATGATTTGACTCAACTATGGCATAGACGACTTGGACACATTAGTTTTAAGAATTTCAAAGAGATTTGCAAAAATGAAAAAGTCCAAGGTCTTCCAAAATTGAATTTCGAAAACCATGGCTTATGCGACACTTGTCAAAAGGCAAAACTTGTTAAAACAAGTTTCAAGCCCAAAAGTGAAATCTCCACCACCAAACCTCTACAATTGCTTCATATGGATTTGTATGGGGATATTGGTACAGCAAGCCTAAGTGGAAAACATTACACCTTTGTGGTGGTAGATGACTACTCTAGGTACACTTGGGTAATGTTCTTAGCTAAAAAGAATGATGCATGTCAAGAATTTATAAAGCTTTGTAAGAGATTAGAAAATCAAAGAGAAGACACAATTAAGGAAATTAGAAGTGATAGAGGTGGTGAGTTTGATGGAGAATTTCAAGAATTTTGTGTATCCAAAGGGTATGGACACAATTTTTCAGCTCCAAGAACTCCTCAACAAAATGGTGTTGCGGAAAGGAAAAATAGAACACTTCAAGAAATGAGTAGAGCCATGCTAAACGAATTTGAGCTACCCAAATATTTTTGGGCCGAAGCGGTAAATACCGCTTGTCATGTGATCAATAGAGTTTATTTGAGACCATTTCTCAAAAAGACTCCTTATGAGCTTTGGAAAGGTAGAGTACCAAATATTGGTTATTTCAAGGTTTTTGGTTGTAAGTGTTTTATACTTAACACCAAAGACAACTTGGATAAACTCGACTTCAAAGCGGATGAAGGAATCTTTATGGGTTATGCTCAAAATAGCAAAGCATTTAGAGTATATAATAAGAGAAGTATGAAAGTGGAAGAATCAATTCATGTCAAGTTTAGTGAATTCATCGATGATAAGTCAAACGATAATAATGATGATGATGAAGATGAAATAATCGAAGTAAGTCATATAGAAAAATTTGAGAATCCAAAAGGTAATATTGTCATCGACCTTAGGATTGATCCACTTGAACCTAAGGTTGAAGATGAAGAAGTAGGAGGGGATACCTCAAATTTGCCGGATTCATATAAATATAGGAAAGATCACCCTAAAGAGTTGATACTAGGTGAAACTAGCCAAGGTGTAATGACAAGGAGAAAATTCAATGAAAATGCCTTCATTTCACAAGTTGAGCCTAAAAATATAAAAGAAGCAATAAATGATGAAGATTGGGTATTAGCTATGCAAGAAGAATTAAATCAATTTGAAAGAAGTGATGTGTGGGAATTAGTTGCTAAACCTAGTGATCATCCCGTAATTGGCACTAAATGGGTATTTAGAAACAAAATGGATGATAAAGGAAACATCACTAGAAACAAAGCTAGGTTAGTAGCCCAAGGCTATAGGCAAGAGGAAGGCATAGACTACGATGAAACTTTTGCCCCCGTGGCTAGGTTAGAAGCTATTAGGATGTTATTAGCATATGCATGCTATAAGGATTTCAAACTATATCAAATGGATGTGAAATCTGCATTCTTGAATGGAATAATTCAAGAAGAGGTTTATGTAGCTCAACCTCCGGGGTTTGAAAATCATGATTATCCAAATCATGTTTTTAGACTCAAAAAGGCCCTTTATGGACTTAAACAAGCTCCTAGGGCTTGGTATGATAGATTAAGTAACTTCCTACTTGAAAACGAGTTTTCAAGAGGAAAAGTCGACACTACTCTTTTTATTAAAGAACAAGGAAACCAGCAATTGCTTGTTCAAATTTATGTGGATGATATCATATTTGGTGCTACTAATGATTCTCTTTGTAAGCATTTTGCTAAATTGATGGAAGGAGAATTTGAAGTGAGCATGATGGGTGAACTCAACTACTTTCTTGGTCTACAAATCAAGCAAACTCAAGATGGAGTGTACATATCTCAAACAAAGTATACGAAGGATTTGCTCAAGAAGTACAAATTCGAGGATGGAAGAAGTGTGAGCACTCCGATGAGCACAAGCACAAAGCTTGACAAAGACGAAAAAGGAAAGCCGGTTGAGGTAACAAAATATAGGGGTATGATTGGTAGTTTACTTTATTTGACCGCTAGTAGGCCGGATATTTTGCATGCTGTGTGCTTATGTGCTAGATTTCAAAGTATGCCTAAGGAATCGCATTTAGTTGCCATTAAACGTATCTTTCGGTATTTAAAAGGAACTTTGAACTTCGGATTGTTTTATCCCAAAAATTGTTGTTTTGATCTAAGAGGATATAGTGACTCCGACTATGCCGGAAATCTTGTTGATAGGAAAAGCACCTCCGGGACATGTCAATTCCTTGGAGATTGCTTAGTTTCTTGGTTTTCCAAGAAACAAAATAGTGTGTCACTTTCCACGGCGGAATCCGAATATGTGTCGGCCGCTTCGTGTTGTGCACAACTACTTTGGATGATCAACACCTTGAACGATTACAATGTTAAGTTTGAAAAAGTTCCCATCCTATGTGATAATACCTCAGCCATAAGTATAGCACAAAACCCGGTTCATCATAGTAGAACAAAACACATTGAAGTGAGGCATCACTTCATAAGAGATTGCATCCAAAAAGGATTGGTATGCGTTGAGTTCGTTCCAACAAATGACCAACTGGCGGATATCTTTACCAAATCCCTTCCCACCGAGACGTTCGAATCAATTAGAACAAGATTAGGAATGATAAACATTGGTTAAAGGGTTAAAAATGTCAAAATTACAGATTTCTGCATACATAGATCGATCTATGTAGAAATTTCAGAGAATGATGTCTATAAAGACATCGATCGATCGATGTTCAGGACATCGATCGATCGAAGTGCCTGACATCGATCGATCGATGTCAGCGGGAAAAGGTCTATTAAAACCGCAAAACGTTTCA
The DNA here is from genome assembly GCA_036186865.1 of Eustoma russellianum. Classification (NCBI taxonomy): domain Eukaryota; kingdom Viridiplantae; phylum Streptophyta; class Magnoliopsida; order Gentianales; family Gentianaceae; genus Eustoma; species Eustoma russellianum. The sequence goes on along the minus strand of AP025054.1, from coordinate 12,636,034 downwards.
TTCTCTTATTTCTACACTACGAACCCTAAAACCACTCAGGCGAAAAACAAAGCTTTCGATCCTCAAATTGCAAAACTCTTGCTCAATCCTCATTTTTCTCTTCAATATTGTCTAAATCCACACACATTCCTCAAAATCCATTACCATATTCAAGAAATTCTTGTCCAAATTCTCTCAAATGGCTCCAAGAACCAAGAATCATCCCAAGAGACAAAGAACTTCACAACAACAAACTCCAACTGGCTCAAGGACTGCAGGGCTGCGGAAACAACCAGAGCCATCTCAAGAACATCTAATCCGTGAGGTAAGAGAAAGTCTTCACATTCGAAATTTTCCCTGGCTTAAAACTGGAGAATATGAGAATGCATTGGCTACACCTCTAGGATTAGGCATACACACTCATATATCTCAGAGAGCCCAATTATTATTCACTGAATGGGAAAATAGCAATAGGTCTACCATTCCATCAAAAGTGCTCAAAATTGAGGACATTTTGAGCAATGCAGAATTGAGACCTATAATTGATTTGTTGTATGCTCAAAATTGGATGTTTTTATGGGATTCATCTGAGATGGGAGCTATGTCTACTCGTTATACCCGACTGTTCTATGCAAATTTTTGGATTGACTATCTAAATGGAAATCCATTTTCTCTGAATTCAGTTATTGATGGTCAAGTAGTCTCCTTTCACACTGCACAAATCAATGCTATTCTTGGTACACCTAATGAGGGATTCAAGGATTTCGATCCTTGGAAGTGGGATTTTAACAAGTACCAAGTAACTGAAAATGAAGTCAAAACCTTTCTTGGCTTTCACCCGACAAAGAACACAAATGATATGCCCTTGATGTATAGAGTCTTGCTTGCAATAGTTACTTTTTGTGTGAATGGAAAATCAGCCAAACTTCCTAGCAACCTAGACTTCTACATCACATACCGCATAGCCAGGCGAGAGCAGGTAAATTTTGGAGAAGTATTCTTTGAAAACGTGTTGGAGGCGGTTACCAAGAAATCAAAGGCACTTCCTTACAGTAATCTGATATATAGATTATTGAGAAATTCAAATCTAGTACTGGATGTTGAATACGAAGCGGCTATTACGAATAAGGATTATTACACCAAGTCTAACATCCAGCAGATTCTTAAGTCAAGAAAGGAAGCACAACGACGGGGTGGTGCTCAGGATTCGGAGGAATATGAGGCTGAAAATGAGCCGGAAATACCACCACACCCCACTGAGCCAGCCGTTGAACCCCAACCTAACCCTCCAAGTCCTACATCTTGAATAGACAAAGGCAAAGCCCCAATGGAGCAAGACAGTGAATCCGGGGATGATCTCGATATTGAATACGAGATAAATGACATCCAACGCACTCTTGGTCAATGGGGTGAAGACTTGACCAAGGAGGCTGTTCGTATAGATGATTTGGAGAAAGGCTATACGACGTTCCAAAACCGCTTGAAATCGCTGGAAACAAAGGTGGACACGGAAGTCAAGACACTCCAAACTGAGCTGAACGTGCAAAAGACCAAGTATCAGAAATTGAAAACCAAGCTCAAAGCCGCTCTCTCCGGACTATGTTTCTCCTCCGATGAGGAGTAGTTCTTGATGATTTCCCCTTCCCTCGTTCTTATGCTAGTTTTTTTGAAAGTTTGAGTTTGTATCTCAAAACTTGATATTCTCTTCATAACCTTTATATTTTCGTGTTGGTATCTCTAATTTTTTTTGATGCTTTCAAAAAGGGGGAGAAGTTTTTAAGTAGTATTGGCATGCATGCTTTGATATCATTATCATGTTTTGGCATCATCTTGGCATTGTTTTGGTATTGTTAGCATAAAAATTAATATGTTGACATGATTTGGTCTTAACATGAATTGTTTTGCCTCAGCTTGATATAGCTTTGGATGCTAGCTACTGATATGTTTTGGCATGATGGATTGTTGGGAAGCAAAATTGGATATTAACATGGCATGTGTTGGTTGGACGTGATAGCATGTTTTGGATAGGCATTGGTATTAAAAGTCACTTGATATGCGTTACATATTGAAATAGTGAAAATACAAAACTTGATGCATAATTTGAGGGGGAGCATGTTGGGTAGATTGGTAAGAAAGCATGAACTAAGGGGGAGTTGTAGAATATAAAAACATCTTTTGGATTGTGGTTTTGAAATCATCAAAAAGGGGGAGAATGTTAAGTTGTAAAACGTTTTGATGATGAAAAGATGTTTTGAATGAGTTAAAATTATGTTTAATATTTGATGCAAAATAGGCAAAACACATTATGTCCAAAGATGGTTGAGATTGGAAGACACTGGTTGACATCGATCTCTCAAACAGGGGACATCGATCGATCGATGTACTTCAGCCCCTGACATCGATCGATCGATGTCTGTCTGAGAACATCGAACCCTCAACCACAAGGACATCGATCGATCGATGTCACTTCATCCCCTGACTTCGATCGATCGATGTTGAACTGAATACCTTCGATCTCTAAACCTGGTGACATCGATCGATCGATGTCACTTCAGCCCCTGACATCGATCGATCGATGTCTGACTGAGTACTTCAGTCTCTAAACCTAGTGACATAGATCGATCGATGTCCTGCAGAATTCAAATTTTTTGAACGTTAGAATAAAATCCAAGGTTGATTTTCAAGGTTTTCTCTTTCCAATCTTCTTCAAACTTCTTGTGGACTTTAACCCAACTTGTTACATGCTTCCTTGACTATTGTATACATGTCTAAGATTCTCTAGGGTGGCTATACAAGATCAAATCACTCCATAGGGTGGCTAAAGACTATTTTGGCATTGTCTTGACATTTTTGAAGATGAAGACTTGGTGGAAGGCCTCAAAAACGCGGTGAACTTCATCTATAAATAGAGGAAGCTTGGATGAAGCAATTACACACTTTCAACATCATCTAGCTTCACTTTACATTGTTGTACATTTCTCTCATACTTGTAAATTTGTTTAAAGCTTGTCTAGCTTTCTTTGATCTTCATTGTTTGTATATTGAGAGAAAGAGAGTCAAGCACAAGAGGAACCATAAATAGTTGATCTCTAGCTTGTGCTTAGACTTGTGAGAAAGTGTGAACCTTACTATATATCTTCAACCCATTGTGAGAAGTTCTTGAGAGAACTTTTGTTGAAGTTGTGAGGAAGCAAGAAGTTGTTCTTGCTAAGAGCTGTAGTTGTTGTAGTTGCACAAGTGTGTTGTGCAAGAAGTTGCTGTTGTTGTTGCTTACACTAAAGTGTTAGTATAAGTGTTGCTGTGGTTGTTCTTATTGTTCATAATAAGAAGAGTAGTTGTTGAAAATCCACTTTGGAAACAAAGTGGTAGTGGAGTAGAATCATTTACGATTCGAACCACTCTATATCCGGTGTACTCTTTCATTGTTTCTCATCTCCAATTCTTGCTCTGATTTTGAATATCTTTTTGAGTTGAGAAAAACAAGAAAATTCCGCAAAAGAGCCAAACACTCTATTCACCCCCCCCCCCTCTAGAGTGTATTTCGGACCTTACATATCTATCTCTTAATAATCAAGAAATAGATCTCTGCTGGTTGCAATATGTCTGATGGCTCCAGTGTCCACCACCCATTCTGTCGCACCTCCGACAAGTTTTACCTCATCAACGACGACTGCAGCGATTGTCTCTTCTTCAATGTCTGAACGTCCTTCAGCAAGGTTGGCTTGTCCGCTTGACTGACCTTTTTGCTTGTTACAAAAGAATGTCTTGTGTCCCTGATTTCCGCACACCCAACAAGTTCCTTTTGATTGTGACTTAAAGCGTCCCTGCACTTGTGCTTTACCTTTGGCCTTTTTGGACTGAAATCTTGGCTTATTGGCCGCATGTTCGACGACATTGGCCTTGACACCACCTTCATCACCACTTGCATCTTCAATCCTGTTGTTTTCCTCTATCTGGATGTGTTTGATTACACTATCTATAGTGAGCTTGGTATCATCATGCTTGCCTCTCTTCTTATATTTATTCCAGGAAGAAAGAAGCTTCTCGATCAATTCAGCGGCTTGGAAGGTTTCGTCGATCTTGATCCCTTCCTGTTCTATGTTATCCACCAGTTGTTGAAACTGATGAATTTGATCATTGATGGATATGTGGTCAACCATTTGAAATTTAAGAAATTCACTGACCAAATATTTTCTCTTCCCTGCATCTTGAGAACCATACTTATTCTGAAGAGCTTTCCAAAGTTCTTTCGCTGATTGAAATTTGACATAGATATCAAATAGCGAGTTCGAGAGGAAGTAAAGAATATGTCCTCTACATGTGATATTGTCTGCATCATACTTGAGTGCTTCTCCATCATCAGTAGGTCTCTCCTTTATCAAAACGTAGGAGACAGACAGCATCTCAAGGAAAAAGAGAACTTTCACAGACCACCTCTTAAAAAAATTTCCATCGAACGGGTCGAGTCTTGACATATCAGGAACAACAGGTTGTTTGATTGCCATTGCAGTAAATTGCTTTTAATATTGTTAGGAAAACTGAGGAGAATGACAACAAACAACACAATAAGATCGCCGAGATGATAGATATATCTATCCTTAAAAGCAATTTTGCCTCCACCGGTGAGCAAGGTGAACTACAAGCGAATGCTTCCCAGAATTTAACGGCTTCCCTTGTTCGTTTGCTCTACGAGAAAAGGAATAAACTTGCAAGTAGAAGTGTATGAAAGTAGAGGAGAGGAAGGAGGAAGACTGCTGAAATTTTTCTGCACTAAAGAAAGTTGCAAGAGAATTTCTATATTTTGCAAATAGACAAGCCGTGTATATATAGGCTTTAGGGTAGATGAAGACCTTGTTTAAAACTTGTTTCAGCAGTTTTCAGACCTTCCTAGTTCGTTGAATAACGTTCACTTTTGAAGGGAAATGATTCTTGGACCAAAACATGCAACTCAGCATGAAAGTTTATGTCTGTTGGCACATCGATCGATCACATCGATCGATCGATGTCACTTCGATCGATCGATGTGACCGATCAAAGTCGGACATAAACATTTCTTCATCCATTCTGTCTCACATAGATCGATCCATGTATCGATCCATGTCACATCGATCGATCGATGTTATCAATCTATGTTGGACAGAAAGGTTCCAATATTGCACCGTACTACATCGATCGATTGATGTACACATCGATCGATCGATCTCTTGTATAGAAAGATCGATGTCCTCCAGAACACTTTAACTTTATTCCATCTTTCACTTGGTTCGATCCAACTTATACTTGGATCGATCCAAGTGATATTCTTCAAGTTAAAGGTGTTCAAATCATCACTCAAACTCTCAAACAACATTACACATGTTTTTATATAAGTTTAGAGCATATTTAAAAGTATTTTAACATACTTTTTTCCAACAGTTTAAAGGTGGAATTTTATACAACTCAAGGCCAATAACTAGTAGGCCTTGCTATCTTAATTTATATATAGCATCTTTTGCAATGTTTGAAATTTTCAGCAATCTTATCCTCCTGCTCTCTCTTTCTCTCCTCCACTATCAAATACTTTTCTTGTGCAAGTTTATCTTCCTCTTGTAGAGCGAACGAAAGGAAGAAGCCGTTATATCCTGGGAGGCTTGTGCCGTGTAGTTCACCTCGCTCATAGTGAAAACATTTTAACTTTAAGGACAACAACTTACGTTGTGTCTCGACTTTCTACTGTCTTTGGTTTTTTGGTTTGGTATTCATATTCCTTCGTATATTCTAACAATGTTTTCCGTTTCTGGTTAGATAAATTTACGTTAATGGATACTAAGGAATGTCATAGTTGAAGAAGAGAGGAATAGTTAATCAGCAATCACTAAGCCGTTTTCTTTCCTTGAACGTTATTGAAGCCAATTCGGTGATTTTGGAGTTGTATGTTGCGTTTTTTGCGGTATATTTTAATCTTTTTTCCGTTTCTTTTCATTATTTAGTACTTCTTTTTCAAGCATTTAACGTGTTTATTTTATGTTCAGATTTGTGTTTTTGACTATTTTTGTGTACCTTTTGCTTATTATTCTGTATTTTTATGTTTGCATTTTTAAAAACATTTGAAAGAAAGAAAATATGCAGAGTAATAAATAAAAAATATAAAAAAAAATCTAAAAAACATGCAATTCAGTGAACAAGCTTTCCATTCAACGTGATGAAGGAACGTAAACCTCAACGACTGGGATTTCTATGTTGCTCGATTCATCCTAACAGAAGTTGTCATATATAAGATTATGATTGCTCTTAAATTATTGTCATAAGATATCAGGTGAATCTTAATTGTAGTGAAATATATCAAGTTTAATCTAATGTCAATAAAAAATAATGACAAAACAAAATGTTAGTTGAAAAAGTAATAAGTTATTTTTTAACCAAATATTCAATATCAAAAGTTTGTATAGGAAAATATATATAAAGTTGTGATAATTGAGCATGAGTTTTACTTATGTTTTATTTATATATTTGGAAATGATATGAAGCAGTAGCAACATTAATTTTGCCGGGTAATAAGACATAGAAATACTCGTTGCTAACACCAAAAATCCATTCATTTATGTTATTCTTTTTAAAAAGAAAATGGCATTGTGCTTTATATGATGGCAAATATTCTTCATCTGCTATCTAACTTGTCAATTTTTCAATTAATGATCAAACCGAAACATTGAAGAAGAAAAACGAAAAACAATCGCAGAGAGAAAGCCACAAAATTCTGAAGAGCAAGAGGGAATCAAATGAAGTAACTGCTTCTCTTATTTTTCTTCCAACCGATTACATCAACTTATATAGCAAAAGAGAAAACAAGCAAAATTACAATAAAACCCCTGCAGCCTAACTTGCTTTCGCTTATTAAAGAAGGGCATTATCGTCAATTCACCCATTTAAACATTTTCCACTCAACGATCATCTCCCTCCTTTGTTCGTTGCAGGCTGCAACCTTGCACCCTACTTCTTCACTGCTGCAGAACAAGTGAATTACGTGGCTCAGCCAATCAGCAAGCAACAACTCATCCTCACACATCTTCTTAATGTTTGCCGCAGCCTACACAGCCTGTCTTCCCTTCCAATTTCTCCTATCCACTGGTGTTCGACGCATTACACTAAGTGTTCGACCTTATTCCTCTTGCTGGCTTCTCATCATCAGGACCTTCTTCCTTGACACCCCCCCCCCCTCAAGCCAAGCTTGCTGTATACATTGTACACTCCAAATGTCTTAAGCAAATTACCCATTCTTCTAAAATCCAATGCTTTGGTAAATATGTCAGCCAATTGCAAATCAGTCCTAACTGGCATAAGCTTGACCACTCTGTTTTGCACCTTCTCTCTCACAATATGGCAATCTATTTCGATATGTTTTGTCCTCTCATGATAAACTGGATTTTCAGCAATGTGCATAGCACTCTTGCTATCACAAAACACCTCCACAGGCTGCTGTTCTTCAAGCTGTAAATCCCGTGATAAGTACAACAACCACTGTACTTCACAAACTAGTGTTGTCAACGCCCTGTATTCTGCTTCAGCTGAAGATTTGGAAACTGTAGTCTGCTTCTTCGCTTTCCAAGAGATCAAAGCCCCTCCTAGAAACACACAAAACCCCGTTATACTCCTCCTTGTCTCTGTACAACCTGCCCAGTCAGAATCCACAAAAGCTCTCAACTTTAAATGTGCATTAGATGGATACAGCAACCCTTGCCCAGCAGTACCTTTGATATACCTAAGCAACCTGTGTGCTGCCCTCATATGATTCTCAGTTGGACAATCCAAAAATTGACTGAGCTGTTGAACTGGAAACGCAATGTCTTGACGTGTTATTGTCAAGTATATTAACTTCCCAACCAAGCTCCTGTATGTAGAAGTTTCAGTCAACAAAGACGAATCACCATGTGCAAGCTTCAGATTGACCTCCATAGGCGTTTTAGCCGGCTTTGAGCCCAAAAATCCTGTATGCTCCAACAACTCCAAAGCATACTTCCGCTGATTCACTAAGAGCCCCCCCTGGGACCTGGCTACTTCCAAGCCTAGGAAGTACCTAAGGTCACCCAAATCTTTAATTTTAAAAACACTATGAAGTTGAGCCTTTAACTGCTGGATAGAAAGCAGACATGGTGAGGCCAGAATAATATCGTCCACATACACTAAAGCCAAAAGAAGAGAACCAAAAACTGATTTAATGAAGAGGGTGTAATCTGTCTTAGACTGAGAAAAACCAACTGAGAGCAAATATGAGGTGAGTTTGGCATTCCACTCTCTACTTGCTTGCTTGAGGCCATATAAGGACTTCTCAAGCTTGCACACTAGATTGGGCTGCTGCAACATGAGACCAGGTGGTGGCAACATATAAATCTCCTCATGCAAGTCGCCGTGTAAAAACGCATTATTAACATCAAGCTGCTGCAAATGCCACTGCTGCCCAGCTGCCAAAGCCAATACAAATCTAACTGTGGTCATTTTTGCAACGGGTGAAAAAGTCTCCTGATAATCAATGCCATACTGCTGGGTGTACCCTTTAGCCACCAACCTAGCCTTATAACGCTCCACCGTCCCATCTGCCTGATACTTCACCTTATACACCCACCTACAACCAATAGGTTGCTTTCCAGGAGGCAGAGGGACCAACTTCCATGTCTGGTTTGCCTCAAGAGCTTCTAATTCAGCCTGCATAGTTGCCTGCCAATCTGCAGAGCTAGAAGCCTCTAAATAATTAGCAGGCTCCGTATGCAAACTAGAGGTTAAGACATATGTTTTATATTCAGGTGACAGACGATGCATAGAGAAATACTGATGAAGATCATGTGGTGTGGAACTATAGTTGGACACAGAAGATGGAAGACAAGAAGAAGGAACAACCTGAGACTGATTACAATAATATTCTTGTAAGTACGAAGGAGGCTTGGTGTTTCTGCTTGGTCTAGTAGCTGGCTGAACAGGTAAGCATATCTCGACAGAGGTGACAGGAACTGAACTTGAAGGGAATGCAATAGGAGTTTTCTGGGTTGAGTCAGGACTCGAGAAGTGTCTAGAGGAAGATATATGTGCTGGATCAGAAGCAGAGTGATCAGGAGAGGAAGAACCAGGAGAAGTGAAGGAAGAGGGTGAACTCAAAGAAGGTGACGCAGCTGGAACAGATTGAAGTGGAAACTCAGAAGATGAAACAAACTGTGAAGGACCAGGACATAAAGGTTGTGATGAGGAAGGATCTAAAAGCTCTGGTGACGCTAACACATTAGGAGAATTTGCAACTGATTGCTGAGAAAAATTCACATATGAAAAAGGAAAAACTTGTTCCTGAAAATCTACATCTCTTGATACAAATACTTCATTTGTATTCAAATCCTGGAGTATATAACCTTTCTTGGTCAGTGGAATACCCAGATGCACACACTTTCTAGATCTGGGATCAAATTTCCCTTTATTTGACTGATTGTTAACTACAAAAGCCAAGCAACCGAAGACCTTAAGATGTTGATATGTAGGAGGCATGTTATAAAGAGTCTGAAAAGGAGTTTTATTGTCAAGAGCTGGAGATGGAATTATGTTAATCAGATAAACTGCATGCTGAATACAAAAACCCCACAGATGGATAGGTACATTAGCCTGAAATTTGAGAGCTCTAGCAACGTTCAATATGTGTTGTTGTTTACGTTCCACTATCCCATTTTGTTGGGGAGTATGAATACATGAAGTGTGATGCACAATGCCTTTTTCAGAAAAGAATGAACTCATTTGGAATTCAAGACCATTATCAGAACGAATGGTCTTGATTCTCTGATCAAAGTGTGTAAGAACAAAGGCATAGAAACTCTGGATAATATTTCGAACATCTGATTTATTTTTCAACAAATAAACCCAAGTATACCTACTACAATCATCAACAATGGTAAGAAAATAACGTTGCTGAAACAAAGTAGGATGCCTATAAGGCCCCCAAATATCCACATGAATCAAGGAAAAAGGACTTGCAGACACAGAGACAGACACAGGAAAAGGCTTCTTCTTTTGTTTAGCGAGAGGACACACGGAACAAGGAACAGAGATATCAGATGCAACTACTAAAGGATCTAGCTTATGAATTTCTTTGATCTTAGGCACAGAAGTGTGCCCAAGCCTTGGATGCCAAAGAGAGACTTGAGACTGCAAGGTAGCTTGGAGAGAAAGGCTTGGAATTCTACCAGCACAAAAGCAGAGTTGACGAAATTTTGATCTATGTTCATCGAGTGAGCCATGAAATCTGTATAGACCTCGGATCTTTTCAGCTAAACCAATCATCTTCATACTCATCTGTTCAAACATCACACCATAATCAGATTGAAACAACACACTTACACAATTATGTTTAGTAAGCTTGCTGATGGATAGCAAGTTGAAGCAGAAAGAAGGAATGTATAACACATGATTAAGAGTCAGATCACGATTAATGACAACTGTGCCCACACGAGATACTTCAACAGACTGATCATTTGGAAGCTTGACCTTCAAGGAATTAACAGAATAGACAAAATGAAAAAGTTCTAGAGAACAACAAATATGATCGGTGGCACCTGAATCTAAAATCCATGTATCTAAACCTCTGAATGATACCTTACCTGTCTTCTTACCAGAAGCAGCTAGCTGCTGCGCTGACATGACAGCGTGATGACCATCTGAGCATTCATCCAATGCTGCCTTGTCCTTAACTCCTTTCTGTTGATAGTCCTTCAACATACTCATCAGTTGAACATACTGATCTTGAGTAAACATGCCACCAGCTTGAGAGATTCCCCTCTGTTCAATACTTTCAACTTCATCATCATGACCAGGCTGACCATACTGCACTTCATCAAAATTAGATACACAGTTAACCTGTCCCTTCGGTTTATAACCCAGGGAAAATCCGTGCTTTCTATGACACTTCTGCTCAATATGTCCTAACATACCACAGTAATTACAAACAGGTCTCTTACCTCCATACTGACCTGTTTTCTGTACAAAACCACCATCTCTTCTAAGATTACCTTGAGGCTTTCCATACGGCCTAAATGCAGGATTTCCAGGAGAATTGTTTGTCTGACCAACAAATGCCACATTCTTCTCTCCTGTACTCAATACTACAGAAGGATCATTTAAAAAAATGGATTGATTGTTCGAATACAACACCTTCCTCTCGAACTTTACCGCCATGGCAAATGCAGTATTAATGTCAGGCAAGGGGCTCATAAGAAGGATTTGTGACTTTACTGGCTCAAATTCAACTGATAAACCTTTCAAAAATTTAATGACAAAATCATTCTCAACAAATCTGTTTATCTGAACAGTGACATTACAAGTACATCTCCTACACGTACAAGACGGTATAGCCTTGAGGACCGTCAACTCCTCCCAAACAACTTTTAACTTCGTATAATACTCAGTCACAGGCAAGTTATCTTGCTTGATCATATAAAACTCTTCATGTAAGTCAGATAATCTAAAAGCATCAGCATTACCGTACCTAAGCTTTAGATCTCGCCAAATTTCTGCTGCTCCATCAATCCACATGATGCTTTGAGCGATAGAAGGACTTACGGAGTTAGTGAGCCAGGCTGCAACCATATTATTCGCCTTAATCCAAATTGGAAGCTTACGATCACCTTCAGCAGGTTTCACCACCGTATTGTCCATAAATCCTGCCTTATTTTTAGCTTCCAACGCTCTACGAACAACTCTACTCCATCCATGGTAATTTTGCGAAGTAAGCAGGTTTTGTGCAAGGACAAGTGAAGGACTATCAGAAGGATGAATGTATAGCGGATCTTCGTATGGATCCGCAGTTCCAAACGTGATGGAAGATGATGAGGCCATATCAAAATGTGAATCAAAATCTACAGATCATTAAGTTGATTCAAGCACTCTGATACCATGTCAATTTTTCAATTAATGATCAAACCGAAACATTGAAGAAGAAAAACGAAAAACAATCGCAGAGAGAAAGCCACAAAATTCTGAAGAGCAAGAGGGAATCAAATGAAGTAACTGCTTCTCTTATTTTTCTTCCAACCGATTACATCAACTTATATAGCAAAAGAGAAAACAAGCAAAATTACAATAAAACCCCTGCAGCCTAACTTGCTTTCGCTTATTAAAGAAGGGCATTATCGTCAATTCACCCATTTAAACATTTCCCGCTCAACGATCATCTCCCTCCTTTGTTCGTTGAAGGCTGCAACCTTGCACCCTACTTCCTCACTGCTGCAGAACAAGCGAATTACGTGGCTCAGCCAATCAGCAAGCAACAACTCATCCTCACACATCTTCTCAATGTTTGCCGCAGCCTACACAGCCTGTCTTCCCTTCCAATTTCTCCTATCCACTGGTGTTCGACGCATTACACTAAGTGTTCGATCTTATTCCTCTTGCTGGCTTCTCATCATCAGGACCTTCTTCCTTGACAAGGGCTGAACTTATTTATTTATTTATTTAAGTTAATAAAAAACTGAACGTTCCTTTTTCTTTGATTTCGAGTTGTCTGGGACACGATCACGTCTCTTTGTCCTGGGCACATCAGGGTTCACCATCTTCCTTATCTTTCTTGTCTCTTTAGAAGTGGGTGTTTTCTGCTTTTGAGGTGTCTTCTAGGTGTTATAATAGTTTGTAAAGGCAATAGAAAGAAGAATGAAGGTGGATTGGTGTTTAAATAAACAAGACAGACGGATTGATCCTTGTAGCTTGAACATGAAGCTGAGTATTTTGTTAGACATAGATCGATCACATCGATCGATCGATGTCACATAGATCGATAACTTCGATCGATGTGCTCTGAGTGCAAAGTTGAAGTACACTGTCCAACATAGATCGATCACATTGATCGATGTGACTTCGATCGATACATAGATCGATCAAAGTAGCTTGGTTGAAAAACTAGTGCAAACTGTGAGACATCGATCGATGTGGCTTGGATGAAAAGTTGTAGCTCACTGTAAGATATCGATCGATCAATGTGCCCAACAGTGTGACTTTCCATCTAAAGTTGCAACCTATGCACCAAGGGACATGTTTCCAACCACCCAAGAACAGTTTGAACATCTGAGATTATGTTAAAATGCCTATAAAAGGCATGTTTAACACATTTCAAGGTATTCCAATCCCTTGTTCAACACATTATCTGAGATTTGTTGTTGTTGTTTCTTGTTTATTGTTGAGGATAAGAAATTGTTTGGCTGTTGTATCCTAGGAGAAAATTTGCTTATAACCTTGTAGCAACTAGTGGGATCAAATATTCCTTACGGAAAGTGTTTAACACACCTCAAGCCATCAACCTTATACTACTTCAACTCCTATATTGTATTCATCTTCTAACAATCGTAAAGAATATTTGAGATTGATTCAAAGACGTTTCTGAATCAGGAGAGCATAAAGCTAGACCGATTTGATGGCACAAATTTCCTCTAGTATAAGGATAAAATGATGTTCTTGCTTACGGCATTGTAAATCGGGTACTGTTTGGACCCAAACTTGAAGGAATTGCCAACCCCCCATGACGACAATGATGAGACGGTGAAGGCCACTGGAGGAAGAGACAAGAGGATGAAGTTCTGTGTCAGGGACACATCCTCAACAATCTGTCAGATCGTATCTACAATCTGTTTACAGCCACGATATCACCAAAGGAGATATGTAACACCTTGGAGTTCAAGTACAACAATGAGAAACAAGGCCTAGACAAATTCTATGTGATTAAATATTTTGAGTTTAAGATGATTGAAAATTTTTCAATCATGGACTAAATGCCTGAGTTGCAGGTCATTGTTTCCAAACTCAAGGAGTTGGGTGTGAATGTTTCAGAGGCATTACAAGTAGGAGGGATAATTGCTAAGCTTCCCCCTAGTTGGAATGACTACAGGAAAAAATTAATGCACTCAACATAATCCTTTTCCCTTGAGCAACTTCAAAAACATTTGCGTATTGAAGAGGAGACTAGAAGTCTCGTCAAAAGGCATGTTTCTGAAGATGCACCAAGAGTGCATTATGTCAAAGGAAAAACAGGAAGCTGGAGTGGAAACAAGAGAAAGAACTCCGATACATCTGAACCCGCAGACAAGAAAGAAAATTCCAAGAAATGAAAGAGATGTTACAATTGTGGCAAGAAGAGGCACCTCAAAAAGGATTGTTGGTTTCAAAACAAGCAAAAACAGGGTGGTAGTCCTAAAATGTCAACAATGCAAATATGGTAGACATTAGAACCGATCAACTGGTTGCAATGGTCTCTGGATTACATGTTGGCATGGTGACCGAACTAAATATGGCTACGAACGAAATCGCAAATAATTGGTGGTTCGATTCGGGTGCAACAATGCATGTATGCAACAACAAGGATCTATTCAAGATCTACCATGTTGTGGATAACACCCAGCAAGTTCTAATGAGAAACCGTAATGCCATAAAAGTCTTGGGTAAAGGTATTGTAGAGTTAGATTTTACTTCTAGAAAGAAGTTGTTATTAGTCAATGTTGTACATGTATACGAGATTTCTAAAAATCTTGTTTCTGCGAACTTAGTCTGTAAAAACAGGTTCAAAATTGTAATGGAGGGGGACAAAATTATTATGTCCAAAAATGGGATCTATGTCGGCAAGGGTTATTCTTGTGACGGAACGTTTAAATTGAGTATCAATAAAAATCCTGCTGCTTGTGCTTACTCTATTGATTTTTTTTTTATTGTGGCATGATAGACTTGCGCATGTAAATAGTGCAACAATTAAATTTATGTCTAAGCATGCCTTAATTTTTTGTAAAGATAAAAATGAAAGAACATGTGAGATTTGCATACAAACAAAAATGACAAAGAAACCATTTCTAAAGGTGGAAAGAAAAACAGAACTTTTAGAACTTGTTCATTCAGATATTTGCGAATTGAACGGTGTTTTGACCAGAGGTAGAAGTCGATATTTCATAACTTTCATTGACCTCTAGATATACATTTGTATATTTGCTAAGGCATAAAGATAAAGCTTTTGACATGTTCAAAGTTAACAAAATGAAAGTTGAAAATCAATCGGGATTGAAAATAAAAGTTCTAAGAAGTGATCGTGGTGGTGAACACTTTCCTCTTGAATTTAATCAATTCTATGAGGAGAATGGTATCATACACCAGAAAACTGCCCGTATACACCCCAACAAAATGGTTTGACTGAAAGAAAGAATATAAGTTTAGTTGACATGCTAAATGCAATGTTAATAAACTCTTGTTTGCTAAAGAATTTATGGGGGGAAGCGTTGTTAACAGCTTGTCATATTCAAAGAATAGAAGTTTAGTTGACATGCTAAATGTAATGTTAATAAACTCTGGTTTACCAAAGAATTTGTGGGGGGAAGCGTTGTTAACAGCTTGTCATATTCATAATAGAATTCATTCTAAAAAGTCTAAGGTTTCTCCATATGAAATATGGAAGAAACGAAGACCAAATCGAAGTTATCATAGAGTTTGGGGTTGTCTAGCCTATTATAGAGTTTCGGATCTAAAAAGAACTAAATTGTGGCCAAGTGCTCTCAAAGGTGTTTTTATTGCATATGCTGAAAACTCTAAAGCATATAGGATTCTAGATATAGAATCTGATGTGGTTGTTGAATCTAGGGATGTTGAATTTCTTGAGAATAAATTCTTAAGAACAGATTAAAATCAAGATTCAACAAGTGAAAATTTGAATGAACCTATAACTGGAAATTTCTCTAATGATCCTTCTAGTGTTGATCAAAATCAAAGTTCTCTAACTGAAGTTAGGAGAAGTCAAGGAGCTAGAAAGGAAAAGCATTTACATCTTGATTTCATTTCTTCACAATCGATTACTGTCTTAGTTAAAGGTAATAGGACAAAGGTATTTAATCAAAGACCAATCGTACTAAGTGTAGAAGATGATCCTAAATCCTATAAAGAGGCGATACAATCGACAGATGCATCGTTTTGGAAGGAAGCAATTGATGATGAGATGAATTCGTTATTATCTAACAATACGTGGGTTCTCACTGATTTGCCTCCTAGTTCCGAAGCAATTGGATCTAAATGGGTATTTAGAAGAAAATATAATACCGATGGTTCAATTCAAACTTTCAAGGCTAGATTGGTTGCCAAAGGTTTTAGAGAAGAGAAGGGATAGACTATTTCGATACTTATCCTCCGGTTATAAGAATAACATCCATTAGAGTGTTGATAGCATTAACATCCATAAATAATCTGTTTATTCATCAAATGGATGTAAAGACTGCATTTCTCAATGGTAATTTAGACGAAGAAGTCTATATGGAATAGCCAGAAGGTTTCATTCTTCTGGGTAATGAGCATAAAGTGTGCAAATTGATAAGGTCATTGTATAGATTGAAACAAGCATCGAAACAGTGACATGAAAAGTTTGAAACTACCATTTTGAAGAATGGTTTCAGGCATAATAGTGCTGATAAGTGTGTATATTCTAAGTTTACAGACAAATATGGTGCCATTATTTGTTTGTACGTGGATGACATGCTGATTATCAGCACTAATATTGAAGAAGTAAATGAAAATAAGAAATATTTAACTTCACAATTCCAAATGAAAGGTTTGGGTGAGGTATATACTATCTTAGGGATTAAAGTGTCCAAACATAGTGGAGGTTTTGCTCTTTGTCAATCTCATTATATTAGTAATGTTGAATAAGTTCAAACACTTGTAGATCAAAGAAGCAAATACACCTTTTGATGCCTCATACAAATTGATTGGATATACCGGTAGACCGGTAGCTCAACTTGAATATGCTAGTGCAATTGGCAGTTTAATATATGCTACATATTGCACCGAATATTGCCTTTGCAGAGTGCAAATTATCAAGGTATACTAGTAATCCTAGTATGGACCATTCGAAGGAAATCGGGCAAGTACTTGGGTACTTGAAGATGACTATGAATTACAAATTGTATTATAATAATTTTCCCTATGTGTTGGAAGGTTATACTGATGCTAGTTGGATAACTAGTGTTGGTGATAACAAATCTACTACAAGTTGGGTGTTTACATTGGGAGGTGGTGCAGTTTCTTGGGCTTCAAAGAAATAGAGACGTATAACACACTCCACAATGGAATCCAAATTAGCATTGGGATCTGCAGGTAAGGAAGCGGCATGGCTGAAAAATTTATTATTGGATATAGAGTTGTGGCCACAGCCGATGCCATCCATTTCCTTACACTGTGATAGCCAAGCAACGATGTCTAGAGCTTATAGTAAAATCTATAACGAAAAATCTAGACATGTCTGCCTTATGCATGATTACGTAAGGCAATCAATAACGGTGGCGTAATAGCCATTGCATAAGTCAAATCCTACAATAACCTAGAGGATCCATTGACAAAGAGTCTTTCAAAAGACTTGGTACAAAGTGCAACTTTAAGGATGGGATTGAGACATATGGTATAAGTTCACTTGTGATGGTAATCCAACTTTTCCTAGCATATCACTAGTCAAAGGTTCAATAGGTAACAACAAGTCACAAAGTGAGGGATTAAAGCACTAAGATTGATCTTTAAAAAGTCAACCCACACTGTATTGATCTTTAAAGAATTGGAATATTAGTGTTAAATGAGGGTGAGTGTTAAAGCACTCTTAATGAAGGATTAAGAGGAAATATCTTAATCTTCACCTATATGGACATGGGAAGTGGTGCCGCTTCGACAAGCAATGATCTTGAAATGTTCATGAATATTAGGGGAAGCATAAGGCCATAAAGTGCAGTTTAAGATGAGATTCTAGGGAGAATGTGGTTTCATGTGTATACTGTTTCCGATTCAAGCATATTGGAATCTGATTCAAGGCTTTTAAGCTATGAAGATTTCGTTAAAACTTTGAAGTATTATACTAATAAGAGGTTCAAATCGAAAGATACTTCTTAGATGCATGAAATGTCATGAATTGCTTTACAAACTAAGTGAGGGATTGTTATAATAGTTTGTAAAGGCAATGGAAAGAAGAATGAAGGTGGATTGGTGTTTAAATAAGCAAGAATAGTTTGACACATGACATGGATTGATCCATGTCTCAGTTGGATCGATCTATGTGGCTTGAAAATAAAGTTGAGTATTCTGTTGAACATCACATAGATCGATGACTTTGATCCATCGATGTGCCCTGAGTGCAAAGTTGAAGTACATTGTCCAACATAGATCGACCACATGAATCGATGGATGTGACTTTGATCGATACATAGATCGATCGAAGTAGCCTGGTTGAAAAACTGGAGCACACTGTGAGACATCGATCAATACTTCGATCGATCGGTGTGGCTTGGATGAAAATTTGGAGCTCACTGTGGATCGATGGTATCGATTGACGTGCCCAACAGGTATGTCTTTTCATCTAAAGTTGCAACTTATGCACCAAAGGACATGTTTCCAACCACCTAAGGACGGTTTGAACGTCTGAGATGAAGTTAAAATGCCTATAAAAGGCATGTAACATATTTCAAGGTATTCTAATCCCTTGTTCAAGATCAAGCATCCTATATTCTTCTTCTTCTTCAAAAGCATTCTCAATTGAAAGTTTATTGAATTTCTGTCCTTATTGCCGAGGATAAGAAATTGTTTGTGTTAGGCCCCAAAAAAAGAGTAATAATTGAAATAATAATAATAATGATATTTATAATGCAAAAATAATTAGAGGATAAAGATTAAAAGGAAAAAATAATAAAAATCAAAGGCGTGTCTAGTGGGGGTAACAGCCTCCCCCAAAAATTGTGCAACTAATCTTGTTAAATGAGGGAGGGGCTGGCGGTTAATCAATAGAAGGGAAATAATAATTGTTAGAAAAAAAGAGGGAGAACATAGGGGTAGAGATACGTCGACAGAGAGAAAGAAGAAGGAAGGAAGAAAGGAGGCAGAAAGAGAGTAAAGAGAAGAGAGAAAGAAGAAGGAAGAGAGAGAAAAGAGAAAGAGAGAAGAGGAAAGAGAAAAGAAGAAGGAAAAAAGGAAGGGAAGCCAACATGATTCACTCTAATCGTGTAGTTTTGTCTGCAATCAGGTAGGTTCCCAATTTCTTCCTCCAATTGATTCAGTCCACGTATGCCTTAGTGATAAAGTATGCGTTCTTGTTGTTTTAAATGGTTGAGATTTATTGTATGTTGCTAAACTGTGAAAAGCATGTGATTTGAGTTTGTGTTTTTCTCCATGATGGTCTATGTATTGTTAATTTAACAGTAGGGTTGAATTTTGACACTCAAATGGCGTATCTTTTGCATTAATAGGTTTTTTTTGTTTTATTTTGGCCTTAGAAAAGGTCCCTAAAAACTGGAATTAGGCGGAAATATAGATCGGAATCAAAAAGGGCGCCAGAGGCTGTCGTGCGCCTCAAGCGCCGCTGGAAGGGACACGCGCGGGCTCACACGTGTCTCCTGGAGCCACTGTAATTATATATATATATATATATATATATATATATATATATATATATATATATATATATATATAAGGTAGCGGACCGGACCAGGGAGGACAGGCCGGGCCCTTAATAGGCTGGCTGAAACCAGTGACTGGGCCATTTACGGAAGTATATAAAAAACATGAAATTGGTTGAGCCGGCAGCGGGCCAGGCCGAATGGCCAACGGACTGGGCCCCAGCTGTTGGTCGGCCCATTAACTTCAGCAATTAAAAAAATGGTAGGGAAGCCGTAGGCCAGACCCTAGCGGGCCGAGCCACGGAAATTAGTAGGCCAGAGGCGTGGCAGTTGAAAAAAAGGAAAAGAAAAATATAATAATTTAATTATTAATTAACTGTAAATTCATATTGTAATTAATTAGTTAAAAATAGTAGGAAATTGTAGAAAAGGGTAAATAAATATTAGGAAATTTTATTTAATTTCCAGAGATTATAATTGCTGAAATTAGATGGTTTACATGAAATTTATGATATTTTAAATAATTTAGATAATTAGGAAATAAATGGAAATAAATAGGGAAAATTAGAAAAAATAGTAGAAAATACCGGATAACTGTATTTAGGCCGCGAAAAATGTGTTCGAGGCCGAACAACATGTTGTCAATATATGGGGATAAATGAACCTAGATTTGAGTGCCGAAGGATGGTGAGGATGGACCGAAAGGCCTCAGGCGAGTTTGTATTTGCATCTATGGCACGTACATTGCATTTATGGTGGATCGTGATGTACGGTCGCGGTCACTCAGTATGGTGTGCGGTGGCGGGGGGCCACGTACATTTAGTATGGTGACTATAGGTGGGTACGACCCACAGCCACTCAGTAGGTCCTGGGATTATGCATTGCATAGTAGCGATATGGACATCCTGTATGACCTGACTTCGTTGCGTGTGACATGCATAGCCGGGCATGCATCATGTAGTTGCGCATTCTGTATCTGGAGTGAATTACTTCTTCCGCATTCTTTCTTATGCTTATGTTATCTCATGTTCTACGTGCTGTGTTATGTCATTTCGGTATGCGCGTCTTGTATTAGTTTGGGGCAGGTGCCTACTGGACGATTTTCTGTCACTCACCCCTACTCCCCCCAGGTGAGCATGAGGAAGAGTACGACTATGTCTTTGTTGAGGACGGGGCTGACACGGTAGTATGTGTAGACTAACGGTCGCACCTAGGACACGGGAGACCCTGCGGCTGTCTGTCATTATTTCATTGGGATTCCATCAGACATTACCTTATGTAGATTAATAGACATTAGATTCTAGTATCTTGACGTTATTGTCAGGACTTTTGTTCATTATTTTATTGAGGATTTTCTTTTATCAAGGAATTAATGTTATAGTATTATGTTTCGACAAAAAAAATTTATGCGTCATTTCTGACATGTAAGGAGTTGATTCGACACCTTGTAGCTCTCTTAGCAGACTATGGCAGGTGCACCATTCTCGATGCTAGGGCAAGGGAGCTGGGCGCTACAGGTGGTATCAGAGCCGAGGCTTCATATCCGTCTCGGAAACGCAGGATTAACTAGATCACTTAGACATAAGCTATGATCTTTTCCTAGAAATGACAAATTTACCCCTAATAAACGAAGTAGACATAAGTTACGATCGGTTTAAGGGCGGTGTGTATCGACGGTAAGCTTTTCTTTTATAATTACTGTTTTACCCCGCGTTCAACTATTTAACTTACTCTTGACTAATCTGAATTCTTTTCATTAACTCGAACTCCAAAAAATGCCTCCACGACGTGAGCCAGTAGGGAATGGGGGACACGACTGTGATGATCATCAGGGTCAGGGGGCTATACCCCAAGTTCTCGCAGATACTATAGCCACTTTGACTACATTAGTGTCCCACGAGCAGGTATAGATGGCTCACCTGCAGCAGGAGCAGGAGCAGGAGCAGCAGCAGCAGCCACCACCACCGTCATCCTCAGGACTTTGATTTTTTTACAGGGAGATGCAGAATTCCAGGATACCGATGTTTAGGAGCACTACATGCCAGAGAAGGCCGAAATATGGCTCGAGAATGTGTCTGAACAACTTCAATTATTACAAGTTCCTGACAACTTTAAGGTAGAGGTGGTCATTCCATTCCTCGAAGGTGATGCTAGAGAATGATGGCATAGTGTGAATCGCAGGTTGACACCACTATTGTCTTAGACCCAGTTTCGGGAAGAATACAAGAAGCACTATATTCCGAAAAGAAGCACTATATTCCGGAGAGTGCCATACAGAGGAGAATGATGGAGTTCCAGTTGCTTACACAGGGGTCCATGACTGTGGACCAATATTCGGAGAGGTTTCATGCGCTGGGGAGATACATACCTTCCGTTATGGAAAACGAGAAGGCAAAGATGTCAAAGTTTAAGACTGGACTGAGCTCTCGCATTCAGTCTTTGATTATCTGTGCCAGACCAGGGATATTTGAGGAGCTATTAGAGGTATGCCGTGAGGTTGAGGGTGACCTCAGGAGGGTCGCAGCGGAGGACCAGGCGAAGAAGCCACGGGAGGAGTACCGTTCCAGGAGATCGGGGAGAGGGCTGAAGGTACCATGCCGCCAGCAGCCTGGACGCTCTTTCTGACCACCATAGCAGTAGAGGCCGTCCGCTCAGCCTTTTGCTATTGAGGGACCCATTGTGACCGATGCATAACCAGTGAGGGCTGTGGCACCTACTACACCCTGTGTTCACTATGGACGCCTCCATCCAGGACAGTGTTGGAGGACTAAGGACGTTTTCTACTGGTGTGCAATCCAGGACACTTCGCCAGAGACTGCCCTACGTAGCTACATGCGCCCCCTCCACAGTAGGGCCTGACATAGCAGAAGGGGAAAACGAAGACCAATGCACGAGTTCATTTCATGACATACGCCGATGTTGAGGAGGCCAACAACGTAGTGGCACGTATTTTCTTAATTAAGTATTCAAGTTTCCAGTTTGTTTCTAAATACTTTCCTTGTTGTGGTTACGTGCTATATATATAACTCTGAATGTGTTAGGTGAGATATTCATTAACAAAGTCCCAGCCTACGTTCTATTCGATAGTGGTGCCACCCATTCACTTATCGCCAGTAGGTTCGTCAAGAGTTTGAATATTCTACCAGATTGGCTCGAGACTATCAGTATAAGGATTGTCTGTTGGATATTAACGAGCTGGAATTCACTGCAACTCTAATTCTGATCCAGATGCAAGATTTTAATGTTATTCTGGGCATGTATTTTCTGGCTAAGTATCATACTACGATCGACTGTCGTCAGAGGCAGGTCAACATGCATACGCATGGTAAGCAGGAAACTATCTTTCAGGGGGATTTCAAGTTACAGAAAGCATCCAAGAAGATTTACATAAGTGCAGCACAGGCATACCGAGCATTGAGAAAAGGTAATCAGGGGTTTCTTGTATGTGCCATAGGGTCAGAGAAAGAGGTACCCTTGATTGACTTGATACCAGTGGCAAATGAATATAAAGACGTATTTCCCAATAAACTGCCAGGACTACCGCCCAGTCAAGAGGTGGAGTTTGAGATTAATTTGCTACCCGATGCTGAGCCAATATCGAAGTCACCTTATAGAATGGCTTCGGCTGAGCTAAAGGAGCTGAAAGAGCAGCTGCAGGAGTTACTGGACTGGAAGTTCATTTGACCCAGCATCTCACCATGTGGAGCTCTGGTCTTGTTCGTGAAGAAGAAGGACGACAGTATGAGACTTTGCATTGACTATCGGGAGATGAACAAGATCACAATCAAGAACAAATATCATCTACCCCGAATCTAGGACCTCTTCGATCAGTTAAAGTTACCCTTTAATCCATGTAACTTAAAATTAACATTATATAATTTTCCAAATAATCTCGCAACTTTGGCATTCTTCAGGTTGCTAAGATATTCTCTAAAATTGATCTTCGATCCGGATACCATTAGTTGAGGATTAAAGTAGAGGATGTAGCGAAGACTGCTTTCTGTACTAGATATGGCCACTATGAGTTTTTAGTGATACCATTTGGTCTGATTAATGCTCCTGCAGCCTTCATGGACTTGATGAACACGGTGTTCAGGGACTAGCTTGATAAGAAGCATTTGAGAGAGGTTCTGGTGGTCCTCCGGCAGAAGAAGCTATATGTTAAGTTTAGTAAGTACGAGTTTTGGCTGAAGAGTGTTGTCTTCTTGGGACATGTGGTTTCAGATGAGGGAATTTTTGTGGATCCAAAGAAGATTGAAGATATTACTGAGTGGCCCAGGCCGACCAACGTGAATGAAGTTGGAAGCTTTCTGGTTTGGATATTATAGGAAATTTGTTGAAGGATTCGAATTGATAGCGGTGCCATTCAGTAGATTAACGCAGAAAAAGTCAAGGTTTGTATGGACCATCCAATGCAAGCAGAGTTTTACAGAACTTAAGAGATGGTTGACGACAGCCCCTATACTTGCTCAACCCTCCAGCTCGGCAGGGTTTGTCATCTATAGCGACACATCGAAGAACGGGCTATGTATATGCATAAGATTTCTATTAAATTCTACATGCATTGCAACTGTGGTTTAATCTATTTCTTTTCAGGGTGTGTTTGGATGCAAAATGGCAGAGTTATTGCTTATGCTTCACGCCAATTGAATCCCTATGAGCAGAATTACCCGACACATGATCTGGAGTTAGCAGCGGTTGTGTTTGCACTAAAGATGTGGTTCCACTATCTGTATGGTGTGAAGTGTAAAGTCTTTACCGATTATAAGAGTTTGAAGTATATATTCACACAGAAGGAGTTAAATATGCGTCAGAGGAGATGACTTGAGCTATTGAAGGATTATGATCTCACTATCATCTATCATCTAGGGAAGGCAAACCGGATCGCTGACGTTTTAAGTAGAAAGTCTAGCCATGCCAGACAGACGCCGTTGGAAAGAGAGATGGTAGAGCTGGATCTTGATATTGTGGATTGTACAGCTAGTGTTCTGGGAGCGCCGATTATCACACCATCCTTAATTGAGCAGATCAAAGAGGCGCAGAAGGGAGATGTAATGCTCAGTGAGATCCGAAAGAAGATGATGACCAGCCAGGTTGATGGATTTCAGATTCATGACGACGGTAGCATGTGGTTTCAGGGGAGACTGTGTGTTCCTGAGGTTGAAGATCTCAGAAGGACGGTATTGAAGGAGGCACATAGCTTGAAGTTGTCTATTCATCTGGGTGCTACGAAGATGTATAATGACTTGAAGAAGCATTACTGATGGAGCAGTATGAAGAGACATATAGCTAAGTTTGTTGAGAGATGTTTCGTATGTTAGCAAGTCAAGGCAGAATACCAGAGACCAGGGGGTTGTTGGGGCCGTTAAAGATCCCTGAATGGAAGTGGGAGCATGTGACTATGGATTTTGTGATGGGTCTCCCGGGAACAAGGAATGGTAATGATATGATCTGGGTGACGTGGACCGCTTGACTAAGTCCACTCATTTTCTACCAGTACCAAATAATGTGACCCTGGACATATTGGTTACGCTCTACATCGATAACATCATCAGTTTACACAGTGTCCCGGCCAGCATTGTTTCTGATCGACATCCAAGATTTACTTCAAGGTTTTGGTCGGCATGTCAGAGAAGAATGGGGACTCAACTGTGTTTGAGCACTCCGTTTCACCCACAGACATATGGGCAATCAGAAAGGACGATACAGACATTGGAAGACATGTTGAGAGCTTGTGCAATTGGCTTCAGGGGAAACTGGGATGGTATGATCAAGTTGATTGAGTTTTTCTACAACAATAGCTACCATAGTGCCATCGGCATGGCACCATTTGAGGCACCATATGGACGTAAATGTAGATCCTCGGTCCATTCGGACGAAGTTGGAGAGCGTATTATCACCGGACCAGAACTGATTGAACAGACCAGGGAGAAGGTAAAAATGATTCGGGAAAGACTCAAGGTTGCCCAAGACAGAAGCAAAAGTTGGGCAGATTCAAAGGGGCATCCCTTGGAGTTTATTGTCGGAGAAAAAGTTTACTTGAAGATATCGCCTATGAAGGGTGTTGTATGTTTTGTTCTGAAGGGTAAGTTGAGACCTCGTTATATTGGCCCCTACAAGATGCTTGAAAGGATCGGTTCATTGGCTTACCGTTTGGCGTTACCTCCGGCGTTGGCACAAGTGCACACCATATTCCATGTTTCTCAGTTGAGAAGGTATGTTCCGGATCTGACCCATGTACTGCACGCATCTCCTTTGAGGATTATACCGGATACGTCATATGAAGAGACCCCTGTTAGGATTATAGACCACAAAGACCAAGAACTGAGGAGGAGAATCATTCGGTATGTATGGAGCAATCATAGGGAAAACGAAACGACATGGGAGATGAAGGACCAGATGCGGGAGTGCTACCCTTATCTCTTCGAATAAGGCACGTCAAGTTTCGAGGGCGAAACTTTTTGTAAGGTGGTTAGGATGTTAGGTCCAAAAAAAGTGTAATAATGAAAATAAATGAAATAATAATAATGATATTTATATGCATAATAATTAGAGGATGAATGTTAAAAGGAAAAAAATAATAAAAATTAAAGGCGTGTTTAGTGGGGGTAACGGCCTCCTCCAAAAATTATGCAACTAATCTTGTTAAATGGGGGAGAGGCTGACGGTTAAGCAAAAGAAGGGAAATAATAATTGTTATAAAAAAAAGAGGGAGAACGTAGGGGTAGAGAAACGACGACAGAGAGAAAGGAGAAGGAAGGAAAAAAGGAGGAAGAAAGAGATGAAAGAGAAGAGGGAAAGAAGAAGGAAAGGAGAGAAAAGAGAAAGAGAGAAGACGAAAGAGAAAAGGAGAAGGAAAAAAGGAAGGGAAGCCAGCAGGATTCACTCTAATCGCGTAGTTTTGTCTGCAATCAGGTAGGTTCCCATTTTCTCCCTCAAATTGGTTCAGTTCACGCATGCCTTAGTGATAAAGTATGCATTCTTGTTCTTTTAAATGGTTGAGATTTATTGTATGTTGCTAAACTGTGAAAAGCATGTGATTTGAGACTGTGTTTTTCTACATGATGGTCTGTGTATTGTTAATTTGACAGTAGGATTGAATTTTGACACTCAAATGGTGTATCTTTTGCATTAATAGGTTGTTTTCGTTTTTTTGGCCTTAGAATAAGTCCCTATAGACAGGAATTAGGCGGAAATATAGATCGGAATCAAAAAACGGGTGCCAGAATGTACGCGTGCGCCTCAAGCGCTGGTGGAAGCACTGCGCGTGGCCCTCACGCACGCATGTGGGCTCACCTGCGCCTCCTGGAGCCACTGTAATTATATATATATATATATATATATATATATATATATATATATATATATATATAAAAGAAAAAAGAATAAGGTAGCGGGCCGGACCAGGACAGACAGGCCGGACCCTTAACGGGCTGGCTGAAACCAGGGCCTGGCCCATTTACAGAAGTATATAAAAAATGAAATTAACTGAGCCGGCGTGGGCCGGGCGGAATGGCCAACAGACCGGGCCCCAGCTGTTGTCCGGCCCATTAACTTCAGCAATTAAGAAAAAAGGTAAGGAAACTGCAGGTCGGACCCTAGCGGGCCAGGCCAGAGAAATTAGCAGGTCGGGGGCATGACGGTGGAAAAAAAGGAAAAGAAAAAAATAATTTAATTATTAATTAACTGTAAATTCATATTATAATTAATTAGTTAAAAATAGTAGGAAATTGTAGAATAAGGTAAAAAAATACCAGCAAATTTTATTTAATTTCCAGAAATTATAAATTCTGAAATTAGATGGTTTACATCAAATTTCTAATTTTATGATATTTTTACTAACTTAGATAGTTAGGAAATAAATAGGGGAAAAATAAGAAAAATAGTAGAAAATACCGGATAACTGTATTTAGGCCGCGAAAAATGTGTTCGAGGCCGAACAATGTGTTGTGAATATTCGGGCGATAAATGAACCTAGATTTGAGTGGCAGAAGATTGTGAGGATGAGCCAAAAGGCTCAGGCGAGTTTGTATTTGCATCCATGGAACGTGCATTGCATTTATGGTGGGTCGTCATGTACGGGTCACAAGCACTCAATATGATGTGTGGTGGCAGGGGGGCCACGTACACTCAGTATGGTGACTGTAGATAGGTACGGCCAACAGCCACTCAGTAGGTCCGGGGATCATGTATTACACAGTAGAGATATGGACATCTTGTATGACATGACTTCATTGCATCTGACATGCATAGCTGGGCATGCATCATGTAGTTGCACATTCTTTATCTGGAGTGAATTACTTTTTTCGCATTCATTCCTATGCTTATGTTATCTCATGCTCTACGTGCTATGTGTTATGTCATGTCGGTATGCTTGTCTTGTATTAGTTTGAGGAAGACTGACGGTTGCACCTAGGACACGAGGAGACCCTGCGGCTGTCTGTCATTATTTTATTGGGATTCCATGAGACATTACCTTGTGTAGATTGATAGACTTTATATGCTAGTACCTTGACGTTATTGCAAGGACTTTGTTCATTATTTTATTGAGGATTTTCTTTTGTCATGGAATTTAATGTTATGGTATTACGTTACCGCGAAAGAAATTTCTGCGTCATTTATAACATGTAAGAATTTGATTCGATGCTTTGTAGCTCTCTTAGTAGACTACGGCGGGTGCACCATTCTCGAAGCTAGGGCATGGGAGTGGGGCGCTACAGTTTGGCTGTTGTACCCTAGGAAGAAACTTGTCTATAACCCTGCAGCAACTATTGAGGGCAAATATTCCTTACAGAAAGTGTTTATACATGCATCAAGCCATCAACCTTCTACTACTTCTACTCCTGTATTGTATCCATCTTCGAACATTAGGAACGTCCCAACTCCCTTTCAGGGTCTGCTATATGTTACTTCATATCATATATTTTTGAGAAAACGGACTTCCTAGCAATTGCTAAAGTTGCTGCTATGTTACTTTGAGGTTACAGATTCGAACAGCGGAAACAGTCCCTTGCATAAAGTATAGAGTAAGGCTGCGTACATCAGATCGCAAAGCAATCCGGCCTCTCTCCGGACCCCATACAAATGCGAGAACCTAGTGTACCGGGAATGCCGCATTTATATCTGTTGTACCCCAACCATCATGTACTTGAGACTACGATTAAGTGTCAAAATAAAAGCGATGATTCCTCACGAGCGTGTTACTTAAGTCACATTATCACTGCCTTATTTAAATTCTTCAAGATCATTTAGGACGAACACTAAATAAGTATACGAACGAACGTCACGAGGCGTGTGATACACCTTGAGAATTCGGCCAAAGGCCATTGATCACCCTTGAAGTGAACTCGTTCTTGTAAGAATACGAACATAAACAATCCTCACAAGGCAAAATTAAAATCAAAATTAAATGAAATAAATAACATTATAAATTACATAAGTATGGAATATGATAAATGAGAAAAGACCAAAATACCCCCAACACCCTCCAAATTTCGGCCAAGGCTTGGGAGGATCTAGAATTCTCCACACTCTTCCAAATAATTTATAATTAACAAATTACATAACAATTTAAATATTAAATAAGCAACTTGCATGCAAAAGAAAGGATAAAATAAGAAAAGAGAAGGCTAGTGTGTAAGAAAAAGTAAGGCCTAGATCCCCTTTTTCCCCTCCCATGCACCGCCGGGTACCCTTCCCCATTTCCCCTACATGTTCTATTTTAACTACACCTAGAATCTCAATCCAATCTCATCTTGAGACCTTCTCAAACAAGCCAACACTCAAGAAGTTTTCTCTTCCCCCACACACCAACAACATTTCGGCCCCCCATTCTTGAAGGCTAGGAGATTCAACTTCACTCTCATTTTCAAGCTCAAGAAGTGTTTAGGTAAGTTCTCTCCTAAGTTCTTAAGTGGATTCTTCATACAAAATAGTGAAGCTCACATGGGTGATATTTTCTCCCCCAAACCGTGGCCTTCATGCTCAAGGAGGTGAAAATCTTCAACACTCTTAGGTGAAGCTATCTTGCTACACTTGAATCTCCATTCCAAGACTACTTTGGTAAGATGTTTTAGCCTCAAATAAGACTCTATTTTCACCATTTAAGGAAGACTAACCTTTCTTTCCTCTTCTTCCAAAACCGTATGCTCAAGGGTGAAAGAGGAGGAGGATTTCAACTCACACTTTACTCCAACACCAAGGAAAGGCAAAAAAAACTTTGGCTTGAAGAGGCAAGTATACACTAATCTCTCATGACTTACCTAAAGAATTAGTGACTTGAATGACTAAAAGTTCCAAAGATATGATCTTTAGTGAGATATCTTAAGTCTAAGGTTATATCTTAATGATTCCTTAAGTACAAGGCTTTGCATGTGGGTTATTGTTTCTAAGATGGAGTTATTTCTTACATGCAACATGGAATGAGGCTGTTTTAGGATGGATTAAGGTACATCTAAGTGAGCCTAGGCAAGATTAAATTCTTGGTTGGAACTTGAGAAGTCTTAGGAAGACATGCATGTAATGGATGTTGGTTTTATGAGGTTATTTGTAAGACTAGACTAAAATGACTCTTGAATATGTTGCATGTTTGAATATATGTTTTAAGATGTGTTTAAGAGTCCCCATATGTTTCGGCCTCATGGATGGAAAGAAGGGTGAACCTTGACTCTAAGGAAGAATAACTATTTTGAGCATGTGTGATACTTGCTTGGTTTACCATTTACAAACTGTTTAGTATGATGAAAAGGTGATCTTATAACAAGCATGCAATCTGGATATTCATGTTACAAAGGAATGTAAGTGATAACCAATGACCTAGTTCATAAGAACAAAAGGAATGGTGAGCATTTAACTTAAACCATGACAATATAGTAAAGTACTGGAACTAGGCAGATGGGGATGACATTTTCAACGACCTGAGAACTGGACTTGCAGACCTTCAATGAAGCTAATTTTTGGCATAACGTTAGTCCTAGGAGTGTAGCACGAGTGAGAGTTGGAATTTCGTTAAAATAAGCAAAGGATTATTTTTAATAAATTATGCGGTAAAACTGCTCCAGTAGGAAATTCTGGAGCAGGGCAGAATTGGTTCCTGAGTTTAACGAATTTAAAAAGGATCTTTTGAACCTTCAATAAATCTGGTCTTTGTCACAGAGCTAGCCCCATGTGTATAGTAGAGTTGAGAGTTGGAATTTTGGTGAAATAAGTTATGGTTAATTTTTAATAAAATAATTGGTAAGACTGCTCAGACTGTAAATTCTGGAACAGGACAGAATGATGTAATGTTTTGCATAACCTGAAAAGAGATCTTGTAGATGTTCAAAGAGGCTAATTTTCGGCATGATAACACCATTACGTGTATATGAAATGGGAAAGATGGAATTTTGGAAAAAGAAGTTGTGGAATATTTTTAATAAAATATCTAGTAAAGCTGCTCAGGCTGGAAAGCCTGAAACTGGGCAGAACATGACATTATTTTGTTTCATTCGAAAAAGGACCTTGTGAATAACCAATAAAGCTGGTTTTTTGCATGATAATAACTCTATGAGTCTAGAAGAAATGCCAGTTGGAATTTCAGCAAAATAAGTTCTGGATTATTTTTAATGAATTAGTTGGTAAAACTGCTCAATAGAAATTACTGGAGCCACCCTGAAATCTGTAACGACTTTCCAGGCTTAGAAAAGGGACTTAGAGACATGAAAATGGGCTGAATTTCGGTAGGATACTAGTCCCATATGTTTATGACGTATACGAGTTGGAATTTTTGGAAACCACATTACGGATTTACCGTAATTGAATTTTTAGTAAAGTCTGCCAGCCCAGCCTCAGCACCTAAAATAGTTCGGAAAGTAATTAAGAAACCCCTTTATGGTTATTGGAATAATCCGCAAATTTTGTGACATGTATCTAAACGTATTTGTGACAAAAGAATTATGGAAATGGACCTAATTGATTAGCTTAACCGTCCTATGAAAATGAATAAAAGTCTTGGAGATATGTAGCTTCCATATTCATGTTTGTAGATATGTTATAAGGAATGCATACGATTATTCATGTCATGGCTTGCACTTTATATCACGGCATGTATCATGCATGAGCATGAAACTGATTTTCATGGATTTTATGATGCAAGCAAGGTTTTATAAACGACTATCCTTTCGTTATGCATGAAAAGTTTTTTTACGGTCCCATGTTTTTAAGAATGCTTCATGATTCCTTTGCCGGCCAAGCATGCTAATAACCCGACTCCAGACCCGGGGTTAATTGGCCTGATGACATGATATCTGTTCTGGACCCGCTCAGATCCGGGGTTAATTGATCTGATATCTGTCCTGGACCCGCTCAGATCCAGGGTTAATTGATCTGATATCTGTTCTGGACCCGCTCAGATCCGGGGTTAATTGATCTGATTTCTGTTCTGGACCCGCTCAGATCCGGGGTTAATTGATCTGACACTCTGTTTTATGACACGCTATTTATGGGACCATAATGATGTTTTGACATGACATGACACGACATGACATTCATGCATTGCATATTGCATAATTCATGATCCCGTTAATATGTGGTATGATACAGTTAAAGACTTAATATGCCAATAGTGTTTAGCGGTATCTAGAATCATGCTTAGTCCATATCGCCAGCTGACTTGAGAACTTAAGACAGGTATGAGTTGCTATTCAAAGATTTCTGTATTACATTCACGTTATAATTCTTTATGTAATTCATGGTCGTTTATTGTATCCTTGCTGGGTGATTTTTATCACTCACACTTTATTTTTCCCCCAGATAACACCAAGATAGAGTGGATCGAAGATGAGCCGAGGGTACCATATCCATAGGCGTGGAGACATGAAGGGAGATGAACTTAAGGACTTTTGTGCTACTGAGATGTTGTATTATGACTATGTTGGTACTCTATGGGATTTGACTATGATGTTTTGTGTGACCGCTACTTGGGGACCTAGTTATTTCGTAATGCATGTTCTATTTGGAAAGTTTTAATTCTGCCTCAGTTTTACTGTCATGTCAAATGTTAACATGGGAATCCATGACTTATATTATGGATTTTCGTATGTTACGCATGACGCTTTGTACTCTCCTTAGTGAAGTACGGCGGGTGCACCGTATCCGGACGAGGCCCGGTTGCGAAGCGCTACAGGTGGTATCAGAGCCAAGGCTCTAGATTACGGGCAGAATATAGGACTAAGTTATGACCTTAGCAATCTAAGTTTGATCGTAGACCTAAGTCATGATTTTAAACGAGTGGCGACCTTAGAATAGGACCACTTAGACCGGGTTTAGGATGTGACTTAATAACTAATCCTAAACTATGAAAGCTAGGCCAATGACATAAGACGTGCCTTTTTTGTTATCCCCTTTACTTATGAGCTTTTGATTCTGGTCCTTAGTCGAATTCAACTGATTCTAATTCCGATATACTAAATCGATGCTAAACTCATAAGTGCAGATGGTGAGACCACGTGGCGGACCTCCGAGAGCCCAACCAGCTGCTCAGGAGCCCAT
The DNA here is from genome assembly GCA_036186865.1 of Eustoma russellianum. Classification (NCBI taxonomy): domain Eukaryota; kingdom Viridiplantae; phylum Streptophyta; class Magnoliopsida; order Gentianales; family Gentianaceae; genus Eustoma; species Eustoma russellianum. The sequence goes on along the minus strand of AP025054.1, from coordinate 12,603,140 downwards.
TCCACCGCCACCAGCACAGGTCCCGCCGCCACCACAGCCGGACCACAATCCTCCGCCGCCAGCTCCACAGGCACTGGTTCCTCCAGTCATTCCAGACATGAATACTTTCCAGACTTTTTGTCAAGTCATTACTCTGATAGGGCAAGGCTTAATTCACCAAAATGTCCCACCTCAGCCACAGCAGCCAGTAAGGGATGCTCAATACTATTTCGAGAAGCTCAAGAGGGCTAACGTACCCCCATTTGAGGGAAAGCCAGACCATGATATCGCAGAAAAGTGGCTAGATGAAGTGGAAAACTGTTTCGAGCTAATTCAAGCCTCGGAAGAGATGAAAGCTCAGGTCATCCGACCCTTCCTAATCAGTGAGGCCAATCAATGGTGGAAGACAAATCTGCAGCCTTTGCCCAGACCGATCGCCTGGGAGAGATTTCTACAAGAATTCCATAAGTTTTATATTCCTCCGTCTGTCAAATTACAAAAGAGGCATGAATTTGAGTCACTGAAGCAAGAGCCGGGCATGTCAGTAGCTGAATACGCAAATAAGTTCATGGCACTTGGGAGGTTCCAGCCCGTTACGATGAATGACGAGGAGACGAAAATGCTAAAGTTTGAAAGAGGTCTGAATCCGAGGGTTAGGACATGGCTAGTAAATGCAAACCCTACTAATTTTGGAGCACTCCTAGATGCATGCTACCGCATAGAGAGAGAGATTATCCGAAGAGATGACGTGGGTCAGAAACGAGAAAGACAAGGGGCCGGGAATGAGAAATATAAGAAAGTAGCAAAGAAGAATTTCAGAGGATCAGTTCGTCAAGGACAGAGTCTACACCGCAAGCAAAACCAAAACAATCAGCAGAAGAATCAGGTCACCTCTCAATAGCCAGCAATCCCAATATGCTCCCACTGCCAGAAGAGGCATGTGGGTGAGTGCAGGTGGAAAACAGGAAAATGTTTTGGATGCGGCAAAGATGGACACATGATTAAAGATTGTCCAGGAAAAGGAGCGCAGCCGCAGCAGCAACAGAAGAACCAGTGGCCCCGTACAAACGCAAGAGTGCACGCTATGACCGATGCTGATGTCGAGGAGACTGCTGATGTAGTGACTGGTGAGATTTTAAGTTTTATACCTTCAATACATTTCACTATTGCATGTCCATCATATTGCTTAGTAATTGTGCATGGTTCAGGAACTATATTAGTGTGTAGCATACCGGCAAATGTGTTGTTTGACAGTGGTGCTAGCCACTCGTTTATCTCAAAGAAGTTTGCTAAGAATTTAGATCACGATGCACTCCGATTAGAGACACCATATAGAGTACAAGCAGCTGGCGACCAGGTGCTTGTTTCCCATCACATACTCAGAAACTGTGCACTCGAGTTTAATGATCAGTTATTTGAGGCCAATTTGATCCCCATATCAATGAGTGATTTTGACGTAATTCTTGGAATGGACTGGCTCTAAAAGAATCATGCTCACATTGATTGCCGAAGCAGGCAAGTTACCATTAAGAACCCTGCTCGAGATGAGATATCATTCCAAGGAGGAGCCAAATTAAAGAAACCCTCTAAGAAAGTCTTTGTTAATGCAATCCGTGCCAGCCAGGCATTAAGGAAGGGTCATGAAGGATTCTTGATCTATGTTCTAAGTGCTGAGCAAGAAGGCCCTACCCTGCACAAGTTCCAATTGTCAAAGAATACCCTGATGTATTTCCTGATGATTTACCGGGACTACCTCCTGATCGGGAGATCGCCTTCGAAATCAACCTTGTGCCAGGAGCGGAACCCATATCGAAAGCCCCTTATCGCATGGCACCTGTGGAACTAAAGGAATTAAAAGAACAGTTACACGAACTGTTAGAGAAGAAACTTATTCGCCCCAGTGTTTCACCATGGGGTGCTCCGGTGCTATTCGTGAAAAAGAAAGATGGAAGTATGCGCTTATGCATCGATTACCGGGAGCTCAACAAAATTACCATAAAGAACAAGTACCCGTTGCCCCGGATTGACGACTTATTTGACCAGCTCAGGGTAAGTGAATAATAAGTTTAACTTGTGTAAGATTTAAATCTTTCCCAAAACTCTACCTAAAGTATCTTAATGCAGGGATCTCGAATCTTTAGCAAGATCGACCTACGATCTGGGTACTTCCAGTTGAAGATAAAAGCGGAAGATGTTCCTAAGAATGCTTTCAGAACCTGCTACGGACACTATGAGTTTCTAGTCATGCCTTTTGGTTTGACCAATGCCCCTGCCGCCTTTATGGATCTCATGAATCGAATCTTCCAAGAGCAGTTGGATAAGTTTGTGGTAGTCTTTATAGATGACATCTTGATATATTCACCCGACGAAGAGAACCACGCGGCCCATTTGATGACAGTCCTAAATATTCTAAGAGCAAGACAACTATATGCTAAGTTCAGTAAATGCGAGTTTTGGCTGCGAAGTGTATCATTTCTTGGTCATGTGATATCAGAAGATGGAATTTCAGTAGACCCCAAGAAGATTGAAGCTATCACAGAATGGCCTCGGCCAACCAATGTTACTGAAGTAAGAAGTTTTCTCGGACTGGCCGGATATTATAGAAAGTTTGTTGAAGGATTCTCGAGGGTAGCCATTCCTCTCACCAGATTGACCCAAAAGAAAACCAAATTCGAGTGGAGTGCCGACTGTGAAAGGAGTTTCTCAGAACTAAAGGCAAAGTTGACATCCGCACCTATTCTAGCTCAACCCACTCCTGGTGAGAAGTATGTAGTATACAGTGATGCTTCGAAGAATGGTCTCGGATGTGTTCTTATGCAGAATGACAAAGTGATAGCTTATGCATCCCGACAGTTGAAACCATTTGAGCAAAACTATCCTGTCCACGACCTTGAACTTGCTGCAGTGGTTTTCGCATTGAAAATATGGAGACATTACTTGTATGGCGAAAGATGCAAAATTTATACAGACCACAAGAGCCTGAAGTACCTATTTACCCAGAAGGAGCTTAATATGCGGCAGCGCAGATGGCTGGAGTTAATAAAGGATTACGATCTTTCCATCCAATATCATCCTGGAAAAGCTAACAAAGTCGCCGACGCACTAAGTCGAAAAACAAGTCACCCACGACAACCACCTCTTCAGCGAGACATGGAAGAATTTGGCCTTGAAGAAGTTGACTCAGTCGAAGAAGTTCTTGCCAAGTTAGTTCTTATCCCTTCATTGATTGATAAGATCAAAGAGGCCCAAGGGAAAGATGAAACATCGAGAAAAATCAAAGAAAGGATGAAAGTTAAGCCGCGAGACGACTTTGAGGTCCGCAGTGATGGCAGTTTATGGTATCAGGGACGGCTGTGTGTTCCTGAAGACAAAGAACTTAAGGAGGAAGTTTTGAAGGAAGCTCATAATTCTCGATTGTCTATACACCTCGGAACCAATAAGATGTACCAAGACCTCAAACAAAAGTTTTGGTGGCCTGGTATGAAGAATCAGATAGCAGAATTTGTTGAGCGCTGTCTAGTTTGCCAAAGAGTGAAAGCCGAGCACCAAAGACCTGCTGGATTATTGCAACCTTTAGAAGTGCTGGAGTGGAAATGGGATCACATCACCATGGACTTTGTGACTGACTTACCCAGGACTAAGTATGGGAATGATGCTATATGGGTCATTGTAGATCGTTTGACTAAGTCCGCACACTTTCTGGCCATGACGATTAAGGCATCTATGGAGAAGTTAGCCTCAATGTACATTGACCATATCGTTTGCTTGCATGGGGTTCCCATAAGTATCGTATGCGACCGAGACCCCCGTTTCACTTCGAGATTTTGGACCGCCTTTCAAAAGGCAATGGGCACAGAAATTAGGATGAGTTCCGCCTTTCATCCCCAAACAGATGGGCAGTCGGAAAGAACAATCCAAACCCTTGAGGATATGCTCCGCGCTTGCATCCTTGATTTCGGAGGAAGCTGGGATAGAAGCCTTAAACTCGTGGAGTTCTCTTATAATAATAGCTTCCATAGGTCAATCGGGATGGCACCATATGAAGCGCTGTATGGACGAAAATGTCGATCGCCACTCTATTGGGACGAAATTGGAGATAAGACCTACACAGGACCTGACATTGTTGAGCATACACGACAAAAAGTAAAATTGGTCCAACAAAGACTAAGAGCTGCACAAGATAGAATGAAGATATGGGCAGACGAAAGAAGGAGGCCCTTGGAGTTCCAAGAGGGAGAGAAAGTTTTTCTAAAAGTTTCTCCGACTAAAGGTGTTAAAAGATTTGGCATCAAAGGAAAGCTAAGCCCAAGATTCACTGGACCTTATGAGATACTTGAGAGGGTGGGCGAAGTTGCATACCGCTTGGTGTTACCACCATCCCTTTCTCAGTTGCACGATGTATTCCATGTTTCACAACTTCGGCGATATGTATATGACCCCAGCCACATCCTTGAAGATCAACAGTTGAAAGTTGACAAGGATGCATCTTATGAGGAAGAGCCTATAAGGATCGTTGATCGAAAGGAGAAGGCCTTGAGAAAGAGATCCATAACCATGGTGAAGGTACAATGGAGACATCATTCGGAGGCAGAAGCAACATGGGAAACCGAGGAAGATATGAGGAGAAGGTACCCGCATCTTTTTGATTAGTTCAGAAGTTTCGAGGACGAAACTTATAATAAGGGGGGAGGATGTTGTACCCCAACCATCATGTACTTGAGACTACGATTAAGTGTCAAATAAAAGCGATGATTCCTCACGAGCGTGTTACTTAAGTCACATTATCGCTGCCTTATTTAAATTCTTCAAGATCATTTAGGACGAACACTAAATAAGTATACGAACGAACGTCACGAGGCGTGTGATACACCTTGAGAATTCGGCCAAAGGCAATTGATCACCCTTGAAGTGAACTCGTTCTTGTAAGAATACGAACATAAACAATCCTCACAAGGCAAAATTAAAATCAAAATTAAATGAAATAAATAACATTATAAATTACATAAGTATGGGATATGATAAATGAGAAAAGACCAAAATACCCCCAACACCCTCCAAATTTCGGCCAAGGCTTGGGAGGATCTAGAATTCTACACACTCTTCCAAATAATTTATAATTAACAAATTACATAACAATTTAAATATTAAATAAGCAACTTGCATGCAAAAGAAAGGATAAAATAAGAAAAGAGGAGGCTAGTGTGTAAGAAAAAGTAAGGCCTAGATCCCCTTTTTCCCCTCCCATGCACCGCCGGGTACCCTTCCCCATTTCCCCTACATGTTCTATTTTAACTACACCTAGAAGCTCAATCCAATCTCATCTTGAGACCTTCTCAAACAAGCCAACACTCAAGAAGTTTTCTCTTCCCCCACACACCAACAACATTTCGGCCCCCCATTCTTGAAGGCTAGGAGATTCAACTTCACTCTCATTTTCAAGCTCAAGAAGTGTTTAGGTAAGTTCTCTCCTAAGTTCTTAAGTGGATTCTTCATACAAAATAGTGAATCTCACATGGGTGTTATTTTCTCCCCCAAACCGTGGCCTTCATGCTCAAGGAGGTGAAAATCTTCAACACTCTTAGGTGAAGCTATCTTGCTACACTTGAATCTCCATTCCAAGACTACTTTGGTAAGATGTTTTAGCCTCAAATAAGACTCTATTTTCACCATTTAAGGAAGACTAACCTTTCCTTCCTCTTCTTCTAAAACCGTATGCTCAAGGGTGAAAGAGGAGGAGGATTTCAACTCACACTTTACTCCAACACCAAGCAAAGGCAAAAAAAAACTTTGGCTTGAAGAGGCAAGTATACACTAATCTCTCATGACTTACCTAAAGAATTAGTGACTTGAATGACTAAAAGTTCCAAAGATATGATCTTTAGTGAGATATCTTAAGTCTAAGGTTATATCTTAATGATTCCTTAAGTACAAGGCTTTGCATGTGGGTTATTGTGTCTAAGATGGAGTTATTTCTTACATGCAACATGGAATGAGGCTGTTTTAGGATGGATTAAGGTACATCTAAGTGAGCCTAGGCAAGATTAAATTCTTGGTTGGAACTTGAGAAGTCTTAGGAAGACATGCATGTAATGGATGTTGGTTTTATGAGGTTATTTGTAAGACTAGACTAAAATGACTCTTGAATATGTTGCATGTTTGAATATATGTTTTAAGATGTGTTTAAGAGTCCCCATATGTTTCGGCCTCATGGATGAAAAGAAGGGTGAACCTTGACTCTAAGGAAGAATAACTATTTTGAGCATGTGTGATACTTGCTTGGTTTACCATTTACAAACTGTTTAGTATGATGAAAAGGTGATCTTATAACAAGCATGCAATCTGGATATTCATGTTACAAAGGAATGTAAGTGATAACCAATGACCTAGTTCATAAGAACAAAAGGAATGGTGAGCATTTAACTTAAACCATGACAATATAGTAAAGTACTGGAACTAGGCAGATTGGGATGACATTTTCAACGACCTGAGAACTGGACTTGCAGACCTTCAATGAAGCTAATTTTTGGCATAACGTTAGTCCTAGGAGTGTAGCACGAGTGAGAGTTGGAATTTCGTTAAAATAAGCAAAGGATTATTTTTAATAAATTATGCGGTAAAACTGCTCCAGTAGGAAATTCTGGAGCAGGGCAGAATTGGTTCCTGAGTTTAACGAATTTAAAAAGGATCTTTTGAACCTTCAATAAATCTGGTCTTTGTCACAGAGCTAGCCCCATGTGTATAGTAGAGTTGAGAGTTAGAATTTTGGTGAAATAAGTTATGGTTAATTTTTAATAAAATAATTGGTAAGACTGCTCAGACTGTAAATTATGGAACAGGACAGAATGATGTAATGTTTTGCATAACCTGAAAAGAGATCTTGTAGATGTTCATAGAGGCTAATTTTCGGTATGATAACACCATTACGTGTATATGAAATAGGAAAGCTGGAATTTTGGAAAAAGAAGTTGTGGAATATTTTTAATAAAATATCTAGTAAAGCTGCTCAGGCTGGAAAGCCTGAAACTGGGCAGAACAGGACATTATTTTGTTTCACCCGAAAAAGGACCTTGTGAATAACCAATAAAGCTGGTTTTTGGCATGATAATAACTCTATGAGTCTAGAAGAAATGCCAGTTGGAATTTCAGCATTTTTAATGAATTAGTTGGTAAAACTGCTCAATAGAAATTACTGGAGCCACCCTGAAATCTGTAACGACTTTCCAGGCTTAGAAAAGGGACTTAGAGACATGCAAATGGGCTGAATTTCGGTAGGATACTAGTCCCACATGTTTATGACGTATACGAGTTGGAATTTTTGGAAACCACATTACGGATTTACCGTAATTGAATTTTTAGTAAAGTCTGCCAGCCCAGCCTCAGCACCTAAAATAGTTCGGAAGGTAATTAAGAAACCCCTTTATGGTTATTGGAATAATCCGCAAATTTTGTGACATGTATCTAAACGTATTTGTGACAAAAGAATTATGGAAATGAACCTAATTGATTAGCTTAACCGTCCTATGAAAATGAATAAAAGTCTTGGAGATATGTAGCTTCCATATTCATGTTTGTTGATATGTTATAAGGAATGCATACGATTATTCATGTCATGGCTTGCACTTCATATCACGGCATGTATCATGCATGAGCATGAAACTGATTTTCATGGATTTTATGATGCAAGCAAGGTTTTATAAACGACTATCCTTTCGTTATGCATGAAAAGTTTTTTTACGGTCCCATGTTTTTAAGAAAGCTTCATGATTCCTTTGCCGGCCAAGCATGCTAATAACCCGACTCCAGACCCGGGGTTAATTGGCCTGATGACATGATATCTGTTCTGGACCCGCTCAGATCCGGGGTTAATTGATCTGATCTCTGTTCTGGACCCGCTCTGATCCGGGGTTGATTGATCTGATATCTGTCCTGGACCCGCTCAGATCCGGGGTTAATTGATCTGATATCTGTTCTGGACCCGCTCAGATCCGGGGTTAATTGATCTGATTTCTGTTCTGGACCCGCTCAGATCCGGGGTTAATTGATCTGACACTCTGTTTTATGACACGCTATTTATGGGACCATAATGATGTTTTGACATGACATGACACGACATGACATTCATGCATTGCATATTGCATAATTCATGATCCCGTTAATATGTGGTATGATACAGTTAAAGACTTAATATGCCAATAGTGTTTAGCGGTATCTAGAATCATGCTTAGTCCATATCGCCAGCTGACTTGAGAACTTAAGACAGGTATGAGTTGCTATTCAAAGATTTTTGTATTACATTCACGTTATAATTCTTTATGTAATTCATGGTCGTTTATTGTATCCTTGCTGGGTGATTTTTATCACTCACACTTTATTTTTCCCCCAGATAACACCAAGATAGAGTGGATCGAAGATGAGCCGAGGGTACCATATCCATAGGCGTGGAGACATGAAGGGAGATGAACTTAAGGACTTTTGTGCTACTGAGATGTTGTATTATGACTATGTTGGTACTCTATGGGATTTGACTATGATGTTTTGTGTGACCGCTACTTGGGGACCTAGTTATTTCGTAATGCATGTTCTATTTGGAAAGTTTTAATTCTGCCTCAGTTTTACTGTCATGTCAAATGTTAACATGGGAATCCATGACTTATATTATGGATTTTCGTATGTTACGCATGACGCTTTGTACTCTCCTTAGTGAAGTACGGCGGGTGCACCGTATCCGGACGAGGCCCGGGTGCGGGGCGCTACAATATCAATCTATCTTTTCAATGTACCTGCTTTATGATATAACTCATACTCCAACAAGTATTTTCTTTGCATAGGAAGCTTCAACTTAACACTCAGCCTTGACATTTTCTAGTTTGGACTAGTGACTTTTACGCTCTTGCTTCATGTCATTTTTCAGTTTTGCTACCTTCTTGTCCAATGAATTTATTTCACAGGTGTAACAACATGTTGCTACTTCAAATTCCACTTGCAAATTACGTCTCATGGTTTTCAGTTTTGCTTTCGAGTCAGCACTCTACTTTTCTCTGTTGTATTTTTAGTCAACAAAGTGCTTTTCCATTTTGGCCTTGTGTTTGTGGCTTAGGCTATAAGTTGACAACTCTATGAGTTTGTGGCTTAGCCCGCTTACTACAGGAAAACATAGCGATTCCATCAAATCACTTCCTACAAACAAAATCTGACGGACCTTTTCGTCCAAATTTCGACCAACTTCCTACAAACCCCCAAAATTTATTTCCTCCAAAAGATTCCGACAAAATACCGACTGATTATTATTTGCTAGAAAATATTTTGCCAGGAATTTTTCGGAAACAGAACGGAAATAGTGTAAACTTTTGATGCCACTACATGTTACTGTTAGGTCGAAATATTCTATGCAAATAGTTTGTCAAAAACTAGTTGGTCGGAACTATGTTGGGACGAAATGGTACAAATGATGTACTTTTTCATATATCATAGTTAGTCGAAAATGTGTCGGACTTGTTCGTTGCATGTAAGTCAGAATTAATTTTATAAAAAATGGAAAATTTATAATTTCTAAAATAAGTTGTAACAAATACTCTACCTTCATGCTATCATGATAGTCGGATAGAATTCCATGATGGATTTATAAAAAATAATAATATTTTTAATATAGAAAATAAATGCTTATAAATAGTTGGAAGAATCTCTGAAAAAATAAATAAATAAATAGTTGGAAGAATCCTAATATGAACAAAACCTCTAAATCTGTATTAAATTAATGTAAAATACTAAACTATATATGGTAGGAACATTCTTAAAGCTTTCTTTTACAATATGTCGTAATTTAATTAAAAAACCAGACAATTTCTCAAAGATAACATCTACCCGAATCTGCCGCAATAAGGGGCAGAAATAATCTGTCGGAATTTAGTTGGAAAGAGCCAACAATTCTTGAAGCGATGACCAATGGAATTCTGCCAGAAAGAAGTGCATATCTCTATATGTAGGAAAACTGGCGGAACACTATCAAAGCATATTCCACGGTTGTTAGAATTTGGTCAGATACTATGAAGATAATAATTTTTTTAATTTCTACACGTGTTTGATTTGTTCATGTCATTTATGTATCTATCGAGTTTTCTAGATTTGTCGGAAATTGGCCGGATAATAGTCACGCTTGTAGGAAATCGGCCGGAACGTATAAAATAACAAATACACTACCTGTTGGAAATCCGTCGGACTTTTGAACGTGAAGGAGGACATATCTCTATCTGCCAGAATTTTGTCGAGACGCATTTAGAGTTGTCAGAATTTAGAAAATGCCGACAATTATTAAAGGTAGAAGCGTCGGAATTCTGCCAGAAAGAATGACATATTTCTATATACCAAAAATTTGTCGGAATTCTATCGAAGCGTATCCAGGTTTGTCAGAATTCATCAGATCTTATGAAAATAAATGTATTTTTTTAAATTTCAACATGTAATTAAATTTTTTCATGTCTTTTGTGCATGTATCGAATTTTCTATATCTGTCAAAAATTAGCCAGAATATTTTCAGTTTTGTATGAAATTGGCTGAAAGAAGTCAGGTTCGTAGCAAATCCGCCGGAATTTATAAAATAACAAGTAAACTATCTATCTAAAATCCATCGGACTTTTGCGCGTAAAGGAGGACGTATCTTTGTCTGCCAAAATTCTATCGAGAGTATCTAGGTTTGCTAGAATTCGATCGGATATTATAAAACTAAATTATTTTTTAATTCGTACACGTGTTTGGTTGTTCATGACTTTTATGCATCTATTGAGCTCTTGTATGTGTTGGAGTTCCGTCCGAAAACAGTCAGGTTTGCAGGAAATTGTACATATATTAAGTTTAGAGTTACACGATACTGTCGGAGTTTTAGAAAGAATGAATTTTGGTTTGTCAGCATTATATTACAGAATAGCTAAGTTGGTAGGAATTCGGCAGGAAAATAACCACGTTTGTAAGAATTCAGCTGGAATATTTTCAGGTTTGTAGTAGCAAAAATTATGAAAATAAATAAATTTTTTAACAGATTTATGTACCTTAATTTCTTCATGCCTTTTGTACATGGGTTAAACTTTGGTATTATAGGATTATGTGGATAGTTTCTTATTTATTTATTTATTTATTAATCGATATAAATTTACTTTCATTTGATAATGCTATTAGTAATTTAGTTATAATTTTTGAATTTAGCCTCAATATCGGGCAATAACTTTGCAATACATGTTGTTTTGGCATAGGTCTATTTTGATAACAGACTATTGAAATGAGACAGGATCGGTTGTGGATGTACAATAGAATGCTCCCTAGAAATATCCAGTATAATCCTGAGTTTCAAACTGGTGCAAATGAGTTCATTGCGTATGCATCATCACTGAAACATTGTCTACAGGCTGAAAAAATACACCGTCCATGTGCAGACTGTAAAACCTTAAATTTCAAGTGAAGAGAAAAGTCGAAGAACATTTGTATCGGAAAGGTTTTGTACCAAATTACTATGCATGGACCCACATGAAGAAATTAGAATAACTGAACAAGTTTCTTCACATACGGATGTTCCAGAGTCTAATTCATATGTAGACATGGTAATGAATGTTGCTGGACGATGTTTTGTGAATATTGATGCTTGCGCACATTCATAAGAGCCACCAAACTCGGATGCCTGAAAGTTTTATGACATATTAGAAGCGAAATTTAAACCGGCATTGCCTGGATGCTCAATACACTCACGATTATCATCTTTTTCAAGGCTATTGACTTTAACGTCGGAATATAACATGCCCAATGGGTGTTATGATAGATGGTGTCAGTTTTTGGATGAAATTTTGCCTGAGGACATACCATGCCTAAGGATTTTTATTCAACAAAGAAGCTTATCAGGGGGCTTGGATTGCCATATGAAAAAAATAGACATATGTATAAATGGATGCATGATATACTAGGGTTTCAATATTGTAGACATCCAAGATGGAAGCCAGAGGAACATAACTCAAAGCAAGGGGTGCCTTATGCTAGAACATGCTACTTACCTTTGACGCCAATGTTACAACACTTGTATTATTCTCCAGCCACTGCTCAACATATGAGATGGCACGCTGAGCATCAAATGGAGAATGATGTCATAGTCCACCCATTTGATGGAGATGCTTGGAAATCATTTGATAGGATTTATAGTGAAGTTGCATCAGAAAGTCTAAATGTTCGACTATGATTGTGTACAGATGGTTTTACACCGTTTGGATTGTCTGGAACACAAAGACCTTTGCTTTAAAATATGGTGGGAAAATAAGCTTCTTTGGTTGTCATCGACAATTTCTTACGGCTGATAATCTATGGAGGAAAAATAAGCGTAATTTTCTAAAGAAAAAGGTTGAACTATCTCAACCACCTCCACGACGCTATGGTAAAACCATATGGTTGCGCGTGAAGGATGTTCCGAAGATACCAGCACTTCAAGGTAAAAGTAAACATCCTGGATATGGTAAGAGTCATAATTGGACAAAAAGAAGCATATTTTGGGATTTACCATATTGGGAATCCTTAATTTTGCCTCATAACTTAGATGTTATGCACATTACCAAAAATTTTTTTGACTAATGTGAAAAGAAAAACGAAAGATGATGCAAAAGCTATAATTGACATTAAAGAGTACTTTCAGCATAAAGAATTAGAAATACCTGAGGGGTCTACAAAAAAGTGAAATCTTGCTACACTTTAAGAAAAGATGAAAAACGTATTTTGCTTGATTGGATTAAGAGTTTATGCTATGTCTCTAATATGTCAAGATGTGTGGATTATAAGGATCTCAAATTGTTTGGTATGAAAAGCCACGGTTGTCATGTGTTCATGACACATTACTTCCTATTGCATTTCCGGAGCTGTTTGATTGTTACGAGCCGCATTTCCCGGTCAGTAGAAAAAGAAATAAGATAATGTAAAATAGGACGTAAGTGCAATGTCAATAAAATTTTGGTGGAATCAAAATTTGAGTCAGAGTTTAATAGGACATCAGTAATATATAATTGGGGTTGGAAACACTCGAAAAAATAGCCACACGATAAGCTAACAGATATATCGATGTACAACGAAACTAGGTAATGAATATTTTCTAACATATGTTAGGGTTTAAATAAATTAGTCAGTAGCAACTTAAATCGGTAGACGTAAATTAAATTCAATAAAAGACATAACACACGAAATTAAAATCATAAAAATAAAAGAAAAGGAGAGTAGGACATAATATATAACTTGGAAAAGAAGAAAAAAAAGAATATATATAAGAAAAATACTGGCGGCGGATTCTCCCAGAGACTTGGCGGCTGTCCGAAATGACTGATTCATGCGCCGTCGCTACCTTTTCTGTTCATCATCGCACACAGCAGTCATCTTCTTCCTCATTTCTGCCTTCTTCTACATACGAGACTTCACAATGCAACCGCCCGGACTGCTTTCCTTTGCTTCGGTTGTGGCCGAATCTTCTTTTTTAAATATCACACCACGAGACATCACCAAATATAAAGGATTTATTGCCATCAGTTTTACGCGAGAGGAGATCACCGCCTTGATAGATTCATTACACCATTGTTTGGTCGGAACATTATGTTATGGCCGACCGAGACTTAAGGCAATTCGTACCTGGTTTGACAAAGTCGGTTTCTCTGGAGGTATGAAAGTCAGTTTGACCGATTCCACCCATATATTGATTATATATTGATTAATTTTGATCATGAAACAGACTATGTTCGATGCTTTGCATGACAAGTTTGGAATGTTCCAGGTTTTCATATGTGAATAACAAAGCGGTCTTATGATTTTGATCCAAAAGTGGATACCTCGATTGTCCCCATGTGGATCTCCTTGCCTGGACTACCGATTTACCTCCACAAAACTGAGGCACTGTTTGAAATAGCAAGTTTGGTAGGCACGCCATTGAAGGCTGATAACGCAACCACAAATTTGTTATGCCCTTCAGTTGCTCGCATCTGTGTTGAAATTAATGTGTAGAAGGAATTGCCATCACATGTTTATATTCAGAGTCATGATTATCATTTCTTCCAGCATGTTGATTATGAGGAAAAGCCATCTTATTGTTCTAAATGTCGTATACTCGGACGTAGTACAACAGCTTGTAAGATGAACGTAGAAGCATTTCCAGGGGATATGGAAGTTTAAGCATCTACAAAAAACAAAGGGAAGCAGACGTAACCACCAACGAAGATATGGACTCCAAAAAAAGATAAAATAGCAGTCGAAGAGGGCTCTCATCCTTCTGAGACAACGCAACATCTGATGCCTAAAATTATGCAGTCTCATGCAGAAAAGTCGTGTACTCAATTACATGCTGATGAATCCGAACTGCAAGAGAAGGAACTGACGGAGACAGATATAGACCATGCGAACCATAATTTGGAGAATATTCTGAATGTTACGATAGTGCAGGATGTTTCAAGACTAATTTCGTCTCCTTTGGAGCCATTGCCGCAGGTTGTAGACATACAACAACCGCGACCAGGACATGCATCAGACTCTGAATCCTTGACAGCTGCCACATCAGATGAGGTACAAGATTTACATCATGCATCACAAGAATTGACGCATCGTTTCACTAGCATTCAGGGTATGGCTGACCAATATTCAACTAATGTGGATACAAATGACCCTTCTTTTATCTTTTCGTTGCATGGATTGGTTGAATGTAGCAAAAAATGACACCGTACCAAGAAAAAGGATATGCTTCACCCTCCACCATCTACTATAGTTACCAGGTTGGCTTCAAGCTTGGATGCGCCGTCTCCTCGATGAATTGCTTAACTTGGAATGTACGGAGAGTACGCATCTCCCTGAATAGAGTACAGTATTTAGTGCGTAAGTATCACATTCATTTACTTGATCTGATTGAGCCTAAATTGCCATGTGGAAATTTGGAGTTCTATAGGCTTAAATTAGGTTTTACTAAAGCAACTTCTTCCGTAGACAGTAAAATCTGGGTTTTTTTGGATCACTTCGCTTTTGCAAAATGTCACGATCACTCAGCGAATCAAGAATATTTCTTTTCGTTTCCAATGGATACCATCAGGGAAGTATTTTTGGTTGACCACCGTATACGGAAAACATAAAGTGACGGCTCGCCGGAACTTATGTGCGGATCTTCTCTCTCGGAAGGAATAGTTGACATGTGGATTGTTGGAGGAGATTTCAATATTTTCTAGCCCTAGATGAGCACACGGGTGCATCGGCCCCGTCTCTATGCCACCTAGAGGATTTTAATCACTGGATCGATGACACAAGATTAGTGGGCTTGTCTTTTCAAGGTCCAAATACACTTAGTCTTACGGTTGAGGACTCGGAAGGGTATGTTGATGCCTTGATTGTATTCTCTGTTCTGCAAGTTTCTATGAGGTATTTGACACTTTACTTGTCAGCATTTGAATCACGCAACATCTGATCATGTTCGTTGTTCCTCACTTGCCGAGATTCTAACATGATTGGGCCTCGATCTTTTCGTTTCCTTGATGTATGGATCTCATATCCCGACTTTAATGATTTTATTCAACATTCTTGGAGTAGCTATCCAACAACAGGAGGAATGCGTGATTATCATAATAAGTTACGTAGGTTGAAGGCTGATCTCAGAAACTGGAATAAGACGATATTTGGCAATGTTTTTGATGTAGTATCAGATGCGGAGTCCAGAGAAGTAAATGCTGAGGCACTATATGATTTAGCTCCGACAACGGCGAATCGTGAGACCTATCATATGGCACCGGTCAACTTTTACAGGCCCATGCACGGGTTTGCTAATATGGGCAGTAGAAAGCACGGATTCACTGGTTGTAGGAAGGTGATGCCAATACATCTTATTTTCACGATATTGTCAAAGATCATAGATGCAGACAGCGCATTGCTCGTATCATATCTGCCGAGGGTGTGGAATGTTTGTCTAACTCAGATATACAGATCAAGGCTACACAATTTTATGCACGACTATTTAACACTGAACCTATGACAAATCATGAAGCTATTGTTCAGTATATTCCCGCCATTCTAACGGAGGCAGATAATATGGCTTTATTTTCAATCCCACATCTGACCGAAGACAAAGAGGCTATTTGGGCTTTGAGCTCGTCAAGTGTTGCTGGTCTGGATGGATATCATGGACAATTCTATCGACACTGTTGGGATATTCTACATCTAGATGTGTCAAAAGTAGTGTAGAAAGTTTTTCTTGGAGTGAGAGTTCTAGCAGCTATGTCGGCATCACTTATCACTCTTATACCAAAGGTGCAATCTCCAGAGACATTTTCGGACTTTCGTCCGATCTGCCTTACAAATTTTATTTCAAAAGTGGTAACACACATATTCTCTTCTAGGATGGGAGTCCTTCTTCCTCGCTTAATTTCCCCTAAAAAAGCAGGTTTTATGCCGGGTTGTGGTATAGCCGAGCAGATATTGATGGCCAAAGAGATGGTACACCTGTTAGATTGACCGCAACGTAGGGGTCGGGCCATCATCAAATTAGATATGGCCAAGGCTTTTGATCGAGTGAGTTGGGACTATCTTGAAATATTGCTCTTAAGGATGGGATTTCAGGCTTTCTTTGTTAGATTTATTATAAATAATTTATCGGCCACAAAATGCTCTGTCTTAATTAATGGTAAACCGTGTGGCTTCTTCAGTACTAGTCGCGGTGTCAAACAAGGTGATCTATTATCGCCCCTCTTATTTATTCTGGCCTCCGAGGGATTCAGTAGAGGCGTAAACTCATTGGTGAAGAGCTCTTGGATTCGCGGTTTTGTGGAAAGCCGGGTGGTCACACTATTTCATTTGGGATATGCAGATGATTTACTTATTTTTCTTTCAGCCTCGGCATCAAACTTGCGACGATTTACAGCTTTTCTACAACAATATCAGTAGGCATCGACAACAGGTAAATTTCCATAAAAGTGCAGTGATTGTAAGTACTAATCATACAGGTACTCTGACAACAGAATTATTAGGCATGCACTTATCCACTCTACCTATGCGATACTTGGGAGCACCGATTCATCGTGGTATTTGTCGCACAGCACACTGTACCACCTTGTTAAATCACTTTGACACTCGCTTGGCTGGATGGACAAATAAGCAGCTAAGTGCGGCGAGCCGCCTGATACTCATTTGTTTGGTACTTTTGGCAAATCCTTTGCATTTATTTGCTGTCTCCAGGCTGTCACGTAGTGTCATAGCATAATTCAAGAGGAAAATGGCACGTTTCTTCTGCTCTGGCCAACATCACTGAATAGCATGGCATGATATATGCTATCCCATGATGGAGGGAGGACTCGGAGTTCGATCATTATATTCATTTTAGAAAGCTTATGAGTGCAAAATATGGTGGTCATACCACCGGAGTTCCATAGTTTGGGCGGAATTCATGCAACAAAAATATGGTCGTCGAGCACATTATCATCCCTTACTTTATGACTCCCCAAACTGGAAACGTATTTGCCGGATTAATTTATTTTGTCAGAGCCAAGTATAGGTGGGACAAGTAGGCCTCAATTGGAATTCGGATGCAACCGGCTAATTTTCGCTGAAAAGTGCATATGAGGAGTGTAGATCATCGCGAGCAACACTGCATTCGTGCCTGTATATTTGGTGGCCAGGTATTTCAAACTCATCCAAAACGTTTATGTGGAAGTTACATTTCCGGTCGCTGCCAGTTCCAGACAATATTTGTGCTTTTTCGGTGGCTTTTCCAACGATTTGTCCATTTTTCTCGCAATCAACTAGCGAGTTAAATCTGTTAAAGATACAGATGTAGTGTTGCAAGGTAAAGGAAATCACAAGACGAAGTAGTTTGTGACTTAGTCTGAAGGCATTGGTTGATGGCTAGTCATGGTCTGTGGTTGGCACGGTGCTTGAGTCTTGGTACGGATGGTAGCATGAAACTTGAGTCTTGGCACGTACGGCATGGATGGCATGTCTGGCTAAGGGGACGAAACTTGAGTCTTGGCACGTATGGCACGGGTAACATGCTTGGCACGCTTGGTGCGCAAGACCTTATGAGGCTGGCACGGGTGACATACGGTAGCGTGCCTCGGCGGCGTGCTGCAGAAGCTATTGCTGCAATAGCAAGCCAGCTCATTTCTCACGTGTCATTTTCGGTTTCTAGATAGTTCTTTAGATTAGTATAAATACATGTATTGGCTGTACATTCAAGGATTAAGCAGAATAAAGTCCTCTGAATTTTTCTTCTTCTTCAAAGTTGAGGTCGTTACTTTGGCGCCATAGTGTTCTTCCGCATAGTTTGAATTTCTTTTCTGCAATTGTTCCTTGATCATTACACTCCAATGAAATTGATCGTTAGTTTTTTAATTTGATACGGATTTTGACATGGTATCAGAGCCATGACAATTCATTACTAATTCATCGAGTGTTCTTGATCAAACTCTACATTGCATCATTCTTCTTGTGAATCACTCTAACTGAAGTATAGACATGGCAAATGCAAGTGCTGCTTCATCTAGCTCGCGAAGTAATCATGTGAACAATGAGAATCCAGCAAGTAGCCCGTACTACTTGCATCCAAATGACAGTCCGGCAATTGTTCTGGTTCAACCTCCACTCAATCCGCATAATTTTCACTCTTGGAGCAGAACATTTCAAATGGCGTTGTTAGTAAAGAACAAAACCTGCTTCATAGATGGATCTATGCCTAAGCCTACACAGAATGATCCTCAATTTCAGGCATGGAGGCAGGTAAACACCATGATCCAATCCTGGATCATGAACTGCGTCTCTCCTTCAATTGCGCAAAGTATAATGTGGTACGATAGTGCTCTAGATGTGTGGAATGATCTAGCTATGAGATATGGAAGTGGTGATCCATTCAGATTATCTGATTTACTATGTGAATTTTATGCTGTGAAGCAAGAAAATCTCAGCGTAAACGATTACTTTACAAAACTGAAAGTGCTATGGGAAGAATTAGCTTCTCTAAGATCCATAACAAAATGCGAATGTCTTCGGTGTGTGTGTGACATAACTAAGAAGGTGAATGAGTTCATTGAAAGTGATTACGTTATAAAATTTGTCAAAGGTTTGAATGAGGAGTTTGATCCGGTGAGATCACAAGTTTTTGTGATGACTCCTCTGCCGGATATTAAAACTGTTTTTGCAATGGCACTGGAGTTTGAAAGGAAAATTACCAGCAATGCTGTGTCAACTGGTTTTAATAATGCACCTACAGCATTAGTTTCTAATTGTGATGATCAGGAAAGCTTCGTAGCGAATACATATGTTAACAGGAAGCAAGGGCAGACATATAGAAGAGGAAATGGAAGATTTTATCAAGAAGGAAATAAACGTTTGCAATGTAACCACTGTGGTATGATAGGACATACAAGTGATAGATGCTATAGAAAGCATGGATTTCCCCCTGGATTCAAATTTAAGAATCAAGTCAATGCAACTGAAGTGGTTGAAGAGAAATCTCAAAATTGTGATGTTGAACTGCCTACATCTGGTTTATTTCCACAATCCTCGCAATCTCTTACTCAAAAACAATTTACTAAACTTCTGAAATTGTTGGATATTGATGATGTTGTTTCAGGAATCAATGGAAATAAGGAAATGCAAGGAGCTGTTATGACGGCACAAACTGGTATGTCCACAGGTAAGCATTCTGTAGGTACTGATTGCGTGTGGATCTTGGATTCAGGAGCCACTGACCACATTTCATGTTCCTTGACATTGTTCCAGTCTTATAGTCCTATTGATCATGTTTCTATTAAGCTTCCTAACAATGTCACAGTTGAGTCTACTCATAAAGGAATGGTTATATTGCACAGTGGTCTGGTCTTGAAGGATGTATTATATGTTCCTTCGTTCTCTTTCAACCTTGTCTCTCTAAGCAAGCTTACTGACTCTCCTCATCTGCTTGTTTCATTTCATGATTCTGGTTGTTTAATTCAGGATCAGTTGTCCAGGAGGATGATTGGTTCAACTAGGAAGCATCATGGGCTTTATTACATACATGACTCCAGTCTGCCTTTACAGTATGAAGCCTCCAGTATATGTCTTTTGCCTTCTGCTTTATCTTCTTCTAGTCTTAACTCTGATTCATATCTGTGGCATGCCAGACTTGGGCATGCCTCATCAACTAGAATACAAGAGTTACATAGGTTGCATCCAGAAATACCTTCCTTTGATCAAAATAATGTCTGTACGGTTTGTCCCTTAGCAAAATTGAAAAGATCACCATTTCCCACATCTGTTACAGCCTCTAAATTTCCTTTTGATGTCATTCATGTTGATATATGGGGCCCTTATAGGCACCCTACAATGTACAATCAGAAGTATTTTTGACTATAGTTGATGACTGTTCAAGGTATACGTGGATATATCTGCTTAAGGCAAAATCTGAGGTTAGACAGGTTTTGCAGAGCTTCTTTCATTACGTGTTTACCCAGTTCAATGTTCATATCAAGGTTGTCAGAAGTGATAATGGAATTGAATTTAAAATGACTGAATTTTATATGCAACATGGGGTAGTCCATCAGACAACCTGTAACTATACTCCTCAACAGAATGGGGTGGTTGAAAGAAAGCATCAGCATCTTCTGGTTGTGGCTAGAGCACTTAGATTTTATGCCTCATTACCCATTGACTATTGGGGATTCTATCTGCAGCATGCCACTTATTTAATAAATTTGATGCCATCTCCTGTACTTGAGTGTAAGACTCCTTATGAGATTTTGCATCAGAATCAGCCTGTATATGCTCATCTTAGAGTGTTTGGGTGTTTAGCTTTTGCTTGTGACAACACCCCTCATAAGGCCAAGTTTGCTCCTAGGTCTCTGCCTTGTGTTTTTCTTGGTTTTCCTATGAATACAAAGGGGTATATTCTTCAAAAACTGGAAGATAAGTCTATTGTTGTGTCTAGAGATGTCTTGTTTCATGAAAATTCTTTCCCATTCTCTAGTGGATCCCCTTTGCCATCAGCGTCAGTCACATTTCCTCATGCTGTGGCTGATGTTCCTTTGTCTCCCTGTTCATCTCCTCCTCAAGTACATCCTTTACTTGAATTGCCACCCTCTCTTGATGCTCTTTATTCGAATGAAACTGGGTCGTCCTCAGTGTCACCAGTGCCTTCATTGGCTTCATCTCCTTCTTCATCCTCCAAAGACTCAGTATCCCTTTCAGGTGATCAGATACCCATAACTCAGTTGGAGGTTCACTTGCCCCCAGTATCAGACTCTGATCACAGACATATTAGACAAAGGCATGCTCCATCCTATTTGCAGGACTACTATTGCAATCTCAGTCATTCCCCTACTGCTATAGACTCACCTTGTTCTGTGCCATATCCTATACAGTCATTTCATTCTCTTGAAGCTTTGGCTCCTGAATACAAATCCTACATCCTTAGCATCAGTACTGAGCAGGAGCCTGTGACATATCAACAGGCTGCTACATCAGCATCCTGGCAGCAAGCCATGTAGGTTGAATTGGCAGCTTTAGAGGCCACACGTACCTGGAACATTGTTCCCTTGCCACCTGGTAAGCAGCCCATTGGCTGTAAGTGGGTTTATAAGGTTAAACACAAGGCTGATGGCTCAATTGAGAGATATAAAGCAAGGCTTGTGGCTAAGGGATACACCCAGCAACCAGGTATAGATTATGTTGATACATTCTCACCTGTGGCCAAAATGACTTCTGTGCGTCTTCTTTTGGCTTTGGCATCTGTGAATCATTGGCATGTGCATCAGTTAGATATAAATAATGCTTTTCTTCATGGTGATCTATATCAGGAAATTTATATGGAGTTGCCTCAAGGAATTCAGTCTTCCATCCCTAATGCAGTTTGCAAGCTTCAGAAATCTCTTTACGGGCTTAAACAAGCCAGTAGGCAATGGAATGAGAAGCTTACTGTGTACTTGCTATCTCAGGGTTATAAACAGTCCAAAAATGATTACACCTTGTTTACTAAAAGAACTTCAGATTCATTCATAGCTTTGCTCATTTATGTTGATGACATTATTGTAGCTAGTGATTCTTTGTCTCATATTCAGAATCTGAAAGAGCATTTACATTCCACGTTTCAAATAAAAGACTTAGGTGTTCTTAGGTATTTTATGGGGCTTGAGGTGGCAAGGTCTCAGGGGGGGATTATGATTTGTCAAAGGAAATATGCAATGGAACTGTTAGATGAGATAGGTTTTTTAGCTGCCAAACCTGCTTTGACACCCATGGAGCAAAATTTAAAACTGGAACATAATGATTCACCTTTATTTTCAGATGTATCTTGTTACAGGAGAATTATTGGAAAATTATTGTATCTTACCATTACAAGGCCTGACATTTCATATGCTGTACAGCAATTAAGTCAGTTCCTAGACTGTCCCACAGAAATGCATATGAAGGTTGTTCACAGGTTGCTTAGGTATCTAAAGAGTAATCCTGGTCAGGGATTATTGTTTCCCAGTACAGGTTCAAAGTTGCTTAAGGCATATTCAGATTCAGACTGGGGTGGTTGTACTGAAACCAGAAGGTCTATTACAGGATATTGTATGTTCTTTGGTGATGCTTTAGTATCCTGGAAAGCTAAAAAGCAAACTACAGTATCAAGGTCTTCTTCAGAGGCTGAGTACAGATCACTTGCTGCAGCCACTTGTGAAGTACAGTGGTTGTTGTATTTGTTGAAGGACCTAGGAATAGAACAGAGAGAACCTGTGGAGCTGTTTTATGATAACAAGAGTGCTATATATATAGTGGAAAATCCAGTTTTTCATGAAAGAACAAAGCATATAGAAGTGGATTGTCATGTAGTTAGAGACAAGTTTCAGGAGGGGGTGATTAAGCCAATGCCAGTCAAAACTGAGTTTCAGGTGGCTGATCTATTTACTAAGGCATTGAGTTCACAAAGGCTGCAATTTCTGACTTCTGTACTGGGGGTCTGCAACATTTACAAGAAGTCAGAATTGAGGGGGGTGTTAAAGATACAGATGTAATGTTGCAAGGTAAAGAAAATCACAAGACGAAGTAGTTTGTGACTTAGTCTGAAGGCATTGGTTGATGGCTAGTCATGGTCTGTGGTTGGCACGGTGCTTGAGTCTTGGTACGGATGGCAGCATGAAACTTGAGTCTTGGCACGTACGACATGGATGGCATGTCTGGCTAAGGGGACGAAACTTGAGTCTTGGCACGTATGGCACGGGTAACATGCTTGGCACGCTTGGTGCGCAAGACCTTATGAGGCTGGCACGGGTGACATACGGCAGCGTGCCTCGGCGGCGTGCTGCAGAAGCTATTGCTGCAATAGCAAGCCAGCTCATTTCTCACGTGTCATTTTCGGTTTCTAGATAGTTCTTTAGATTAGTATAAATACATGTATTGGCTGTACATTCAAGGATTAAGCAGAATAAAGTCCTCTGAATTTTTCTTCTTCTTCAAAGTTGAGGTCGTTACTTTGGCGCCATAGTGTTCTTCCGCATAGTTTGAATTTGTTTTCTGCAATTGTTCCTTGATCATTACACTCCAATGAAATTGATCGTTAGTTTTTTAATTTGATACGGATTTTGACAAAATCATTTGTAACACATTGCCCTGCAATTTCTATATATGGCAAAGATACACTATCTAGCCCAACAATTCTTCATGCATCATTACGTTCTCATCTAATGAGTTGGTGGCTAACATCTTCTACTAGTACCATGAGGGGGCATCTCAATATGTTGGAGAATTTAAAAGGAGTATATTTGTATTGTTTTTGGAGATGAGTCATATAATTTTCGTAGATTTGAGGAACGTGTGAGGATAGAAGATTACACTTGCTGCGCATCGGCCTCGGGTAAGAAGTTTGCCAAGACGCGACCTACTTTAGTGTCGGCGGGTTTGTCGCCTCCAATACGTTGCCGGCGTCATACAGTTGTACATTGGCAAACACCGACCTTGGAACGGATGAAAATTAATGTGGATGCAGCATGGGAAGCCTGAGCTCTACAGCTGGTGCGGTAGTCCGAGACTCAAACGGATCGTTAGTTTCCGTGATTGCATTTTCATTACCAAATATTTCCCCTCTTCATGCTGAAATTCAGGCACTTCTATATACAAAAATTTACTCTTCGCTTCAACTTACCGGCTTCTTGATAGAGACAGATTGTGTGACCATTGCTCACTTGTTAGATGATTTATCTTCAATGTCTGGGGATTTCAGAGATGACTTGGGCCGACTACAAACTTTCTTGCATCTTATGCACTCAGATCTTAGATATACGCCAAGGGAGAAAAACTCTGTTGCTCATCATTTATCAGCTTTTGCCCTGCAACATTCTATGTTTACTGAGTTTGTTGATATACGCCACATGCCTCCTGTTGCACGAGATTGTCTGCTTATTGATTTGATTACACCATACATGCGCGGCTGATATGGCTGGTATCATCCATATTATTTTTGCATGTACCACTTTTTTGTTACAGGCAGCTCGGGTACTATACTTCTCCTTTTTTGAGCCGGTAGTGACGAGTCTATTTATCACAGTTTCTTGCTACTTCTTAGCATTCTTTGTATATTTATCTTTTTGCGAGGCCTCATTGATATTAGCTATTGCAAATGAGAGCATGTCTTCCTTATGGATTGGCTCAATTATAAAGCTTCTGCTTGCATTTGGATGAATGCAGATAGGTCGTACGCCTTCAGTTCTTGTACCTTCGGTAACATCTTCCTTTGGCACAAAATTGACATACACCTTTATGACTTTGTTTTGTATGGCATACTCGGCGATGGACACATATGGATGCTATACGGATAATGGCCGACGACAACATTTCTCTCTATTCGAGCCCTTATTGCGATGTGTAATAGTTGTCCCATTTTGGATAAAAATGTACTCTTTTTCCTTCGTGCAAGATTTTATCCAAAAGGGTGGTTTCGCTTGCCAAGGTTTTTATTAGGTATATCATATCCATTGTGGGCAACACCCTGTTGGACCGTACACCTGTAGTAAATACCACTAGAGGAAGGGTGAATAGTGGTTAGCTGAAATTACACTACTACCCTTTGTTAAAATCCCTTTTGGAAACAGAATCTGAGACCTCCTTAGATTCAGTATACGTTTTTAAAAAATTCAAAACTTAGTGACACAACTCCAAAAATTATGACACTTTCCAGAAACTAACTTTAATGTCTTGAATAGACTTTGTCCAAAAATGAGACAAAAATAAGATTGTTTGGCCCTTCAATCAAATAAAAAGATTCAGATGGTCAATCTGGACATAATTGGACAGAATAGTGCTGAACTTTGAAAACGTGTTTCTCTTTGAATACTCAACCAAAAAGGTTGATCTTTATATCAACACACTCCTTAGGATGTCTAGTTTATTTTTTCAAAAGGCTCTAACCTTAAAATATCTTTGATGAAAACAGAATTCAAGTTTTCTTGAAACTGGTCAGATTGCAGTCAGAATGGAGCAGTTATCTTGAAATGACTAAAAGACTAACTTTCCTTTGCTCAAATCAAGTGATTCTTGTTGCAAATGAACGCTAACTGTATGAAGTATAACTCCACCAAAAAGAATGAATTTGGAAACTGTTTTGTTATTTTTTTCAAAGCGTGTAAAATTGTGTGAAATCTGTAGTGGAAACGGGCAGGAAAAACAGAAAAATGAAAAGAAGAGAAGAACACCAAAGATTTATTCTGCTTCGGTCAATGTGACCTACTCCAGTCATAAGGAACACCTTTCCTTGGATTTCACTATGGTATGAACAAAATTACAACAAGATCCAAGCTTGATCCTGGGTTAAACATCAACCCTATTCAAGACTTGGATGAACACCTATATGCAACTATTGGTTGCAACCCCTCTATCACCTATTGAAGTAGCCTTATAGATTTGGCTAATCAATCTTACAAATGAGCCACAAGAGGCTTGTTGCAATACAACAAATATCAGGAGAACACATTGGCTACACAAAGAATGAAAGAAGAATGAAGAGAAGAAGATAGCAAGACAATGAACTTCAACTTTTGCTTTCAAGTGTGTGTTCTCTTCTTCACCTTTGCCTCCTATTTATAGTGTGAAATAGGCCTTGAAGATAAGACCTCCAATGTGTCACCATCTTCATCATCAAGTCCTAGTTGTCTTCACATTATTGGTTGACCACATAATCATCTCGTACACTTGGCAACATAAAGAAGAATGAATGGTCCACCTTAAAATTCAACATGGCGGAAATTGTCTTGAAATATGACTTGGAAAATGTGAAGATAATACCCAAGGATAAGATGACATATTTCTCCATTATCCCTCAACTCCTTTGAAAGATAATAGGGCATGTGAGGATGAAAAAATTTGGATAAAACAGCTCCAAACAGCCTTTGACTAGCCGTTGCATTCAAAATGAAATTCCAAGTTGGCAATTTTTGCCAACTAGCTTGTATTTGATTTGTCCACTTGTACACATGTCATAAAATGGACAAATCATCATCTCCCCCTGATTATGCACGTTTTTTGAGGATTTATATATGTATATCAACTCAGATTTTTGGAGAAAAAAATTATACATAATAGTTGACATGATTATGTCAACATATAACACCAAAATTCCCACTTTTTCTCCTTTGTATGTTGCAATAAATTTTTCACCAAGAACACATTATAATATCTGAAAAATGATGATTGAGAGCCTCCAATGATATATATTAGAAGGTCTTCAAGAAAAAAATAGAATGTGACATCGAATACCATCACATATCCCGCTACTATCGATAATGTCATCAAATACAGAAATAAAATAGAGAACCACCAAATGAAGATAATAAGATACTCAAGAGATTCTTTGAATAAAAATACCAAAATTGTCCTTGGGAGTAAATGACCAAAATACCCCTAGTGAGAGAAAACTCCAGAAATGACTCCGCTGGTCAGAAATAGATATAATAACACCTTTATGATGATGAATAAGAGATAAAAGTGTCCTGGAAACATTTTCACCATGTCAAGTACCTACACAAACTCAAAATACCAATTTTTCCATTTTGGTAAGTTGTAGAAATTTCCAAAGTACATTAGTCACAAGATATAATTATAATCATCAAAAACACATAATACTAACATGATAAACATATATAAATATCATATTGTAGAAAAATATTTCTAAAAACCCTGGACATCAATCGATTGAAGTGCATCTACTTCAGAGGTCGATGTCTCACAGTGAGTTTCAGAGTTTGTCTTTGACCTACATCGATCAACGAAGTGAGGGTTTGATGTGTACATCAATCGATCGATGTGTCTCAGGTTTAGAGATCGATGAGTCACAGTAAGGTCTTGAATTTTCTCTGCATTACATGGATCGATCGATGTGAGGGTTTGATGTACATCGATCGATCGAAGTGCAACAACATGAGAGATCAATGTCATTTTCCTTCACTTTTTTAACTTTTAATCATTTATAACACCATGTGTGACATTTTAAGTATTCACCACTTAAAACCATGACCTTGAAAATTATCCAAACATGTTTCTCAACATTCTCTGCCTTTTGGATGATTTACAAAATAACTCAACATGATTTTAATGTCACAACTCTTTATCAATTGTTTATCACATATCTACCAATTTTATCCTAATTTAATTGTTTTGAAAACCTCATCAATTCGATGCCAATTGTTTTTAAACTTTCAAAACTCATGTTTTTAACATATGTGCTAATGTGCTCCCCTTCAACTTATACTGCTGTACCCAACAAGGAACCACCTTGTACATGAAACTTGTCTAAGTAAATTTATGAAAGTTGTATCTTCGAGCACAATTTATCTAGTTTGATGGTTATTTTATTATTAGATTATGTTACGGAAAGTATTATATAAAATTCCAAGCATGAATATTAGACCATGTGGAGTGGCCCAATTCACTCCCAAGTGCTTGGGAAATTTCGGCTACAAGGATAAAAAGGCCTTCTAGGAATTTTTTTTAGAATTCAAGAAGAAACATCTTAAGGGCCATCTCTTAAGTAAGCCCAATTAGAAATTAAACAATGTTGGGTAATGATCAAAATTGGTTCCTACATATACCCCATTTTCGGCCCTTAGTCCAAAAAGAAGTCAAAAATTTTCCGTAATTACATATTTTAAAAGAAAAGGGGGGAAATAAATAAGTAAAGAGAAAGCAACCATCTTTATTAAATTGGAATAAAGCATAATTAGGGTCATTAAGACCCCCAACCGCCGGGTAGCCTATGGGGTTAACCAAGGAAGATTTTTAAAACTCTACCATGGTTACTTTATATCAAACCAAGGTTAAGATAACCCTCATTAATTAAAGTAACCAAGGTTAACCTAAAAGTAACTATGATTGGAATAAAGTAACTTGAGTTAGCTATAAAGTAACCCTAATTAATTAAAGTAACTAAGGTTAATCACCCTAACCTTACCATGGTAAATCCTTACTCCTCCCTCTTACCCCCCACCCCAACGGCTAACACTTAGCCTAATAAGGAATATTAAATCCAAAAGCCTTCTAGAAACCTCTCACTCTCCCAACCATCAAAGAACTACTAAGAGCAAGAAGGTTTCTTCTCTTCTCCTTTCCCAAACCACACGGCCAAGGAGTGAGCCAAGAAGATTTATGTTCTTCCAAGATCAAGTGGTATTAGGTAAGCATGTTCTAAATCTTTTCAAGAGAATTCATACATCCTTCATGGAATAAAACTCATAGTGCTATTTTTCTTGCTCACCAACCGTGACCTTCAAGGTCACTAGGCTCAAAAATCTCAAGCTTTTGTGGGATATTAGTCTTAAGGGGCTTGAACACTACTCAAGTTCCATTTGGTAAGTCCATCTAAACCCTATTTAGTGCATCTTTCTATTAAGAATATGAACTAATCTTTGTTCTCTTACCCTCATCAAAACCGTGGGGTGCATGTGTGAAGAAGAGGAAGGCTTCACCTATTCCATACACATTTTAAGCTAAGCAGAGGAGTAAGTTGAAACACTATACATACTCATGCCTTGAATGTGAAAGTGCATGCTCGAATGTCTAGATGTCATTAAGATTTAATCTTAGATGTGAAATATTAAGTTTTACGTGTGAAACTTTCGGCCCTAGGGTATAATGGTTTGCATGTGTGAGCTTTGCTCCAAAGGTTGAATCTTTGTTATTTTTAAGTATGGATATGGGGTAAACCTAGGATGAATGTGACAAAAAAATTTCTTTTACATGTATGGGGGACGGATGGATGGAAGAGAGGAAAAGAAATGTAGCTTTGTAAGAAACGGTAACATGTGGGGTAAATGGTGAACAAGATGTATGCTTTTTGTGTTAAGCTTGATATGTTCATCATGGAGATATTATTTTTGCCTTTGCATGCGTATAAACGGGCTGTTTGGGGGTTAGGGTGTGAATGCACCAATGATACCAAGAATTGATTTTGGTATGAACATGATGTGCATGGTCCAAAGAATGATATATGTATCATTCAAGCTGTTTTGAGGAGATGTGTAGATGATGTTTGTAATGTGTTAGAACCTGTAAATCCACATGCTAAAGGTGTGTTTGATGATTAATAAAGTGTTTAAGCCAAACAATGCAAGTTAGGACCTTTTAGTAAGGAAATGTGACAAAAAGTGGAGTTTGTTGGAGCAGGGCAGATTTTTATGTCGTGTTGTAGGACCTGAAAAGAGACCATAGAGGAATTCAATTTAGCTAATTTTTGGCATAACACTAGCCCTATAAGTATAGTAATTATGAGAGTTGGAATTTCGCTAAAAGGAGTTACGGATTATTTTAAACGGAATTTTTACTAAAACTGGTTATGCTGGAAATTACTGGACTGAACAGATTTTATATGACTTAATGAATATCCCGGAAATGGACCCTAGGAATATGCAATTGGGCTGAGTTTTGGCAGGATACTACCCCTATTTGTTTACTAAGTTTGAGAGCTGGAATTTTTGATAAAGGATTTACGGTTTGATCACAATAAAATTTATAGTAAAATCGATCACTACAGAATTCAGCATGTAACGTTTTGGGAAGAAGAATGAATGACCCCTTTAACGATATTATAATTCCGCAAAACTTTCATGGAAATTACTTAAGACATATATGAGTGTTTATATGTAAACCACTTAACTTAACATGGTTATTTTAAGGGGTAATCACCAAGGTTAAGTTAGCGTTACTAAGCTGGAATTTGGGCAGAATTGAGGAACTTGTTGTAAGGCCTTGTTTTAATGGGCTTAGGCTTAGTAATATGGTTTGGGCTTGTGACCACTAATTATTGGTATGTCTATAGGAATTTTACAAGGCTAGTCCCAAATTAAATGAAGCTTAATGTGCTTATATAAAAGGAAAAAGAAAGGACGCTGCATTGCTGAAATTCAGCAGCCCTTGTTTTGTAATTAAATAAATTAAGTGTCTTACATGTCTCGTACCGTCACGAAAATTATATTACAAATAGAAAAGACACTCTTGTGCATATGTATGACAAGAACTCATGATAGTGGGCCTAAACCACGAGGGATTGAGGCCGTGTGTATGGATTGATAATTCTGGAAATTTTTCCAGCCTAAAGAATAAGTTGTACGTATGTGTATATGTAACGCATTACATCATGAATTGCATAGTACATGCCATACATTGCGTCATCGTCATTTACATGATTTATGGAACTGATTTTTATGTGAAAGAAAGATGAAAAAGCGTTTTAAAGAAAAGATCATGTTTTTAAAAGAACGTTTTCCACCGGTGTGTGTTTCCTGGCTAGTAAGGACCCGCTCCAGATCCAGGGTTAATTGATCTGATGATATGGACCGTTCAGGCCCAGAGAGAATAGACCTGATATCGACCGTTCAGGCCCAGATAGAATAGACCTGATAAGTGATGACGTGACCGCTCCGAATCCGGGAAAAATAGATTCGAAGGGAAATAAGTGACCGTCTCAGATCTGGGTGAATAGATCTGAATACTCTATTGTTTTCTTGACAATGATGTTTTGAATGAAATAACGAAAGACCTTATCTTCATTTTTATCATGATGCATCACACGTACATATTCATGCATGTTGCATTTAATGAGACATCAAATAATGTTACATGATACTTAGACTAAGTTGATATGACTTGGTAGTTCATAGGTTATGATCTTTATTGAGTGACGATCTTTCATAAGTTATGAACTTTTATAAGTTACGATCCTTTGTAAGTTATGTTTTTATAAGAGATGATCTCGGTTAAGTTATGATCTTTGATACATTATGGGTTGATCACTGACGGGTATTGGATGGAAAATCAGGTATGTTTCTAAACAGAATATTTTGGGGTTTGGTTCTTGTTTGTACTTTCCATTTAATTCATGATTATTTATAGTTTACTTGCTGGTGACGTTGTCACTCACCCCCTATTTTTCCTCCCAGAGGCCGCAGGTAATAAAGTGGAATGGGTTGAAGATGAACCTAGGGTTCCTTACCCGTAGAAGTGCGAGAGATGGATGGCCTAGGAGACGTGACAAGATGGTTGTGATCGATGATCTTTTTATGAAATTGTGATGGAAACAATTTACTTTTGGGAACTTCCATACCTTTTGATTGGGTTGTAAAACTGATGGTGATTTCGTAGACATTTTTAATTTAAAGTTTTTATTCTTCCACGGTTTCGCTTACTTGTTGACGCGTAAGCATGAAGGTCCATGTATTTTATCATGGACTACAACATGTTATGGATCGACGCCTAGTACTCTCCGTAGTGAAGTATGACGGGCGCACCGTATCCGGCCGGGCATGGGTGCGGGGCGCTACATATACTCTCCCCTTTAACCTATGCTGAAGCTTATACTAATTTAAATTTAACATATTATTCAACTCAAATCCAAATCATGACTTACCAACTAAAATCATGTTCTAATTCTATATTCCCCTTTATTTTGCAAATCATGCAAAAGATAGAACTATGCAATTGATTGTAAGTCATCATACCTTAAGCAGTTTAGTGTAGATGTCCGCCATTTGATTATCAGTTCTTACATCACCTATGGTCATGTCCCCATTTTGAATATTGTCTCGAAGGAAATGGTATCTTGCCTCAATGTGTTTGGCCTTAGAATGAGGTACCGGATTCTGAGAAAGATTGATTGCACTTGTACTATCGTAGAAAATTGAATCTTATTCATTTTAATGTCAAAATCACTAAGTTATTCTTGAAGCCAAAGTATTTGGGTAGTACATAAACTTAAGGCTATATACTCGGTTTTGGTGGTAGAGAGTGCTACATTAGCTTGTTTATTAGAAAACCATGAAATCAAGTTGGTTCCTATAATTTGACATGTGCCACTAGTGGATTTTCTATCTAACTTGCAGCCACCATAATCAACATCACTATAAGCATACTGTTCCAACTTAGCATTTCTATCATGCCAAAGTCCTAAGTGAGGTGTGTGTTTAAGATATCTAAATATCTTTTTCACTGCATTGTAATGAGATACCTTAGGACAAGATTGAAACCTAGCACACATACAAACACTAAACATGATATCAGGTCTTGATGCGGTTAAGTATAACAATGATCCAATTATAGACCTATATAGTGTGTCATCAAAAAGTTTACCATTTTCATCCTTATTTAGTTTGGTGTTAACACTCATAGGGATAGATGTTGGTTTCAACTCTTCAAATCCAAACTTCTTAATCATATCATTGACATACTTAAGTTGACTAATGTGGATTCCTTGAGGAGTTTGTTTGATTTAAAGTCCAAAGAAGCAGTTCAACTCTCTTACCATTGACATTTGAAATTCTGACTTCATACGCTCTTCGAAGTCCTCTACTAAGGTAGGGTTGGTTGAACTAAAGATTATATCATTTGCGTATATTTGAACTATTAACAAGTTGTTATCTTTTCTTCTTAGGAATAATTGTTGTCTATGGTCCCCCTTTGATAATTATTTGCAATAAGAAAGTTTGCAAATCTATCATACCAAGCTCTTGGAGCTTGCTTCAAACCATATAAAGCCTTCTTAAGCTTGTATACATGGTTAGGATTCTTTGGATCTTCAAATCCAGGGGGTTGTTTCACAAATACCTCTTCTTTGATGTATCCACTCAAGAACGCACTCTTGACATCCATTTGGAAGAGTTTGATGTTGCTTAGACTTGCAATAGCAAGTAACAGTCTAATTGCTTATAGTCGTGCAACGGGTGCAAATGTTTCTTCATAATCTATTCCTTCTTGTTGATTATAATTTTGTGCGACTAGCCTAGCCTTATTTTGTGTGATGTTTCCTTGTTCATCCATTTTATTCCTAAAGACCCATTTTGTGCCTATTATGGATTTATGTTCGGGTTTAGGTACTAAGTCCCACATGTTGTTTCTAGTAAATTGGTTCAATTCCCCATGCATTGCATCTATCCATGATATATCACCTAAGGCTTCCTTAATATTCTTAGGTTCTTAGTATGTCCTTCAGCTTGACTACGTGTTCTAACCCCAACACTTAGATCCTCAATGATTAATTCTATGAGGTGTTTATGTTTGTCATTTATAAGCCACCAATTCTTAGGTTGACTAGGTTCACCCTCACCTTGTTCAAATGTTTCATTAGTGTGAACATTATCGTATACAATTGGATCATCTTGCAAGTTAGTTGTACTACCTTCCAATTGCACAATTTCTTCATTTATTTCACCTAAGGGTTCATGCATGTCTTGTTCAGAGGGAGTTTTTTCTAGATGATCAAGTACAAGCTCAAGTAATACATCATCATCATCAAACATATTTTCAACATTATTTTCTTGTTTATGTTGAGTTCTATCACCAACTTCAAAATATGCGTTATCATTGAATTTCACATGTATAGATTCAATTATTTTCTAGATGCAGGATATATCACCTATATGCTCTTGATATAGTTGAATAACCAACAAATATGCATTCAATAGACTTTTGTTCAAACTTATCTAGATTATCCTTAGTGTTCAACACAAAACACTTACAACCAAAAACTCTAAGATAATCTACCTTAGGTTGTCTATTGTTTAACAATTCATAAGGTGTTTTATTTAATTTTTTTAAAAGAAAGTCTATTTATAATATAACAAGCACAACTAACAGCTTCAGCCCATAAATATTTTGTGCTTTATTTTCACATAACATTGTCTTTGATATTTCTTGAATTGTTTTATTTTTACGTTCAACAAATCCATTGAATTATGGTGTTCTAGGTGGTGGGAATTCATGTTTTATTCCATGTTATTCACAAAACTTGATTACATCTTTGTTTTTAAATTCTCCACCTCTATCACTCCTAATTCTTTTAAGATTTTCTTCATAAAGATTTTCAAGTTGCTTAATTAGAGTTTTGATTGCCAATGGAGCATTGTCTTTGTGTGTTAAGAACAATATCCATGTATAGCGAGAGTAATCATCTACTATGACACACACATAGTAGTGTACACCTAGACTTCTTGTCCTACTTGGACCAAATAAGTCTAAGTGAAGCAATTCTAGTCGTCTATGCCATAAGTTCACATCTAAGTCATGTGATATTAAACACTTAACCTTAGCATCTAACATGTTATCTAAGGAAAGGGTATAAATGTTACCATCCCTATTTCCTTTTAATACAATTTCTCCCTTATTATTTATCATATCATAGGAACTGGAAAGAAAAGAAACATTGTATCCACAATCTATAATTTGTGAAATACTAAGTAAATTATACGATAGACTGTTTACTAACAACACATTTCGTATTTGAAATGTGTTAGGATCTCTAATTGTTCCTTTTCTAACAACTTTTCCTTTCTTGTTGTCAGCAAATGTCACCTTTCCTCCATTCTCGATTTGCTCCAGTTCGGTCAATAACGTGGGGTCGCCAGTAATGTGCCTTGAACACTCGCTTTTGGCTTTGTCTCCTTCTTGCATTCCTTACGTTTTTCCTACAATGGAGACAAAGTTTTAGGTAACTTTTACTTAGGTCGTTGAATGCTAGGGGCACCATCCTTGTTTAAATATCCCTTAGATATCCAAACTTGGATGTAACTTCTAGGCACATATTTGACATTGTAGGATCTGCAAGGCACCACTAGAAGGGGGGGGGGGTTGAATAGTTGGTGCGGAAAATGTGGTTTTTAAAATAGTTTTAAACCAAGAACTCAACTTCTGAAAACAGTTTCTGTTTTTAGGACCAGTTTTAAGATGTTTTGAAAACTAGGTTGCAGGTCTTCAAAAATTCTGAAATTTTGAGCGGAATTAGCCTCAGATGTTATGAGTGTCTACTAAAAATTTCAGATTTAAATTCAACCTCTAACCCCTTCAAAAATCGTTGGTGGTTAGATTGCACGAATATGCCAGAAACGGTAGACTGATTTGAACAATTAATTCCTATTTGTACGTAATTCCAAATGATTTGAAAATTTAAATACTAACCCCTTATAAGTTATATTTAAATGGGTTGAAACAGTTTCGAAAAATTCTTTTGGGAAGTTAGTCAAATACGATCAAAGTGTCAACCTTTGTAAGCCTGAAAATCAGACTGCACTAGTCTCAGAACTTTGGACGTTTGGTTAACTTATACTTGTCCAAAAGGGTTGAAACTTGTGCCAAATTAACCTTAAGACGTGTGTCTATGATTCTAGAAAGTTTCGTAATTTTTGAAATATGTTTACTATATTTACGGACGTGATCAAAAACAATTAACAGTACTGAAACTGAAAGTAAGTGCGGAAAGTAAATGACAACAAGAATTTTATACTGGTTCGGTTATAAACAACCTACTCCAATATTCGAGGACGCCTTCCTCGGTTCACACTAATCACACAACACAAACAAAACCTTACCACAGGGTTGATGGAGTTACATACCAACTCCAATCTTTTACAAACCTTGTATAAGAATACAATGCACACGAACACCATCACCTTGCACGTTTCAAGATTGGTCACACCTTGATCAATCTTTTACAATGATAAAGAATATGTGGTGGTCTAGATGAAGCCTATTCAAGTATATAAATGTAAGGACAATAGGATTTTAGGAAGAAGAAAGAAAGAGAGTGTAGAAGGAGAAGACTAGGCGTTTTTGATCTTTTAAAATTGCAAGACTTGTTCTTGTTCTTGTTTTGCTCTCTTGCTTCATTTTTAACCTTGTGGCCGTCCCCCCTATGGTGCCTTCTCCTCTTGAAAATTATCTTCTAAGTCCTTGGAAGAATATATGGTATCATTGTGACATGTCTTTGCTTACTTGGCTTATTGGATGATCATTAAGCTCTTGCTTACTTGGCACTCATTGATTGGTTGGAGTTGTCATCACTTGATGACTAGACAAATCTAAGAATAACACTTAAAACATGTGCCAAAATCATCATAAAATGGTTGCCATAATTCACAAGATTATCACATAAAATTGGAAAGACAATTTTCTCCAAAAAGGCATATAAAAATCAGCCATAATGAGTCTTGCACATGCTGAAATTTCAGCATGTGTAACATTCACCTTTTGTTCAAAATATTGCCTATTTTGCATTGATTTTGTAGCGCCCCGCACCCCGGCCCAGCCGGATACGGTGCACCCACCATACTTCACTACGGAGAGTACCAGGCGTCGATCCATAACATGTCGTAGTCCATGATAAAATACGTGGACTTTCATGCTTACGCTTCGACAAGTAAGCAAAACTGAAGCAGAATAAAAACTTCAAAATAAAAACGTCTACGAAACCAGCATCAGTTTTGCATCCCAATCATAAAGTACGGAAATTCTCAAAAGTAATTGTTTCCATCACAATTTCATAAAAAGATCATCGATCACAACCATCTCGTCATGTCTCCTAGGCCATCCATCTCTCACACGTCTTACGGGTAAGGAACCCTAGGTTCATCTTTAATCCATTCTACTTTATTTCCTGCAGCCTCTGGGAGGAAAAATAGGGGGTGAGTGACAAAGTCACCAGCAAGTAAACTATAAATAATCGTGAATTAAATGGAAAGTACACACAAGAACTGAACCCCAAAATTCGGTTTAGAAACATACCTGACTTTCCATCCAATACTTGTCAATGATCAACTCATAACGTATTAAGTATCATAACTTATCAGGAATCATAAATTATTAAAGAACATAACTTATAAAAAGGTTGTAACTTATAAAAGTTCATAACTTATTAAAGATCGACACTCAATAAGATCATAACTTAGGAGCTATCAAGTCCTAACAACTTAGCCTAAGTATCATGTACCATTATTCGTTAACTCATTAAATGCAACATGCATGAGTATGTACGTGAGATGCAACATGATAAAAATGAAGATAAGGTCTTTCGTTCTTTCTTTCAAAACATCATCGTTAAGAAAACAATAGAGTATTCAGATCTATTCACCCAGATCTGAGGCGGTCACTTATTTCCCTTTGAATTTATTATTCTCGGATTCGAAGCGGTCACGTCATCACTTATCAGGTCTATTCTCTCCAGACCTGAACGGTCAATATCAGGTCTATTCTCTCCGGGCCTGAATGGTCCATATCATCATTAGCCCTGGATCTGGAGCGGGTCCTTACTGGCCAGGAAACACACACGTTACCGGTGGAAAGCGTTCTTTTAAAAACAGGATCTTTTCTTTAAAATGCTTTTTCATCTTTCTTTCTCATAAAAATCAGTTCCACAAATCATGTAAATGACGATGATGCAATGTATGACATGTACTACACAATTCATGATGTAATGTGTTACACATACACATACATACAACTTGTTCCTTAGGCTGGAAAAATTTCCAGAATTATCAATCCATACACACGGCCTCAATCCCTCGTGGTTTAGGCCCACTATCTTGAGTTCTTATCATACATATGCATAAGAATGTCTTTTTCTATTCGTAATATAATTTTCATGACGATACGAGACATGTAAGACACTTAATTTATTTAATTACGAAACAAGGGCTACTGAATTTCAGCAATGCAGCGTCCTTTATTTTACCTTTCATATAAGCCCATTAAGCTTCATTTAATTTGGGACTAGCTTGTAAAATTCCTATAGACATACCAATAATTAGTGGTCACAAGCCCAAACCATATTACTAAGCCTAAGCCCATTAAAACAAGGCCTCACAACAAGTTCCTTAATTCTGCCCAAAATTTCAGATTAGTAACGCCATATTAACCTTGGTGGTTATCCCTTCAAATAACCATGCTAAGCTAAGTGGTTTACATAAAAACACTCATATATGTCTTAAGTAATTGCCATGAAAGTTTCGCAGAATTATAATATCGTTAAAGGGGTCATTCATTCTTCTTCCCAAAACTGTTACATGCTGAATTCTGTAGTGATTGATTTTTACTATAAATTTTATTGTGACCAAACCGTAAATCCTTTTTCAAAAATTCCAGCTCTCAAACTTAGTAAACAAATAGGGGTAGTATCCTGCCAAAAATCAGCCCAATTTCATATTTCTAGGGTCCATTTCCGGGATATTCATTAAGTCACATAAAATCTGTTCAGTCCAGTAATTTCCAGCATAACCAGTTTTAGTAAAAATTCCATTCAAAATAATCCGTAACTGCTTTTAGCGAAATTCCAACTCTCATAATTACTATACTTATAGGGCTAGTGTTATGCCGAAAATTAGCTAAATTGAATTCCTCTATGGTCTCTTTTCAGGTCCTGCAACACGACATAAAAATCTGCCCTGCTCCAGCAAACTCCACTTTTTGTCACATTTCCTTACTAAAAGGTCCTAACTTGCATTGTTTGGCTTAAACACTTTATTAATCATCAAACACACCTTTAGCATGTGGATTTACAGGTTCTAACACATTACAAACATCATCTACACATCTCCTCAAAACAGCTTGAATGATACATATATCATTCTTTGGACCATGCACATCATGTTCATACTAAAATCAATTCTTGGTATCATTGGTGCATTCACACCCTAACCCCCAAACAGCCCGTTTATACGCTTGTAAAGGCAAAAATAACATCTCCATGATGAACATATCAAGCTTAACACAAAAAGCATACATCTTGTTCACCATTTACCCCACATGTTACCATTTCTTACAAAGCTACATTTCTTTTCCCCTCTTCCATCCATCCGTCCCCCATACATGTAAAAGAAATTTTTTTTGTCACATTCATCCTAGGTTTACCCCATATCCATACTTAAAAATAACAAAGATTCCACCTTTGGAGCAAAGCTCACACATGCAAGCCATTATACCTTAGGGTCGAAAGTTTCACACATAAAACATAGTATTTCACATCTAAGATTAAATCTTAATGACATCTAGACATTCAAGCATGCACTTTCACATTCAAGCCATGAGTATGTATAGTGTACTTTCCTTTTCAACTTACTCCTCTTCTTAGCTTGAAATGTGTATGGAATAGATGAAGCCTTCCTCTTCTTCACACATGCACCCCCACGATTTTGAAGAGGGTAAGAGAACAAAGGTTAGTTCATATTCTTAAGAGAAAGATGCACTAAATAGGGTTAGATGGACTTACCAAATGGAACTTGAGTAATGTTCAAGCCCCTTAAGACTAGTATCCCACAAAAGCTTGAGATTTTTGAGCCTAGTGACCTTGAAGGTCACGGTTCATGAGCAAGAAAAATAACACTATGAGTTTTATTCCATGAAGGATGTAGGAATTCTCTTGAAAAGATTTAGAACATGCCTACCTAATACCACTTGATCTTGGAAGAACCTAAATCTTCTTGGCCTACCCCTTGGCCGTGTAGTTTGGAAGAAGAGAGGAGAGGAAGTTTTCTTGCTCTTGATGGTCCTTTGAGAGTTGGAAAGATGAGAGAGTTCTAGAATAATTTTCGAATGAATTTTCCCTCTTAGGCTAAGTGTTAGCCGTTGGGGAGGGGTAGGGAAGAG
This sequence comes from Eustoma russellianum, assembly GCA_036186865.1. NCBI lineage: Eukaryota > Viridiplantae > Streptophyta > Magnoliopsida > Gentianales > Gentianaceae > Eustoma > Eustoma russellianum. The sequence goes on along the minus strand of AP025054.1, from coordinate 12,563,294 downwards.
GGTAAGAGATTACCATAGTAAGGTTAATGGTATTAAACTTGGTTACTTTAATTAATCAAGGTTACTTTATGATTAACTTGGGTTATGTTATTCCAATCATGTTACTTTTAGACTAACCTTGGTTACTTTAATTAATGAGGGTTATCTTAACCTTGGTTTGACATAAAGCAACCATGGTAGAGTTAAAAAAATCTCCATTTGGTTAACCATATAGGCAACCCGGCGGTTGGGGGTCTTAATGACCCCAACCATGCTTTATTCCAATTTAATAAAAGTGGTTGCCTTCTTTTAAGTTTATTATTTTCCCCCCTTTTATTTTAAAATATAAAATTTAGGGGAATTCTTGAGCCATTTTGGGCTAAGGGCCGAAATGCATGAAGGTGTTGGGAAGAAAATTTTTTCCACTACTTGACTCTCTAATTTCCTTTTGGGCTCATTTTAAGAAACCCTCTTAAGTTAAGTCTTCTTTGAAAACCTCCTAAGACTCTCATCAACCCTTGGGCCGAAATCTCCTAGGCCCTTAAGGTAAATTGGTCACTTCACATAATGCATAATTCATGCTAGAATTCCTACACAATATTTTTCCTCATCGCAGATCTATATAGAGAAGTAAAAATAAATAAATCATGCTTGAAAAGAAAATCTTTCATAAATTCACTTAGACAAGTTTCACGTATAAGGTGGTTCCTTGTTGGGTACAACATCCTCCCCCCATATTACAAGTTTCGTCCTCGAAACTTAAAAGTGTTATTCAAAGAGGTGAGGGTACAAGTTCCTCATGCTTGCTTCTACTTCCCAGGTAGCCTCATCAATTGAATGATTCTTCCATTGCACTTTGACCATAGGTATAGATAGTCTCCTTAATGTCTTTTCCTTACGATCAATTATCTTTTCTGAAACTTCCACGTATGTCACGTCGGCTTCAATCTTCAAAGGCTGTTCCTCTATAACATGGCTAGGCTCGTGCACATACCGACGAAGTTGAGATACGTGAAACACATCATGTAATTGAGATAGTGAGGGCGGTAGTGCTAGTCGATAAGCAACTTCTCCAACTCTTTCAAGAACTTCATAGGATCCAATAAACCTTGGGCTTAATTTCCCTTTGATACCAAATCTTTTAACTCCTTTGGACGGCGATACCTTCAAGAATACCTTTTCCCCAACTTGGAATTCCAACGGTCGCCGCTTCTCATCTTCCCAAACCTTGCTTCTATCTTGGGCCGCTTGTAACTTTTGCTTTATGATCATTATCTTCTCTGAGTCTGTTCTACTAGATCTGGTCCGGTAAGAATTTTATCTCTGATTTCATCCCAGTAAAGCGGAGAACAGCACTTTCTTCCATAAAGTGCTTCATACGGAGCCATCCCTATAGATCGATGATAACTATTGTTATAAGAGAATTCCACTAGTTTGAGACTCCGATCCCAACTTTCCCAAAGTTGAGTGTACAAGCTCGCAGCATGTCTTCTAGCGTCTGGATGGTTCTTTCCGATTGACCATCTGTTTGGGGATGAAATGCTGAGCTCATTCGGATTTCAGTGCCCATCGCTTTTTGAAAAGCTGTCCAAAATCGTGATGTGAAGCGAGGGTCACGGTCACAAACAATGCTTAGGGGTACTCCATGAAGACTCACAATTTGTTCAACATACATTGTAGCCAGCTTCTCCATCGAGGCCTTGATTGTCATAGCCATGAAATGGGCGGACTTTGTTAAATGATCGACGACTACCCAAATGGTATCATGTCCGCTCTTTGTTTTTGGTAGGTCTGTGACAAAATCCATAGTAATGTGGTCCCACTTCCACTCAGGGACTTCAAGGGGTTGTAGTAACCCAGCGGGTCTCTGATGTTCCGCTTTCACCTTCTGGCAAACAAGGCATTTCTCTATAAACTCTGCAATTTGTCTTTTCATGCCATGCCACCAGAATCTTTGTTTCAAGTCTTGATACAACTTATTGGCTCCAGGGTGAATAGATAATCGGGAGTTGTGGGCTTCACGAAGAACTTCATTCTTTATGTCCTCATCGTTGGGTACACATAGTCTTTCTCGGAACCACAAGTTGTTATCATTTCTGACCTTAAACTCTTTAGATGGTTTCATTCTCACCCAGTCCTTTATTTTCTTTAAGGTTTCATCCTTTTCTTGACCTTCCTTAATCTTGTCTATCAGCGAAGGGATCAATACCAACTTTGCGAGCATGCCTTCAATAGAATCAACCTCCTCAAGATCAAATTCTTCCATGTCACGATGTAGAGGTGGTTGATGCGGATGGCTTGTCTTTCTACTTAGTGCATCGGCTACCTTATTGGCTTTTCCCGGATGACACTGAATAGATAGGTCATAATCCTTCATTAACTCTAGCCATCTGCGTTGACGCATGTTTAATTCTTTTTGGGTGAAAGGATACTTAAGGCTCTTGTGGTCTGTGAAAATTTCGCACTTCTCACCATACGAATAATGTCTCCATATTTTTAGGGCAAAGACTACAGCTGCTAACTCAAGATCATGTACCGGGTAATTTTGTTCAAATGGTTTCAGCTGTCGGGATGCATACGCAATCACTCGATCTTTTTGCATCAGTACGCATCCAAGTCCATTCTTAGAGGAATCACTATACACCACAAAAGTTTCACCAGGAATGGGTTGTGCTAAAACTGGGGCAGAGGTTAGCTTCTCCTTTAATTCAGTAAAACTCTTTTCACAATCTGAGGTCCATTCGAACTTGGTTCTCTTTTGTGTCAAATGGGTAAGAGGCATAGCGATTCGAGAAAACCCTTCAACAAACTTACGATAGTAGCCGACAAGACCGAAAAAACTTTGCACCTTTGTAACGTTGGTCGGTCTGGGCCACTCTGTGATTGCCTCGATTTTCTTGGGATCTACGGATATACCATCTTCAGATATCACGTGTCCCAGAAATGCTACACTGCGTAGCCAGAATTCACATTTACTAAATTTAGTGTACAATTGTTTTCTCCGTAAAATCCCAAGGATGATACTTAAATGGTTTACATGGGTCTCTTCAACAGGTGAGTAGATCAAAATATCGTCGATGAAGACTACAACAAACTTGTCCAGTTGTTCTTGAAAGACTCGACTCATTAGATCCATAAATGCTGCAGGGGCGTTGGCCAGTCCGAATGGCATTACCAGAAATTTGTAATGTCCATATCGGGTTCTGAATGCAGTTTTCGGGACGTCCTCAGTTTTGATCTTCAGTTGGAAATATCTGTAGGATCTGAAAGGCACCACTAGAAGGGGGGGTTGAATAGAAGGTGCGGAAAGTATGGTTTTTAAAATTTCTTGAAACCTAACCAAATCAAGTTCTGAAAACAGATTCTGTTTTCTGGACCAGTTTTAAAACGTTTTTAAAACTAGGTTAGAGGTCTCCAAAAATTATGAAATTTTGAGAGAACTTAGCCTCAGATGTTATGAGGCTTCCCTAAAAATTTCAAATCAAAATTCAACCTTTAACCCCTTCAAAAACCGTTGGTACTCAGATTGTGCAAATCTGCCAGAAACGGTAGATGGTTTTGAAAAATTTATTCCTATTTGTGTGAACGTCCAAATGATCTGAAAATTTGACCAATTACTCCTTATATACTATATTTAAATGGGTTGAAACAGTTTTGGAAAATTCTTTTGGGAAGTAGGTCAAATACAATCAAAGTCTCAACCTTTGCAAGTCTGAAAATAAGACTGCACTAGTCTCAGAACTTTTGATGTTTGACTGACTTATACTTATCCAAAAGGGTTGAAACTTGTGCCAAATTAACCCTAGAACGTGTAAGTATGTTTCTGAAAATTTTTATAATTTTTGGAAATCGTTTACTATTTTTACGAACGTGAACAAGAAGTATAAACAGTGCAGTAACTGAAACGTAAATGCAGAAAGTAAATGCACCAAGAATTTTATACTGGTTCGGTTATAAACAACCTACTCCAGTCTTCAAGGAACACCTTCCTTGGTTCACACTAATCACACACACGCAGTACATCTTACCGCAGGGTTGATAGAGTTACACCTTAACTCCAACCCTTTACAAACTTTGTATGGCTAGTACAATTTGCATGAACACCACCACCTTGCTAGAATGAAGATTGATCACACCTTGATCAATCTTTTACAAAGATGAATGAATGGTGGTTTATATGAAGCCTATTCAAGATTGAAAGATATAAAGAACAATAGGCTTTTTACAAGAAAAGAGAAAGAAAGAAAATGTAGGAGAAGAAGAGCTTGGCAATTTGATCACTTTAGAATGCAATTCTTGTTCTTGTTTTTGTTTGCTCTCCTCTTCCTTCTTTTAAGAAGTCCAGCCGTCCCCCCTATGCCTTCTCCCCTCTTGAAAATTTCCTTTTAAGTACTTGAGAGAGTGTAAGACATCATGGTGACAATGCTTTGCTTACTTGGCATCATTCTATTGGATCATCATTTAGTCTTCGCTTACTTGGCACCTCTTTATTGGCTCAATGTTGTCATCAAGATGACATGGAAATAATCTGAAATAATCACTTAAAATGTGCCAAAAAATCAACCATAAATTCATACCATAAATCACAAATTCCTTCATAAATTGCAAGACAAGAAATCTCTTCCTTTTCCATTTAAAATTACGGCTATAAGTATAATTTCCATGCTGAATTTTCAGCATTTACATCATCCATTTTTATTCAAGATAATTCCCAATTTACTTTGAAATTTCTCATTAAAATGAATCAACAATACATGGTAAGTCTTGCCATCAATTGAGAAATGAATTTGGACACACTTTAACCATCACATTCGGTCACTATAACTTCACACATGCTGAAAAATTTCAGCATGTGTGATATGTAGAATATCACACTTAATTACCTTACATAATATTCAAATCATTTCCATAACATCTTCAATTAATCCTCACAATTCAAGACACACAATATATGTATTTTAATCTTAAAATTTCGGCCATGATAATGTTAGTGTGCTGAAATTTTCAGCATGTGACATAAGAGAGATATATGTTGAATACTTACCTTTTGTAGCTTCTCTCTTTGATTCATCAATATTGTATGATTGATCCTTGACCAATCAATATGCCAACAAGGCTCCACATGTGCTTCATCTCAGCTGTATGTAACGTTGGAAGATGTATATACATGTGCTGAAATTTATTTTTGTTAACTTTGTAAAATAGTGCACATTTAATAATACACACATGTAATATTCCAATCAGCCCTTAATTTAATTTTCTAGAACACTTTAAGATGTATATTATATGTAAAAAGTGTCTAGATACGTGTCACATGATGTTCAAGAAAAACGTTCCATGTTATGTGCGTAGAAAACCGAATTTTCGATATTTATCGATTACCCGATTTTTCTCTAATTTAAATTCCAACTTTTGCACATGATATATATATTATGTTATACATAATATATATAATATATACTTTAAATCTCAGCACTTGGCTGGTTTAAAGTGGTACCATTAACATGTGACAAAATTAAAATTGGAATCTTCACATTTTGGCCTAAATGTGGAGTAATTTGTGTGTGCCAACATGGAAAGTATTTTTGGCTGAATAAATCATGTATATTACGAAATTATCATCAATTGTTGATGTATATGGGCTGGCAATTTATTTAAGGCAAGTACGTGACACGTTGGCGAAGTTTCGGTATTCGCCCGATACGACAAATTTCGGTTTAGAACCTTTTATCGTGTCGTATTTAATTTGTCATCACCATATTTTATATCATATGATATAAGACCTGAATATACTCATAAATATGAGTTAAGTATAGTGGTGTGATGTTAACGTACGTACGTAAGATATATAACGTGTCGGTAGTACGTTGGAATATATGTGTATGTGCCTTTATTTAAAAAATCTGAAAATATATATAGTGTATATATATATATGGCGTGTGAATTAAATGTGGGGAGGAGGAGAAGACTTTCCTTCCTTGGCCTTGTTGCCTTTGTGCCTTTTCCAAATTAATCTTCCTTTAATGAACTACTTAGTTTATTAAACTAAGTACTTCACTTGATGAACTAATTTAGTTCATTAATGGTGGCACCTGAAAATAGTATAAACACAACAAATGTTCGCCATATGATGTAAGCTTTAATGCTTCATGGCTCGTTAGTACGGCAACATAATATATAAGCTAAATAAGGCAAGTAATGGCAAGCTATCATGCATACATGTACTTATGCACGTTTATATATATATATATATATATATATATGCATTCAAATTTCTTATTTTGAAATCACTCAAACCCTCTTATTTCTACAATCTCCCCCTTTTGATGATTTTCAAAATAACTTGTGTACATGATTTAAGTGCTATCTCTCCCCCTTGAACTATGCACAGATTTGAAATTTGAATTTCGAATTTCAAATCCGGCTCCCCCTTGATTCATGCAATTAAGATCAATTAGTGATCAATCAGTCTCTCCCCCCTTAAATCTCTCTCCCCCTTAAATCATGCTTCTCTCTCCCCCTTTATTTTGGAAAGTTAATCAAAAGATTCCTGTCAAAAAGGAAAGTAAATCAAATAATATCACATTAAATCACATCAACGGGAATCATGCCTAATTTAGAACGAAGAGATTCATATGTGGCTTGATTTAAGGCCTTTGTAAATATATCCGCTACTTGTGATTCTGTGCGTACGTGATCTATGACAATATTACCATTGTTAACGTGATCACGAAGAAAGTGATAGAGAACTTCTATATGCTTAGCCTTAGAGTGTAACACGGGGTTCTTAGACAAATTTATTGCACTCATACTATCACAATATATAGAAATTTTATTTACGGTAATTCCAAAGTCCGAAAGTTGTTGTTTTATCCACAACAACTGTGTGCAACAAAGGCTAAGATCCATATACTCAGCCTGAGTAGTGGACAAAGCAACACTTGCTTGCTTTTTGGAAAACCATGAAATAAGGGAATTTCCTATAAATTGGCAAGTTCCGCTCGTGCTTTTTCTATCTATCTTGCAGCCACCATAATCTGCATCAGTGTAAGCATGTAAGTCAAATGTAGAATCCTTATCATACCAAATACCTAAGGTGGGCGTGTGCTTAATATAACGGAATATTCTTTTTATCGCATTTAAGTGTGACACCTTAGGTTGACTTTGAAAACGAGCACACATGCATACGCTAAACATGATGTCAGGCCTACTAGCAGTTAAATATAGTAAAGAACCTATCATAGATCGATATAATCCATTATCAACGTCTTTACCATGTTCGTCTTTGTCTAATTTAGTAGTGACACTCATAGGTGTGGGGATGGTTTCAAATTTTCAAAATTGAACTTCTTGATCATGTCATTTACATACTTAGCTTGACTTATATGAATTCCTTTACTCGTTTGCTTAATCTGCAAGCCAAGAAAATAATTAAGTTCACCAACCATAGACATTTCAAATTCAGCTTTCATACAATTTTCAAAATCTTTAACGAGTCTATGTGAGGTAGAACCGAAAATAATGTCATCTACGTAGATTTGAATAATAAGTAAATCTGATTTTTCTTGTTTCAAAAATAGTGTACTATCTATAGTACCGCGTTTAAAATTATTTTCTAAAAGGAAAGTAGCAAAACGATCATACCATGCTCTTGGCGCTTGCTTTAGGCCATATAGTGCCTTCTTTAGTTTGTACACGTGATCTGGATGCTTCAAATCTTCAAAACGGGTGGTTGCTTCACGTATACTTCTTCTTGTATGAATCCGTTTAGAAAAGCACTTTTGACGTCCATTTGATACAATTTAAAATCTTTCATGCAAGCAATAGCAAGTAAGAGTCGTATAGCTTCTAAACGTGCTACGGGTGCAAATGTTTCATCGTAGTCTATTCCTTCTTCTTGATTATATCCTTGAGCTACGAGTCTTGCTTTATTTCTAACGACCTTTCCTTCTTCATTCATTTTGTTCCTAAATACCCACTTTGTGCCTATTATTGTCTTATCTTGTGGTCGTGGCACTAAATCCCATACATCATTTCTAACGAATTGATTAAGTTCGTCATGCATAGCATCAATCCAAGATGAATCACTCAAAGCATCATGCACATTTTTGTGCTCAATTTCAGAAATCATAGCATGAAATTCATTTATTTCATCCGAAGTGATTCTTCTACGTGGTCGCACACCGTGAGTGATGTCGCCTATGATGAGATCATGTGGTGATCTCTATGCCATCTTGGTTGATGATTTTCTAAGTTATCATGCATCTCTATATGATCATGCATTTCTAGTGTCTCATTCATCTCATGCATATCAAAAGAATCATTATCTTCATCCAAAACAGGTTTCAATTCAAAATCATCGTCATATTCCTTATCTTTATCAATATCTCCAAAATCATTAAATTTAACATGAATAGATTCTATGATTTGTCTAGTGAGAGGATCATAACATCTATATGCTTTTGAATTTATGGAATACCCAACAAAAATGCACTCAATTGATTTGGATTCAAATTTATCTAAATTATCTTTTGTATTCAAGACAAAGCATTTGCATCCAAACACACGAAAATAATCAATCTTAGGCATGCGATCATTCAAAATTTCGTAAGGCGTCTTGTTTATTTTCTTTCTTATAGATAGGCGATTTACAATATAGCATGCACAATTTACTGCTTCCGCCCACAAAAATCTAGGCAATTTATTTTCGCAAAGCATGGTTCTAGCGATTTCTTGTAGTGTGCGATTCTTTCTTTCTACTACTCCATTTAATTGTGGAGTTCTAGGTGGCGAAAACTCATGTTTAATTCCTTTTTCTTCACAAAACGAAATCATCTCTTTATTTTTAAACTCACCGCCTCTATCGCTTCTTATTCTTTTCACATTCACACCGTATTGATTTTCAAGTTGTTTAATTAATTTAGCAATTTCTACAGCGCTATCATCCTTATGTGCAAGAAATAAAGTCCATGTATAACGAGAAAAGTCATCAACAATTACGCATGCATAGTGACGCCCACCAAGGCTTGTGGTGCGACTAGGACCAAACAAATCGATATGCAATAGTTCTAGTATTCTAGTCGTGCTTATTTCATTTTTCGGCTTAAGTGACTCACGTGTTTGTTTGCCTTTTATGCAAGATTCACACAACTGAAAGTTGTCTAAATCAAGCGTAGGCAGTCCCCGTACTAGGTTCTTTCGTTGTAGTTTTTCTAGTGTGGAAATACCTATGTGTCCTAAACGTCTATGCCACAAATTCACATTGGGTTCATTTGACATAAAACATTTAACTTTAGCGTCTACTACATCATCCAAAGATAGCGTAAAAATATTTCCTTCTCGTTTTCCTTTTAAAACAGCTTCTCCATTTTTATTTATTATATTGCAATAAGGGTGAGTAAAACACACATTGAAGCCATTGTCAACAAATTGAGAAATACTAAGAAGATTGTAAGATAAGTTGCTTACCAAAAATACGTTGGAGATTTGAAGTGTATTCGGATTGCCAATCGTACCTTTTCCAATGATCTTGCCCTCATTGTTGTCTCCAAAGGTCACGGATCCGCCTTTTGTGACCTTCTTTAATTTGGAGAACAGGATCGGGTCACCCGTCATGTGCCTCGAGCAACCACTGTCAAGAAACCACTTTATTGATGTGTCTTTCGATGTGTGGTCTCCCTGCAATGTGAAAAGGTGATTTAGGTACCCTTTTAATTTTGGGTCCTTTCGAGTTAGTTAATCACCTTTTGGTAAAGGTACCTTTCGGTACCCATACTTGGGTGATCCTTCTCGGTCTATCAAATGGCAAGAATGTAGATGAAGGTGCGATATAATATACATGTGGTGCATGTACTTTGGGTCTTTGCCCAAGGACTCCTCTATACTCATTGAATGAAGGACGCTTTTGATATGTCCGTGTGTGTGTGTGCGTAGTGTGTGGATGATATGTATTTCGTGTATGCATTGTTCTTTTCTTCTCATATCTATATGGTACAACGTTATATTTCACATGATATGAGGGAGTGGGGCGTGTGGAGGGGGCGCTTTTTGCGTCATCTTAGACGCCACTTGAGGCTTAGGGGTGTCTACTTTCTTAGACACAACAAACTTGGTTGGTTTGGTTGATACTTCGTTAGTATCAACGTATCCCAATCCAGTTTTGTCACTGTCATGCTTTTGCGATAATATGATGCGATGCAGCATGTTTTACCCTGTATCAAATTGTTTCATCATTTTCTCTAAATCGGTATTCCTTGATTTCAAATTTGAAATCTCGGATTTCATTTCATTATTTTGAGAAGTTAATGATGAGATCTCGGTTTTCAATGCAGTAATGACACATGAAGACTCTTTCTTTGAATCGCTTAATTGAGCGACAAGATTCTTGTTAGAAGATTCTAACAGTTTCTTGTCTTCAATTAAACATTTCTTTTCTTTAGCGAGAGTCTTAGTAAATTTATGCAATTCAAGATACTGACTAAAAAGATCATCATAAGAAGGTTCAGAGTCAGAGTCAGAATCAGATGATACCTCATTAGATGCCTTTGAAGAAAAGCAAACTTGAGCGGTCTCCTTTTCGGTCTCAGTTTCAGAATCTGATGAGTCACTCCATGTGGAGGCCTTTAGTGCACGTTTCCTTTGTTTAGGATCTGAGACGAGTCTATTTTTGTTCCGCTCCTTGTCAGGGTACTTATTAGTTTGCTTTTCTTTGTTTGGGCAGTCATATGATAAGTGTCCGAGTTTGCCGCATTCATAACATTTAATGTCCTTATCATTTGACTTGTTTTTATTTCTCTTAGATGTAGTGCCCTTGTTTTTATTTCTAAATGACTTTCTCATGAATCTTCTTAGTCCTTTAGCCAATAGGATTAAATCATCATTATCCGATTCGGGATCACTATCATCTACGTGATCGGAGGGAGGGGAGACGTATTCATTTGATTTAAAAGCAATTGTTTTACCTTGTTTAGATGATTCCGATTTCCGAATAGTAAGTTTGTTTTCATAAACTTTGAGTGACCCAATTAGTTCTTCCATCTTTATTGATTTGGTTTCCTTGCTTTCTTCTATAGCAGTCACTTTAGGGTCCCATTCCGAAGGAAGGCTTCGTAGGACTTTCTGTACCTTTTCCTGCGTAGTAAACGCCTTACCAAGAGACTCAAGAGAGTTATAGATGTTAGTTAAACGAAGATCCATATCTACAATCGACTCATTAGGCAACAATTTAAAAGACTCAAGAGTAGACATGAGCATATTAATTTTTGACTCTTTTACTTGACTCGTGCCTTCGTGTTTTATTTCTAGAATTCTCCATATTTCTTGTGCACTTGAACAATTTGACACATAACTAGACTCACTCTTACTCAATCCATTTAAGAGTAACTGCATGGCCTTAGCATTCATACTAAGTTTCTTTTTATCTTCACTAGTATAGTCTTGTCTAGTTTTAACGACTTCTAGTGTGACTCCGTCTACAGTGGATGACTTAGATGGGACATATGGACCATCTTCAATTATTGACCAAAGATCTATATCTATAGCTATAAGAAAAAGTTTCATCCTAAGTTTCCATTGAATAAAGGACTCACCGTCAAAAAGTGGAGGCCTTTGGCTCGACATACCTTCTTGTTCGGTTTTGAGATTTGTGGATGCCATCTCACTGAATCGTTGGATTCCTTGTGATGAGTATTCCTGTGCTCTGATACCACTTGTAGGATCTGCAAGGCACCACTAGAAGGGGGGGGGGGTTGAATAGATAGTGCGGAAAGTATGGTTTTTAAAATTTCTTGAAACCTAACCAATTCAAGTTCTGAAAACAGATTCTGTTTTCAGGACCAGTTTTAAAACGTTTTTAAAACTAGGTTAGAGGTCTCCAAAAATTATGATATTTTGAGAGAACTTAGCCTCAGATGTTATGAGGGTCCCCTAAAAATTTCAAATCAAAATTCAACCTTTAACCCCTTCAAAAACCGTTGGTACTCAGATTGTGCAAATCTTCCAGAAACGGTAGATGGTTTTGAAAAATTTATTCCTATTTCTGTGAACGTCCAAATGATCTGAAAATTTGACCAATTACTCCTTATATACTATATTTAAATGGGTTGAAACAGTTTTGGAAAATTCTTTTGGGAAGTAGGTCAAATACAATCAAAGTCTCAACCTTTGCAAGTCTGAAAATAAGACTGCACTAGTCTCAGAACTTTTGATGTTTGACTGACTTATACTTATCCAAAAGGGTTGAAACTTGTGACAAATTAACCCTAGAACATGTACGTATATTTCTGGAAATGTTTATAATTTTTAGAAATCGTTTACTATTTTTACGAACGTGAACAAGCAGTATAAACAGTACAGTAACTGAAACGTAAATGCAGAAAGAAAATGCACCAAGAATTTTATACTGGTTCGGTTATAAACAACCTACTCCAGTCTTGAAGGAACACCTTTCTTGGTTCACACTAATCACACACACGCAGTACATCTTACCGCAGGGTTGATAGAGTTACACCTTAACTCCAACCCTTTACAAACTTTGTATGGCTAGTACAATTTGCATGAACACCACCACCTTGCTAGAATGAAGATTGATCACACCTTGATCAATCTTTTACAAAGATGAATGATTGGTGGTTTATATGAAGCCTATTCAAGATTGAAAGATATAAAGAACAATAGGCTTTTTACAAGAAAAGAGAAAGAAAGAAAATGTAGGAGAAGAAGAGCTTGGCAATTTGATCACTTTAGAATGCAATTCTTGTTCTTGTTTTTGTTTGCTCTCCTCTTCCTTCTTTTAAGAAGTCCAGCCGTCTCCCCTATGCCTTCTCCCCTCTTGAAAATTTCCTTTTAAGTGCTTGAGAGAGTGTAAGACATCATGGTGACAATGCTTTGCTTACTTGGCATCATTCTATTGGATCATCATTTAGTCTTCGCTTACTTGGCACCTCTTTATTGGCTCAATGTTGTCATCAAGATGACATGGAAATAATCTGAAATAATCACTTAAAATGTGCCAAAAAATCAACCATAAATTCATACCATAAATCACAAATTCCATCATAAATTGCAAGACAAGAAATCTCTTCCTTTTCCATTTAAAATTTCGGCCATAAGTATAATTTCCATGCTGAATTTTCAGCATTTACATCATCCATTTTTATTCAAGATAATTCCCAATTTACTTTGATTTTTCTCATTAAAATGAATCAACAATACATGGTAAGTCTTGCCATCAATTGAGAAATGAATTTGGACACACTTTAACCATCACATTCGGTCACTATAACTTCACACATGCTGAAAAATTTCAGCATGTGTGATATGTAGAATATCACACTTAATTACCTTACATAATATTCAAATCATTTCCATAACATCTTCAATTAATCCTCACAATTCAAGACACACAATATATATATTTTAATCTTAAAATTTCGGCCATGATAATGTTAGTGTGCTGAAATTTTCAGCATGTGACATAAGAGAGATATATGTTGAATACTTACCATTTGTAGCTTCTCTCTTTGATTCATCAATGTTGTATGATTGATCCTTGACCAATCAATATGCCAACAAGGCTCCACATGTGCTCCATCTCAGCTGTATGTAACGTCGGAAGATGTATATACATGTGCTGAAATTTATTTTTGTTAACTTTGAAAAATAGTGCACATTTAATAATACACACATGTAATATTCCAATCAGCCCTTAATTTAATTTTATAGAACACTTTAAGATGTATATTATATGTAAAAAGTGTCTAGATACGTGTCACATGATGTTCAAGAAAAACGTTCCATGTTATGTGCGTAGAAAACCGAATTTTTGATATTTATCGATTACCCGATTTTTCTCTAATTTAAATTCCAACTTTTGCACATGATATATATATTATGTTATACATAATATATATAATATATACTTTAAATCTCAGCACTTGGCTGGTTTAAAGTGGTACCATTAACATGTGACAAAATTAAAATTGGAATCTTCACATTTTGGCCTAAATGTGGAGTAATTTGTGTGTGCCAACATGGAAAGTATTTTTGGCTGAATAAATCATGTATATTACGAAATTATCATCAATTTTTGATGTATATGGGCTGGCAATTTATTTAAGGCAAGTACGTGACACGTTGGCGAAGTTTCGGTATTCGCCCGATACGACAAATTTCGATTTAGAACCTTTTATCGTGTCGTATTTAATTTGTCATCACCATATCTTATATCATATGATATAAGACCTGAATATACTCATAAATATGAGTTAAGTATAGTGGTGTGACGTTAACGTACGTACGTAAGATATATAACGTGTCGGTAGTACGTTGGAATATATGTGTATGTGCCTTTATTTAAAAAATCTGAAAATATATATCGTGTATATATATATGGCGTGTGAATTAAATGTGGGGAGGAGGAGAAGACTTTCCTTCCTTGGCCTTGTTGCCTTTGTGCCTTTTCCAAATTAATCTTCCTTTAATGAACTACTTAGTTTGTTAAACTAAGTACTTCACTTGATGAACTAATTTAGTTCATTAATAGTGGCACCTGAAAATAGTATAAACACAACAAATGTTCGCCATATGATGTAAGCTTTAATGCTTCATGGCTCGTTAGTACGGCAACATAATATATAAGCTAAATAAGGCAAGTAATGGCAAGTTATCATGCATACATGTACTTATGCACGTTTATATATATATATATGCATTCAAATTTCTTATTTTGAAATCACTCAAACCCTCTTATTTCTACAATATCCCGAGCGAAGATCAATCTTACTGAAAATCCATGCCCCCTGCATCATGACTCTCTTAGGTAGGATTTATAATAGACTTATCACTAAAATAGAGTTTTGAATTGCTTACCCGAAGCTGATCGAACAGATCGTCGATCCTAGGAAATGGATACTTGTTCTTTATAGTGATCTTGTTGAGCTCCCGATAATCAATACATAACCGCATACTTCCATCCTTTTTCTTGACAAATAGTATGGGAGCTCCCCAAGGCAAAACACTTGGGCGAATAAGTTTCTTCTCTAGCAATTCGCGCAACTGTTCCTTCAACTCTTTTAGTTCCGCCGGTGCCATTCGATAGGGAGTCTTTGATATTGGCTCAGCTCCCGGAACTAGGTTGATTTCAAAAGATATCTCTTGGTCCGGAGGAAGACCCGGTAATTCTTCCGAAAAAACATCTGGATATTCCCGGACTACTGGTACTTGAGAGAGGTCGGAGGGTGCTTGATCGGCGTTTATTGCATAAACGAGAAACCCTTCATGCCCTTTCTTCAACGCCCTACTGGCGCAAATCATATTTATATAAACATTCCTAGGACACTTCCTCAGCTTTGATCCTCCTTGAAAAGTCACATCCTTACATGTGGAGTCCTTAAAGGTAGCTTGCTTTTCATTACAATCGATGTTGGCAAAATTTTTGGAGAGCCAATCTATTCCAAGAATCACATCGAAATCCATCATGGGTATAGGAATTAAGTCGGCGTCAAAACAGTGAGTATCGAACTCAAGTTCGCAGTTCCTGAAAACATGGTGAGATATAAGCACTTGATCCCCAGCTGTTTGGATTCTATAGGGTGCATCACTATAGGTTGGGTTATGCTCAATATTCTTTGCGAATTTCTTGGATATAAAGGAGTGGCTAGCACCACTATCAATTAGCACATTGGCAGGTACTGAACATACTAAAATAGCTCCTGAATCATGAAAGATTTTCTAAGCAACAGTAGAGCAACAACATTTGTAAAAATTTAAGCATTGCATAAATTTTAGAATATACCTGCCACTACATCATTAGCCTCTTTAGCAGCTGCGTCAGTCATAGCATGAACTCGTGCATTAGTACGCTGACGCTGGATCTTAGGTGGTTGTTGTTGCTGGGCTCCCTTTTCTGGGCAATCCTTGGCCATGTGTTCGGTCTTTCCACATCCAAAGCAGGTGGTTCCCTTATCCGGACAATCCTTGAGGATGTGGCCCGCCTTGCCGCATCCAAAGCACTTCCCTGCCTGGTAATAACATTCTCCCACATGGCGCTTACTGCAATGAGGGCAGCTCGGAATAGCAGATTGTTGACCTTGGTTCTTTGACTGGTTCTTTTGGGAACGGCGTAGGAATCTATTCTTTCGTTGGCGCCCTGGGCCCCTCGAGGTTTGTTTAGCAGATTTGCGGGGCCCTCCGCTCCCAGACGTTTCCCTTCCTCTTTTCTGGCCAAACTCATCACGGCAAATGATATCTCTTTCTATTCTGTAACACGCGTCCAGAAGTGCACCAAAATTTGTTGGGTTTGCATTGACCAACCATGTTCGAATCCTAGGGTTCAACCCTGTTTCAAACTTTAACATCTTTTTTTCTTCATCATTCATGGTGGATGGTTGGAATCTCCCTAGAGCTATGAACTTATTGGCATATTCAGCGACTGTCATTCCTTGTTCTTGTATCAGGGATTCAAACTCATGCCTTTTCTGTAGTTTGACGGAGGGTGGTATGTAGAACTTGTTGAATTCCTGTAGAAATCTCTCCCATGAAATTGGCCTTGGTAGAGATTGCAGATTGGCCTTCCACCACTGGTTGGCTTCTCCCAGTAGGAATGGCCTGACTGCCTGAGTCTTTACCTCCTCAGGTGCTCTAATCAGTTCAAAACAGTTTTCTACTTTGTCTAGCCACTTCTCAGCGGCATCAGAATCTGACTTCCCTTCGAACGGTGGAACATTGGCTCTTTTTAGCTTTTCAAAGTAGTATTGGGCATCCCTGACCAGTTCGTGAGGTTGAGGGATATTCTGTTGCAACATTACTTGACCAATTTAAGTGACTGTCTGGCAAAAATTCTGAAAGGCATTGATATCTGGCATCATTTGTGGTAAAGGCCCCTAGGGTGGGGGAACGTTCTGAACTAGAGGCGGATTTTGGTCTTGCGATGGCGGTGGTGGAGGGACCTATGTAGGTGGAGGAGGAATAGGCTCCTGCACCTCTGGTCTAGCTCTTGCCGGTCAGCCCCTTGGTCGCACCATCTGCATTATGCAATGTCGGGTTTTATTCAATATGGGAATGTCATAATAAGTGTCAGAATTTAATTTATTCCAATAGCATATCTGAGGACATGCACGTACATACTTTATAAATTCAATTCTGTAATTTGTCGTCAATTAGGGTTTTATCAATAGGCCGAACCCTAATTTTCCAGTCTAAGTCATCCTTCTCTAAGGTCAACTCTCATCTAGGATCAGGACTTAGATCTAAGATCAAACTTAATTGACTACGATCATAACTTAGTTCTATATTCTGTCCAAATCTGGAGGCTCGGCTCTGATACCACCTGTAGCACCACACACCCTGGCCCAGCCAGATATGGTCCGTCCTCTGTACTTCACTACGGAGAGTACCAGGCTTCAATCCATAACATGTTGTAGTCCATGATAAAATACGTGGGCTTTCATGCTTACGCGTCAACAAGTAAGCAAAACCGAGGCAGAATAAAAACTTTAAAATAAAAAAGTCTACGAAACCAGCATCAATTTTACATCCCAATCATAAAGTACGGAAATTCTCAAAAGTAATTGTTTCCATCACAATTTCATAAAAAGATCATCGATCACAACCATCTCGTCATGTCTCCTAGGCCATCCATCTCGCACGTCTTACGGGTAAGGAACCCTAGGTTCATCTTCAATCCATTCTACTTTATTCCCTGCAGTTTCTGGGAGGAAAAATAGGGGGTGAGTGACAAAGTCACCAGCAAGTAAACTATAAATAATCGTGAATTAAATGGAAAGTACACACAAGAACCGAACACCAAAATTCGGTTTAGAAACATACCTGACTTTCCATCCAATACTTGTCAGTGATCAACTCATAACGTATCAAGTATCGTAACTTATCAGGGATCAGAACTTATTAAAGACATAACTTATAAAAAGTTTGTAACTTGTAAAGTTCATAACTTATTAAAGATCGTCACTCAATAAGATCATAACATAGGAGCTACCAAGTCCCAACAACTTAGCCTAAGTATCACGTACCATTATTCGTTAGCTCATTAAATGCTACATGCATGAGTATGTACGTGAGATGCATCATGATAAAAATGAAGATAATGTCTTCCGTTCTTTCTTTCAAAACATCATCGTCAAGAAAATAATAGAGTATTCAGATCTATTCACCTAGATCTGAGGCGGTCACTTATTTCCCTTCGAATATATTATTCTCGGATTCGGAGCGGTCACGTCATCACGTATCAGGTCTATTCTATCCGGGCCTGAACGGTCGATATCAGGTCTATTCTCTCTGAGCCTGAACAGTCAATATCATCAGATCAATTAACCCTGGATCTAGAGCGGGTCCTTACTAGCCAGGAAATACACACCGATGGAAAGCGTTCTTTTAAAAACAGGATCTTTTCTTTAAAACGATTTTCATCTTTTTTTCTCATAAAAATCAGTTCCATAATCTTCTAAATGACGATGATGCAATGTATGACATGTACTATGCAATTCATGATGTAATGCGTTACACATACACATCGTACAACTTGTTCCTTAGGCTGGAAAAATTTCCAGAATTATCAATCCATACACACGGCCTCAATCCCTCGTGGTTTAGGCCCACTATAATGAGTTCTTGTCATACATATGCATAAGAGTGTCTTTTCTATTCGTAATATAATTTTTGTGACGATACGAGACATGTAAGACACTTAATTTATTTAATTACGAAACAAGGGCTGCTGAATTTCAGCAATGCAGCATCCTTTCTTTTACCTTTCATATAAGCCCATTAAGCTTCGTTTAATTTGGGACTAGCCTTGTAAAATTCCTATAGACATATCAATAATTAGTGGTCACAAGCCCAAACCATATTACTAAGCCTAAGCCCATTAAAACAAGGCCTCACAACAAGTTCCTTAATTCTACCCAAAATTTCAGATTAGTAAAGCCATCTTTACCTTGGTAGTTACCCCTTAAAATAACCATGCTAAGTTAAGTGGTTTACATAAAAACACTCATATATATCTTAAGTAATTGCCATGAAATTTTCGCAGATTTATAATATCGTTAAAGGGGTCATTCATTCTTCTTCCCAAAACCATTACATGCTGAATTCTGTAGTGATGGATTTTTACTATAAATTTTATTGTGACCAAACCATAAATCCTTTTTCAAAAATTCCAGCTCTCAAATTTAGTAAACACATAGGGCTAGTGTCCTGCCAAAAATCAGCCCAATTGCATATTCCTAGGGTCCATTTCCGGGATATTCATTAGGCCACATAAAATCTGTTCAGTCCAGTAATTTCCAGCATAACCAGTTTTAGTAAAAATTCCATTAAAAATAATCCGTAATTCCTTTTAGCGAAATTCCAACTCTCATAATTACTATACTTATAGGGCTAGTGTTATGCCAAAAATTAGCTAAATTGAATTCCTCTAAAATCTCTTTTCAGGTCCTACAACACGACATAAAAATCTGCCCTGCTCCAGCAAACTCCACTTTTTGTCACATTTCTTTACTAAAAGGTCCTAACTTGCAATGTTTGGCTTAAACACTTTATTAATCATCAAACACACCTTTAGCATGTGGATTTACAGGTTCTAACACATTACAAACATCATCTACACTTCTCCTCAAAACATCTTGAATGATACATATATCATTCTTTGGACCATGCACATCATGTTCATATTAAAATCAATTCTTGGTATCATTGGTGCATTCACACCCTAACTCCCAAACAGCCCGTTTATACGCATGCAAAGGCAAAAATAACATCTCCATGATGAACATATCAAGCTTAACACAAAAAGCGTACATCTTGTTCACCATTTACCCCACATGTTACCATTTCTTACAAAGCTACATTTCTTTTCCCCTCTTCCATCCATCCGTCCCCCATACATGTAAAAGAAATTTTTTTTGTCATATTCATCCTAGGTTTACCCCATATCCATACTTAAAAATAACAAAGATTCAACCTTTGGAGCAAAGCTCACACATGCAAGCCATTATACCCTAGGGCCGAAAGTTTCACACGTAAAACTTAGTATTTCACATCTAAGATTAAATCTTAATGACATCTAGACATTCAAGCATGCACTTTCATATTCAAGCCATGAGTATTTATAGTGTACTTGCCTTTTCAACTTACTCCTCTACTTAGCTTGAAATGTGTATGGAATAGGTGAAGCCTTCCTCTTCTTCACACATGCACCCCCACGGTTTTGAAGAGGGTAAGAGAACAAAGGTTAGTTCATATTCTTAAGAGAAAGATGCACTAAATAGGGTTAGATGGACTTAGCAAATGGAACTTGAGTAGTGTTCAAGCCCCTTAAGACTATTATCCCACAAAAGCTTGAGATTTTTGAGCCTAGTGACCTTGAAGGTCACGGTTCATGAGCAAGAAAAATAACACTATGAGTTTTATTCCATGAAGGATGTAGGAATTCTCTTGAAAAGATTTAAAACATGCTTACCTAATACCACTTGATCTTGGAAGAACCTAAATCTTCTTGGCTTACCCTTTGGCCGTGTAGTTTGGAAGAAGAGAGGAGAGGAAGTTTTCTTGCTCTTGATGGTCCTTTGAGAGTTGGAAAGATGAGAGAGTTCTAGAATAATTTTCGAATGAATTTTCCCTCTTAGGCTAAGTGTTAGCCGTTGGGGAGGGGTAGGGAAGAGGGTAAGAGATTACCATAGTAAGGTTAATGGTATTAAACTTGGTTACTTTAATTAATCAAGGTTACTTTATGATTAACTTGGGTTACTTTATTCCAATCATGTTACTTTTAGACTAACCTTGGTTACTTTAATTAATGAGGGTTATCTTAACCTTGGTTTGATATAAAGCAACCATGGTAGAGTTAAAAAAAATCTCCCTTTGGTTAACCATATAGGCAACCCGGCGGTTGGGGGTCTTAATGACCCCAACCATGCTTTATTCCAATTTAATAAAAGTGGTTGCCTTCTTTTAAGTTAATTATTTTTCCCCCTTTTTCTTTTAAAATATAAAATTTAGGGGAATTCTTGAGCCATTTTGGGCTAAGGGCCGAAATGCATGAAGGTGTTAGGAAGAAAAGTTTTGCCACTACTTAGACTCTCTAATTTCCTTTTGGGCTCATTTTAAGAAACCCCCTTAAGTTAAGTCTTCTTTGAAAACCTCCTAAGACTCTCATCAACCCTTGGGTCGAAATCTCCTAGGCCCTTAAGGTAAATTGGTCACTTCACATAATGCATAATTCATGCTCGAATTCCTACACAATATTTTTCCTCATCGCAGAGCTATATAGAGAAGTAAAAATAAATAAATCATGCTTGAAAACAAAATCTTTCATAAATTCACTTAGACAAGGTTCATGTACAAGGTGGTCCCTTGTTGGATACAACAGATTTAATCCAAGAAATCAAAGGATAATTCAATCATCATTTAGTATACAATATTCTCATCTTTTATGGAATAAAATTAGACAACAATGTGGCCAATATTTCGGCCATATACATTCCCACACATGATGAAATTTTCAGCATGTGTGATATTCAAAAATATCACAATTTTAATTCCATAACTTATTCAATATACTTCCAAATTATCTTCCAATCAATCCACCTTAATCAAGATACAAAATATGACTCATATTGGTGTAAAAATCGGCCAGCCATTATGCACATGCTGAAAGTTTAAGCATGTGTTACAAATGTGACATAAGTTTGAAATGTTACCTTTTGTAGTTCCTTTCTTTATGTCACCAACATTGCATGCTTTATTCTTGACAAATCAATATGACAACAATGCTCCACATATGCTCCAACTCAGCTGATCTAGGCGTGTAAAATGACTTGGGCATGTGCTGAATTTTTTTTTTGCAAACTTTGTAAAATAGTGCATATTTAATAATACACACATGGTATATTCCAATCAGACCATAATTGAATTTTCTAGAACACATTGAGATGTATGAAATGTGTAAAAAGTGTCTAGATACATGTTGTATGATGTGCCAAAAACGTTTCATGTGTTGTGTACGTAGAAAACCGAATTTTCAATGTTTATCTATTACCCGATATTTCTCTAATTAAATTCCAACTTTTTGCACATGTTATATACATTATGTTACACATAATATACATAAATTAAACTTTAATATTCAGATCATAAGGCTGATTAAAGTGGCGCCTAGACATGTGACAAAATTGAAATTGGAATCTCCACAATTTGGCCTTAATGTGGGGTGATTTATGTGTGTCAACATGGAATGATTTTATGGCTGAACATACCATATAAGCCACGAAATGTATGGCTATTTTTGAAGTGTAGAGGCTGGCCATCTATTTATGGCAAGTACGTGGCAAGTTGGCGAAGTTTCGGTATTCGCCCGATACAACAATTTTCGGTTTAGAACCTTTTAACGTGTCGTATTTAATTTGTCATCACCATGACTTACTATCATATGATATAAGACCTGAATATACTCATAAATATGAGTTTATTATGGTGTGTGACATTAATATACGTACGTAAAATATATAACGTGTCGGTAGTACGTTGGAATAAATGTGTACGTGCCTTTTTCAAAAAATTTGAAAATATATATACATATATATAAATGGCGTGTATATATGTCTGGGGAGGATAGTGGAAGACTTTCCTTTCTTCACCTTGTTGCCTTTGTGCCTTGTCCAAATATTGGTTCCTTTAATGAGCTACTTAGTTTAATTAACTAAGTACTTCACTTAATGAACTAGTTTAATTCATTAATGGTGGCACCTGAAAATAGTTCAAACACAAAAAAATGTTTACCATTTGATGTAAGCTTTAAAGCTTCATGGCTCGTTAGTACGGCAACATTATTTATGAACTATATAAGGCAAGTTATATGCAATATATCATGCATTTCTTTGTAACACGTTTAAATCATGTATTTTGAAATCACTCAAACCCCTTTTTCTCTACAATCTCACCCTTTTGATGATTTTCAAAATAACCTATAATCATGATTTAAATCTTATCGCTCCCCCTTCAATCGTGCATAAATTCAAAATTTGAATTTCAAATTTCTAACCGCTCCCCCTTGATTTATGCAATCAGTTTCTCTCTCCCCCTTAAACCATGCATTCTCCCCCCTTTATTTTGGAAAGTCAATCAAAATATGCCTGTAAATATGGAAAGAGAATCAAATCAAATCAGCAAAAGTCATGCCTAATTTAGAACGAAGATTTTCATACGCGGCTTGATTTAAGGCTTTAATGAAGATATCCGCTACTTGTGCCTCTGTGCGTATGTGATCTATGACAATATCACCATTATTTACGTGATCACGAAGAAAGTGATAGCGTACTTCTATATGCTTGGCCTTAGAGTGTAACACGGGGTTCTTAGATAGGTTAATTGCACTCATACTATCACAATATATAGGAATTCTATTTACGGTAATTCCAAAGTCCGAAAGTTGTTGTTTTATCCATAGCAATTGTGTGCAACAAAGACTAAGTGCCATGTACTCAGCTTCAGTAGTGGATAAAGCTACGCTTGCTTGCTTTTTGGAAAACCATGAAATGAGTGAGTTTCCTATAAATTGGCAAGTGCCACTCGTGCTTTTCCTATCTATTTTACAGCCACCATAACCTGCATCAGTATAGGAATGTAAGTTAAATTCACAATCTTTATCATACCAAATGCCTAAGGTGGGTGTGTGCTTAATATAGCGGGATATTCTTTTTACCGCATTATAGTGAGACACCTTAGGTTGACTTTGAAAACGTGCACGTATATACACTGAACATGATATCAGGCCTACTAGCAGTAAGATATAGCAAAGAACCAATCATAAATCTATATAAAGCATTATCAAAATCCTTACCATGTTCATATTTATCTAATTTAGTAGTAACACTCATAGGGGTGAGGGATGGTTTTAAATTCTCAAAATTGAACTTTTTAATCATGTCATTTACATATTTAGCTTGGCTTATGTGAATGCCTTTACTCATTTGCTTAATCTGCAAGCTAAGAAAATAGTTCAATTCGCCAACCATAGACATTTCAAATTCGGATTTCATGCAATTTTCAAAATCTTCAACAAGTTTATGAGAGGTAGAGCCGAAAATAATGTCATCAACGTAAATTTGAATAATAAGTAAATCCGATTTATCTTGTTTCAAAAATAATGTACTATCTATAGTGCCTTGTTTAAAACCATTTTCTAAAAGGAAAGTAGCAAAACAATCATACCATGCTCTAGGTGCTTGCTTTAGTCCGTATAGTGCCTTCTTTAGTTTGTACACGTGATCAGGATGTTTCAAATCTTCAAAACCGGGTGGTTGTTTCACGTATACCTCTTCTTGTATGAATCCGTTTAAGAATGCACTTTTCACGTCCATTTGATACAGTTTAAAATCTTTCATGCAAGCAATGGCAAGTAAAAGTCGTATAGCTTCTAAACGTGCTACGGGTGCAAATGTTTCATCATAATCAATTCCTTCTTCTTGATTATACCCTTGTGCTACAAGTCTAGCTTTATTTCTAACAACTTTTCCTTCTTCATTCATTTTATTTCTAAACACCCACTTTGTGCCTATTATGGTGTTATCTTGTGGTCATGACACTAAATCTCATACGTCATTTCTAACAAATTGATTAAGTTCATCATGCATAGCATCAATCCAAGAAGAATCACTCAAAGAATCATGCACATTTTTGGGTTCAATTTCGGAAATCATAGCATGAAATTGATTTATTTCATCCAAAGTTATTCTTCTACGTGGTCGCACACCCACCTTAGGCAATAATTTAAATGACTCTAGTGTGGACATAAGCATGTTGATCTTGGACTCTTTTAGTTGACTAGTGCCTTCGTGTTTCATTTCGAGTATTCTCCACATTTCTTGTGCACCAGAAAAATTTGAAACATAACTAGATTCACTTTTACTTAGTCTATTTAAAAGTAATTGCATAGCCCTAGAGTTCATGCTTAGTCTCTTTTTATCCTCACTTGTATACTCTTGTCTAGGCTTAACAACTTCTAGTGTGACTCCATCTACGGTAGATAACTTTGATGGAACAAAAGGACCATCTTCTATAATTGACCAAAGATCAATATCAATTGCCATAAGAAAAAGCTTCATTCTTAATTTCCATTGAATGAAAGACTCACCGTCAAAGGGAGGAGGCCTTTGACTCGACATACCTTCTTGTTCGGTTTTGAAGTTTGTGGTTGTCATCTCACTGAGATCGTTGGATCCTTTGATGTGAGTGTTCCTGCGCTCTGATACCACTTGTAGGATCTGCAATGCACCACTAGAAGGGGGGTTGAATAGTTGGTGCGGAAAATGTGGTTTTTAAAATAGTTTTAAACCAAGGACTCAACTTCTGAAAACAGTTTCTATTTTCAGGACCAGTTTTAAAACGTTTTGAAAGCTAGGTTTTAGGTCTTCAAAAATTCTGAAATTTTGAGAGAACTTAGCCTCAGATGTTATGAGTGTCTCCTAAAAATTTCATATTTAAATTCAACCTGTAACCCTTTCAAAAATCGTTGGTGGTAAGATTGCGGGAATCTGCCAGAAACAGTAGACTTATTTGAAAACTTAATTCCTATTTGTACGTAACTACAAATGCTTTGAAAATTTAAATACTAACCCCTTATAAGTTATATTTAAATGGGATGAAACAGTTTTGAAAAATTCTTTTGGGAATTTAGTCCAATACGATCAAAGTCTCAACCTTTGCAAGCCTGAAAATCAGACTGCACTAGTCTCAGAACTTTGGACGTTTGGTCGACTTATACTTGTCCAAAAGGGTTGAAACTTGTGCAAAATTAACCTTAAGACGTGTGGATATGATTCTGGAAAGTTTCATAATTTTTGAAATACGTTTACTATTTCTACGAACGTGATCAAAAACAATAAACAGTGCTGAAACTGAAAGTAAGTGCTAAAAGTAAATGACACCAAGAATTTTATACTGGTTCGGTTATAAACAACCTACTCAAGTCTTCGAGGACACCTTCCTCAGTTCACACTAATCACACAGCACAAAGAACACCTTACAACAGGGTTGATGGAGTTACACACCAACTCCAACCCTTTACAAACCTTGTATAAGAATACAATGCACACGAACACCACCACCTTGCACGTTTCAAGATTGATCACACCTTGATCAATCTTTTACAATGATAAAGAATATGTGGTGGTCTAGATGAAGTCTATTCAAGTATATGAATGTAAGTACAATAGACTTTTAGGAAGAAGAAAGAAAGAGAGTGTAGAAGGAGAAGACTAGGCGTTTTTGATCTTTCAAAATTGCAAGACTTGTTCTTGTTCTTGTTTTGCTCTCTTGCTTCCTTTTTAACCTTGTGGCCGTCCGCCCTATGGTGCCTTCTCCTCTTGAAAATTATCTTCTAAATCCTTCGAAGAATATATGGCATCATTGTGACATGTCTTTGCTTACTTGGCATCTCCTCATTGGATGATCATTAAGCTCTTACTTACTTGGCACTCATTGATTGGTTGGATGTTGTCATCACTTGATGACTAGACAAATCTGAGAATAACACTTAATCATAAAATGGTTGCCATAATTCACAAGATTATCACATAAAATTAGCAAGACAATTTTCTCCAAAAAGGCATATAAAAATCGACCATAATGAGTCTTGCACATGCTTAAATTTCAGCATGTGTAACATTCACCTTTTGTTCAAAATATTGCCTATTTTGCATTGATTTAATCCAAGAAATCAAAGGATAATTCAATCACCATTTAGTATACAATATTCTCATCTTTTATGGAATAAAAATTAGACAACAATGTGGCCAATATTTCGGCCATATACATTCCCACACATGCTGAAATTTTCAGCATGTGTGATATTCAAAAATATCACAACTTTAATTCCATAACTTATTCAAAATACTTCCAAATTATCTTCCAATCAATCCACCTTAATCAAGATGCAAAATATGACTCATATTGGTGTATGACCATTTAGTATACAATATGTCAACAATGCTCCACATATGCTCCAACTCAGCTGATCTAGGCGTGTACAATGACTTGGGCATGTGCTGAATTTTATTTTTGCAAACTTTGTAAAATAGTGCATATTTAATAATACACACATGGTATATTCCAATCAGCGCTTAATTGAATTTTCTAGAACACTTTGAGATGTATGAAATATGTAAAAAGTGTCCAGATACATGTTGTATGATGTGCCAAAAACGTTTCATGTGTTGTGTACGTAGAAAACCGAATTTTCGATGTTTATCTATTACCCGATTTTTCTTTAATTAAATTCCAAATTTTTGCACATGTTATATACATTATGTTACACATAATATGCATAAATTAAACTTTAATATTCAGATCATAAGGCTGATTAAAGTGGCGCCTAGACATGTGACAAAATTGAAATTGGAATCTCCACAATTTGGCCTTAATGTGGGGTGATTTATGTGTGTCAACATGGAATGATTTTATGGCTGCACATACCATATAAGCCACGAAATTTATGGCTATTTTTGAAGTGTAGGGACTGGCCATCTATTTATGGCAAGTACGTGGCATGTTGGCGAAGTTTCGGTATTCGCCCGATACAACAATTTTCGGTTTAGAACCTTTTAACGTGTCGTATTTAATTTGTCATCACCATGACTTATATCATATGATATAAGACCTGAATATACTCATAAATATGAGTTAAGTATGGTAGTGTGACATTAATATACGTACGTAAAATATATAACGTGTCGGTAGTACGTTGGAATAAATGTGTACGTGCCTTTTTCAAAAAATTTGAAAATATACATACATATATATAAATGGCGTGTATATATGTGTGGGGAGGAGAGTGGAAGACTTTCCTTTCTTCACCTTGTTGCCTTTGTGCCTTGTCCAAATATTGCTTCCTTTAATGAGCTACTTAGTTTAATTAACTAAGTACTTCACTTAATGAACTAGTTTAGTTCATTAATGGTGGCACCTGAAAATAGTTCAAACACAACAAATGTTTGTCATTTGATGTAAGCTTTAAAGCTTCATGGCTCGTTAGTACGGTAACATTATTTATGAACTATATAAGACAAGTTATATGCAATATGTCATGCATTTCTTTGTAACACGTTTAAATCATTTATTTTGAAATCACTCAAACCCCTTTTTCTCTACAGACATTTGTTGAATAAAGCGGATTAACACGTGCTTGAGCATTCCAATTAAATGAAAGTGTTTGCATATAATTGTTATAAGTACTACGTTGTGGCCAATTTTGATAGCTAGTGAAAAGCAAATTATTTTGCTTCTTGAATGGCGCTATGTATCTGTGTTCATATGCATATCTATAAGTCTTATATGAATGTTTCCTATATTTAGGTTCATAATATGTTGGATGCATTTGATTTTGTCTAGATACATTTGTATACACATATGCATAATTTCTAGGTGGTCTGAATGCGAAGTTTTGCTTAGTTACATGTTTATATGTGTGTGCTTTTGTGGGTGCATGTTGCATTTTTACCTTAGAATAAGCAGAAGAAGGAGTACAAGAAGATGTAGCACGCAAAGTTGATTTTATTTTTGTTGCTTTATAAGGTTGTTTAGTACTTGATGAAACAAACTTAGTATTTTTATCTACTTTGCCATTTTTTCTTTATATCCTAACCCGGTTTTATCATTTTCATATTTTTATGATGATATAAGTGTGTCTAGCATATTAGTTCCCAACTTAAATTGTTCTAAAATTTTTTCTGAGTCTAGTTTAGATGCTTTAAGTTCAGAAATTTCTTTTTCAGAATTTTCCACCTTAGTTTTAAACATGCTATTTTCAGTTTGTAATGTTTGTTCATTTTTCCTATATGATTCAATTTTAATCTCTAAAGAATCAACAGTATTAATAGACTCTTGTTTAAAAGATTCTAATTGATCGGAAAATTCCAAGTTGGACGTCTTTAACTTGTCACTTGCTTCAATTAGTTTCTTCTTTTCTTTAGATAGCCTTTTATAGTGAACATGCATCTTTAGAATTTCTTCATACATTTCATCAAATGACATTTCATTATCAGAATCTATATTGGATGAAGAACTTACCTCGTTAGATACAAAGCATATTTGACCTTCCTCAATGTCAGATTTTGAATGGGACGAGTCGCTCCACGTGCTCGCCTTCATTGCTCGTTTGCCTCTTCTTGACTTGGACTCCTTTGCCTAAAGATTTTGCATCTTCTTGACTTGTTTATTGTTGTTGTTGTTATTATTATTTTTCTTTGTTGGGCAATCATATGAGATATGTCCTTTTGACCACATTCGTCGCATTTTAACTTTTTATTATACCACTTGTTATTAGAGTTTTTCTTAGGTTTAGAAGAAGAAGAAGAATATTGTTCTCCATTTCTATTAGGCCATTTGAAAAACTTTCTAAGTTTTCGAGATATTAATATTAAATCATCATCTAATTCATTAACACTATTACTATCATCATTGTTTATATATGACTCAGTTGATTTGAAAGCAATAGACTTAACAGATGATTTAGATGACTCGGTTTTTCGTTGGTTCAGTTTTACCTCATAAACTCTAAGTGAGCCGATCAATTCGTCTATTTTTTGGTTGATTTTTTTCTTCAATTTCTGTGACTTTATGATCCCGTTTAGCAAGAAGGCTACGCATCACCTTTTGAACCTTTTCGTTGCTGGTAAAAGATTTACCTAAAGCTTCAAGAGCATTGAAAATATTAGTAATCCTCAAATCCATAGAGTTTTGGATTCGTTCGGCAACATTTTGAAAGATTCAAGTTCTGCCACAAGCATGTTTATTTTTGACTCTTTTACACCGCTAGTACCTTCATGCTTTAATTCTAGTGATATCCACATGTCATGTGCACTTGTGCGATTTGACACATATCATGCTTCAGAAGTCGTTAATTCATTCAAAAGTAATTTCATAGCTTTAGCACTCATGGACATTTTCTTTTGATCTTCGGTTGACCACTCACTTTTATATATTTTTTTACTTCTTGCGTTATACCGTTTACTTGAACAACTTTCATTGGAGTGTATGGCCCATCTTCAACTATAGACCATAAATCGATGTCTATAACCATTAAGAATAGCCTCATTCTGAGTTTCCAATGAACAAAATTATTACCATCAAAAATTCCAACTCACCTTTGTGAGAAACAATAGCCATTTTATGTACCTTTGATTTGAGATAAGCAGGCTATTATGAATTGTTGTTTCTTGGCCTTGTCTTCTTTGTATGGTGTTGAATCTAGCTTCTTAGAGTGGTGTTGGCCTCGGTCTGATACTAATTGTTGGACCGTACTCATGCAATAAACACCAATAGGGGGTGAATAGTGGTTAGCGGAAATTACACTACTACCCTTTGTTAAAATCCCCTTTGAAAACAGAATCTGAGACCTCCTTAGATTTTTAAAAAAATTAAAAACTCAGTGTACACAACTCCAATAATTATGAAAATTTCCAGAAATTAACTTCAATGTCTTGACTAGACTCTGTCCAAAAATGAGACAATAACAATATTGTTGGCCCTTCAATCAAATAAAACGATTCGGATGGTCAATCTAGACGGACAGAATAGTGCTGAACTTTGAAAATGTGTTTCTCTTTGAATACTCAAACAAAAAGGTTGATTTCTATATCAAAACACTCCTTAGGATGTCTATTTTATGTTTCCAAAAGGCCGTGACCTTAAACTATCCTTGATGAAAACAGAATTCAAGTTTTCTTGAAACTGGTTAGATTGCAGCAAGAATGGAGCAGTTATCTTGCAACGACTAAAAGACTAACTTTCATTTGCCCAAATCAAGTGATTCTTGTTGCAAAAGAAAGCTAACAGTATGCAGTATAACTCCACAAAAATTCACGAATATTGAAAGCGTTTTGCTATTTTTTCAAAACGTGTAAAATTGTGTGAAATCTGTAGTGGAAACGGGTAGACAAACAGACAAGTCAAAAGAAGACAAGAACATCAAAGATTTATTCTGTTTTGGTCAATGTGACCTACTCCAGTCTCAAGGAACACCATTTCTTAGATTTCATTATTGTATAAACAAAATTACAACAAGATCCAAGCTTGATCCTGGGTTAAACATCAACCCTATTCAAGACTTGGATGAATACCTCTATGCAACTCTTGGTTGCAACACATCTATCATCTATGGATGTAGCCTCATAGATTTGGCTAATGAATCTTACAAATGAAACACAAGAGGCATGTAGCTCCATGAAAAATATCACAAGAATACCTTGACTACAAAAAGAATGAAACAAGCATGAAGAGAAGAAGATAGCAAGACAATGAACTTCAACTTTTGCTTTCAAGTGTGTGTTCTCTTCTTCATATTTGCCTCCTATTTATAGTGTGAAATAGGCCTTGAAGATAAGACCTCTAATGTGTCACCATCTTCATCATCAAGTCCTAGTTGTCTTCACATTATTGGTTGGTCACATAATCATCTCGTACACTTGGCAACATAAAGAAGAATGATTGGTCCACCTTAAAATTCAGCATGGCCGAAATTTTGTCTTGCAAAATGACTTGGAAAATGTGAAGATAATACCCAAGGATAAGATGACATATTACTTCATTATACCCTCAACTCCTTGGCAAGATAATAGGACATGTGAGGCTGAAAAAATTTGGATAAAACAGCTTCAAACTGCCTTTGACTAGCCGTTGCATTCAAAATGAAATTGTCAACTAGCTTGTATTTGATTTGTCCACTTGTACTCGTCATAAAATGGATAAATCATCATCTCCACCTGAAGATGAGAGAGTTCTAGAATAATTTTCGAATGAATTTTCCCTCTTAGGCTAAGTGTTAGCCGTTGGGGAGGGGTAGGGAAGAGGGTAAGAGATTACCATAGTAAGTTTAATGGTATTAAACTTGGTATATATGTATATCAACTCATATTTTTGAAGAAAAAATGATACATAATAATTAACAAGATTATGTCAACATATAACACAAAAACTCTCACTTTTTCTCCTTTGTATGTTGCAATAAATTTTGCACCAACAAAACCTTATAATATCTGAAAAATGATGATTGAGAGCCTAAAATAACATATATAAGAAGGTCTTCAAGAAAAAAATAGAATATGACATCGAATACAGTCACATATCCCGCTACTATAGAATATGTCATCAAATAGAGAAATAAAATAGAGAACCACCAAATAATCTTCAAGATAATCATAAATTAACGCGAGAATGAATATAATAAGATACTCAAGAGATTACTTGAGTAAAAATACTGAAACTATCCTCGGGGGTGAAATGACCAAAATACCCACGGTGAGAGAAAACTCCAGAAATGATCCCGATGGTTAGAAATAAATATATTAACACCTTTCTGATGATAAATAAGAGATAAAAGTGTCCTTGAAATACTTTCACCATGTCAAGTACCTATACAAACTCAAAATACCAATTTTGCCCTTTTTGGTAAGTTGTAGAAACTTCCAAGGCACAGAGTCACAAGATATAATTATAATCATCAAAAACACATAATACTAACATGATCAAAATATATAAATCATGTAAAAATGAAAACAACCATTTATCACATTTTAGAAAAAAAATTTCTAAAAACCCTAAACATCGATCGATCGAAGTTCCTCTACTTCAGAGGTCGATGTCTCACAGTGAGTTTCAGAGTTTGTCTTTGACCTACATCATTCAATCGAAGTGAGGGTTTGATATGTACATTGATTGACCGATGTGTCTCAGGTTTAGAGATCAATGTCTCATAGTAAGGTCTTAAATTTTCTCTGCCTTATATGGACCGATCGATGTGAGGGTTTGATGTACATCGATCGATCGAAGTGCAACAACCTGAGAGATCGATGTCATTTTTCTTCACTTTTTCGAATTTTAATCATTTATAACACCATGTGTGACATTTTTAAGTATTCACCACTTAAAATCAT
Source organism: Eustoma russellianum (assembly GCA_036186865.1). Lineage (NCBI taxonomy): Eukaryota > Viridiplantae > Streptophyta > Magnoliopsida > Gentianales > Gentianaceae > Eustoma > Eustoma russellianum. The sequence goes on along the minus strand of AP025054.1, from coordinate 12,530,373 downwards.
GACCTTAGAAATTATCCAAACATATTTCTCAACATTCTCTGCCTTTTGGATGATTTACAAAGTAACTCAACATGATTTTAATGTCACAACTCTTTATCAATTGTTTATCACATATCTACCAATTTTATACTAATTTAATTGTTTTCAAAACCTCACCAATTCGATGCCAATTGTTTTAAACTTTCAAAACTCTTGTTTTTGACATATATGCTAATGTGCTCCCCCTCAACTTATACTCTCCCCTTTAACCTATGCTGAAACTTATACCAATTTAAATTTAACATATTATTCAACTGAAATCCAAATCATGAATTACCAACTAAAATCATGTTCTTATTCTATCTTCCCCTTTATTTTGCAAATTATGCAAAAGATAGAACTACGCAATTGTATTGTAAGTCATCATACCTAACTTGGCTCGTAAAGTTTCAAAAGTGGCTTGATTAAGCAGTTTAGTGAAGATTCCAGCCATTTGATTATCAGTTCTTACATGACCTGTGGTTGTTTCCCCATTTTGAACATGGTCTCAAAGGAAATGGTATCTTCCCTCAATGTCTTTGGCCTTAAAATGAAGCACCGGATTCTGAGAAAGATCGATTGCACTTGTACTATTGCAGAAAATTGGAATCTTATTCATTTTAATGCCAAAATCACTAAGTTGTTCTTGAAGCCAAAGTATTTGGGTAGTACATAAACTTAAGGCTATATACTCAGCTTCGGTGGTAGAGAGTGCTACCTTCCAATTGCATAATTTCTAAGTTGTTCTTGGGTTTGGTGCTAACACTCATAGGGATAGGTGTTGGTTTCAACTCTTTAAATCCAAACTTCTTAATCATATCATTGACATACTTAAGTTGACTAATGTGGATTCCTTGAGGGGTTTGTTTGATTTAAAGTCCTAAGAAGCAGTTCAACTCTCCTACCATTGACATTTGAAATTCTGACTTCATACGCTCTTCGAAGTCCTCTACTAAGGTAGGGTTGGTTGAACTAAAGATTATATCATTTGCGTATATTTGAACTATTAACAAGTCGTTATCTTTTCTTCTTAGGAATAATTGTTGTCTATGGTCCCCCTTTGATAATTATTTGCAATAAGAAAGTTTGCAAATCTATCATACCAAGCTCTTGGAGCTTGCTTCAAACCATATAAAGCCTTCTTAAGCTTGTATACATGGTTAGGATTCTTTGGATCTTCAAATCCAGGGGGTTGTTTCACAAATACCTCTTCTTTGATGTATACATTCAATAACGCACTCTTGACATCCATTTGGAAGAGTTTGATGTTTCTTAGACTTGCAATAGCAGGTAACAGTCTAATTGCTTATAGTCGTGCAACGGGTGCAAATGTTTCTTCATAATCTATTCCTTCTTGTTGATTATAATTTCATGCGACTAGCCTAGCCTTATTTTGTGTGATGTTTCCTTGTTCATCCATTTTATTCCTAAAGACCCATTTTGTGCCTATTATGGATTTATGTTCGGGTTTAGGTACTAAGTCCCACACGTTGTTTCTGGTAAGTTGGTTCAATTCCTCATGCATTGTATCTATGCATGATATATCACCTAAGGCTTCCTTAATATTCTTAGGTTCCAAGTATGTCCTTCTGCTTGACTACATGTTCTAACCCCAACACTTGGATCCCTAATGATTAATTCTTTGAGGTGTTTATGTTTGTCATTTATAAGACACAAATTCTTAGGTTGACTAGGTTCACCGTCACCTTGTTCAAATGTTCATTTATCGTATATAATTGGATCATCTTGCAAGTTAGTTGTACTACCTTCCAATTGCATAATTTCTTCATTTATTTCACCTAAGGGTTCATGCATGTCTTGTTCAGAGGGAGTTTGTTCTAGATGATCAAGTACAAGCTCAAGTAATACATCATCATCATCAAACATATTTTCAAGATTATTTTCTTGTTTATGTTGAGTTCTATCATCAACTTCAAAATATGCGTTCTCATTGAATTTCACATGTATAGATTCAGTTATTTTTCTAGATGCAGGATAATAACACCTATATGCTCTAGAGGGAGTTTGTTCAAGATGATCAAGTACAAGCTCAAGTATGCGCCAATCCATATGGAAGACGTGGATATATCAGGGAACACGCAAATGGACTGAAGAGAGATCCAATGATATAGAACTACGAACTAATGGCGGAAGAGAGTGAAAACTGTAGACTTGAGTGTGTGGGTTTAACATGGCATTCTGTGCAAGATAATGAGCCGCCATATTTTCCTCTCTATAAATGTGATGAAAGTCCAAACGATGAAGATGTACTAGCGTATGCAATAACCGAAGATAATAGTTCCTTTGGATCAGCTGAGGTCGAGACAAACGGGATATCAGCAGTGCACAATCTGATTCCAGAATAATCGAGCGATACAGCGGAAGAAAATATAAGAGCCCAAAAACCACTGCCTGTATCTCCGCATTAAGAAGCGAACTTGGAGGTAATCTGTTATGACCCGTGTTTTCATATGATATATATATATATATTAGACGTACACACACGACAACAAATAACAAATTAGATATATATATATATATATTATACATATTATACACACACGGCAAAAAAAAAAGAATTAGAACAGGAAAAGAAAATAAAAGAAGATAAGTTTAAAACTTAAAATCCTAATATGATTATGAAGTAGATAGATGAAGTTTAAATTTAAACTAATCCTAATCACATTAGAATAAGATAACCTAAACTCTAATCCACATCTATATCTATACATAGCACCTAAACTTCCACCCTATTCCTTTCTCTTTTCTCCCCACGGCAGCACCCCAACTCCCAGCACTCCTCGGCAACCAAGCTGCCCCTTTTTGCTGCCAGCCACAAGAAAACAAAGAAAGGGGTGAAATTTCTCCCTCTTTTTATATTTATATTTATACACCTATACACTCATAGCATCAAATACAGCGGCCAGCCCTCCCTCTTTATTTATCCTAAGATGCCGCCAACCTTAAGGCCAAGAACAAGCAATTTCTTCATCCGTTCAACCCCGATTCTTCGCGTAGTACGTTTAATCAAGACCCGAGGCAAGTACCCTTACTATATTTGCTATGCTTTTACAAAATTATTATGCTATTTTCATATCCAATCGGATCATGCATAAGTATAGGTGATTGCATAAATAATTGTATAAATATTTATGTATGACCGCCTATGTATATGTATATATGTAAAGTTGGAATTTTAGTAAGTTTTGAAAAAGAAACTGCCGACTTAGGTCTATATATCAAATACCACTTGGATTTAGCCAAAGACACGTATTTTAATATATAGAGAGTATATATAAGTTTTGTATATGGAATACATACTTGTTTATGTGCATATTTATATGTAGACATTTGTTGTGCAGTTAAGATATGTACATACTATGCCCTATGCGTGTGTTGTATATATGGGAGTATTGGTTGTGTTAAAAGTTATATTCATATATGTGTGTGAATTACGGTGCATGTAGCGTGAGGGCTGAGAGTGAAAATTTGCAATTAGAAATTGATATATATATATATATATATATATATATAGAATCGGTTTTCAGAAGCTGATTTGCATGCGATTTGTTGACGGCGCTTAGCGGCTCAGCCGCCGCCGCCGTTTCTCCATCCGGCCGGCCTCCAATTTCCGGTAATCACCTTCCTACCATCTCCGCATTACGCTGATTCCTGTTTCCTTCGCTTCTGGGTTCATCTGGGTTCATCGGGAATCCGACAATCTCGGCGGCTGTTGCCGCCGCCGCTGCTTCACACACACTGCCTGCCAAATTGTTCTGGTTCTCCGAAGTTGCCACATCTTCGCACTGCAGTATATTCCACTGCCTTCGACTTACCCTATTCACGATCGCAATGACAACGCCACCAACGTTTGCGGCTGTGGTTTCTGGAGCCACAGCGCCACCCCGACTCAGTATCACTCCCAAAACAGTCTCCAGGCATAAAGGTATTCCGTTGATATCGTTTTTAGACTCTGAGATTGATGCCCTAGCTGCGCCATACAAATATTCGTTAGTTGGTACGTTTTGGTATGGAAGACCACCTTTGAAGGTGATTAGGGAGGTCTTTGAAAAAATAGGTTTTCACAATGATCTCCGCATCACGCTGATAGATCAAACGCATATTCTTTTGAACTTTCGTCAAGAAACTGATTATCTCAGATGCTTCTACCGTCGATCATGGCTTATTTCTGGTCGCCATATGCGTATAACTAAATGGACAGTGGATTTTGATCCGACTACAGATGTTCCGATAGTTCCGGTCTGGGTAGCATTACCAGGTTTACCGGTGCACTTGCATTGCAGAGAAGCTCTTTTTGAAATAGTGAAGCCGATAGGTTCACCATTGAAACTTGATGCCGCCACCTCAGATGCATTGCGGCCTTCTGTTGCCCGAATCTGTGTTGAAGTTGATGTTTCACAGGACCTGCCCCAAAAGATATATTTGCAGGCTAAACAACGTTTAATATTGCAATCGGTGATCTACGAAGATTTGCCAAAATATTGTACTGCATGCCATCGATTAGGACATGATCATGCGTCATGTGACCCGAGCCAGCCCTCTACGTCCAATATTCCACCACCGCCACCGCCTCCACCATCACGTCCGCCCAAGCAGAGATGGACCCCTGTCAAACATAAGCCGGCCGCTGCCCCCTCGTCCACTTCCATGCAGAACCCTCCGTCTGCACCTGTGGCGGAAGTTCGCTCTGAACAGGGGCCTACTATATTACATGCGCCGGAACAACAACATTTGGAGGAGCCGCTTCCGGATCCTCCCATTGATTTAGATACTGTTAATCTACATGTAGAGGAGGAACCTCAGCCTCAAGACACTTATTGTGATGCCCCGGATCATCACTTACCAGAGGATATTCCTCATACGGAGCTTGGACATGCTTCAGACACGGAGCTACCAGATGAGGGACTGGGTGCAGCACCTCTTTCAGTTCCAACAGAGATTTCTCTGCGCATTCAGCGCCTTGACTCATCACCGTCAGATGATATCTTGATATCACGGTTGCCTGATAATCCCGAGGAGGCCCCTTTTGTGCCAGTTGTACCACGACGGAAACGTCGCACGAAAAAAGACCTACCTCCGTTGCCCCCATCAAATGTTCTCACGCGTAGTGCTTCTCACATTTTGCAGGGAAGTGTCTCAAACCTTACTCAATGAATATCTTAATTTGGAATATTAGAGGCATGCGCACATCTTTGCCTCGATTGAAACAGTTGATTAGAGAATATCATGTACATTTACTTGCATTGATTGAACCTAAGCATGCTTCATCACAAATTCAGCGGTTTTGTCTTACACTTGGTTTTACACATTGTTATGCTTCTCAATCGGAACATATATGGTTTTTCTGGAAGGATAATGAATTTCGTTTGGTGACTACACAGGATCAAGGTCAAGTCCTACATCTGACTCTTTCTTCATACTCACAGCAGCAACAATTTGTTCTATCTCTTGTGTACGCAAAGCACACCGCTTCTCAGCGCCGCAATTTATGGCGAGATTTATATCATTTTTCGGAAGGATTACAGTTGCCGTGGTTGATAGGGGGGGATTTCAACACCTTCCGTGCAATAGAGGACCATCAGGGTCGCTCCACGCCACCGCTATCCGCGATGCAGGACTTCAATGACTGTATTGAATCATGCTCTCTTATGTCTCCACCGTATCATGGTACGCGTTTTACTTGGGCGGAGGGGCGTGGCCTTGGGAGAATTCGTAGAAGGCTAGATTGGATCTTTCTTAATTCACGGATGCAAGATCTGTTCGACATACTACGCCTTACACATCTACCGAGAGTGACATCGGATCACACTCCACTTTTGATTCAATGCCAGCAAAGCTCCCACCCAATTCGGCGCTCATTTCGGTTCTTGGATGCATGGTTACATCATCCTGACTTTCATGCATATATGCGCCAGGCATGGTTATCATACCCAACGACTGGTGGTATGAGGGGTCTCTATGCTAAGTTGTTTGCTTTCAAGAGGGATATTCAACACTGGAACAAAAATATATTTGGTAATATTTTTAGCAACTTGCAGCTTGCGGAGGATAATCTTACGGCCGCAGAAAATCATTGGGATGACACATCAACGGAGGAGGCGCGTGAGGCATATTATCAGGCCAAAGCTCGATATTTGCTGGCTTCAAATTATGAGTTACAGTATTGGAAGCAAAAGGCTCACGTTAAATGGTTACAAGAAGGGGATGCCAACACGCGATATTTTCATTCTCTGGTTAAAGGTAAGCGCTCACAGCTTTGCATTAGACAACTGAAGAATGAACAGGGTGAAGTATTAACACAATCACATGACTTAATGATGGCTGCCGTGGATTATTATAAGGGCCTCTATGCTCATGAGCAAACCTCTAATTATGAGGATATATTGTCCCACATTCCGACACTTATTACTGATGCGGATAATCTCATGCTTACGCAATTGCCAACAGAGTTAGAGGTTAAAAAAGCTGTATGGAGTTTGGATCCACATAGTGCTGCAGGCCCTGATGGCTTTCATGGTAATTTTTATCGATTGTGTTGGCCTGTAATTCATTCGGATGTCTTAAAGGCGGTCCAAGAGTTTTTCATAGGGGTACCGCAACCACCAGTCATGGCGAGTGCATTACTGACTCTTATACCGAAATCACAGTCGCCACAGACTTTTAGTGATTTTCGACCCATTTGCCTCACCAATTTCATTAGCAAAGTGTGTACTCGAGTTATTGCGTCCAGGCTGGGTAGTCTATTACCCACTCTAATATCACCAGAACAGACAGGATTTCTTGCGGGGCAGGATATTTCCACTCAGGTGCTTTTGGCTAGGGAGATGATTCATCAGCTGGATAAGGGTGGTCCGCAGGTATGTCTTAAATTAGACATGATGAAGGCTTTTGATCGGGTGAGTTGGGATTATCTTCGTTTGCTACTGCACAAGTTTGGATTCTCAGCTTTTTTCATTCGTATTATCCTCAATCATCTAAGGGCAACGAAAATGTCAGTCTTAATCAATGGTCAACCCTCACCATATTTTCGGCCATTCAGGGGTGTAAAACAGGGGGATCCTCTATCCCCATTGCTTTTTATTTTGTCATCTGAGGGATTTAGCAGGGGGCTGAAGGCTCTGGTGGAAACAGGACGCATTCAGACATTTCGGTTGGGCAGAGTTCCTTTCACTATTTCTCATTTGGCATATGCAGATGATTTGCTTATCTTCCTCCGTGGTACACGGCATAATTTACGGCGCTTCCATGCGTTTCTCACTAGTTATGAAATCGCTTCAGGCCAGAAAGTCAATTTCCAAAAAAGTAATTTCATTCCTTCATCGGCAATCACAAGTCGGCAATGTCATCTGATCAGGGATATTCTTGGCATGCGCTTAACCACTCTGCCATTACGATATCTTGGATCATATCTGCATAAGGGAATTCCACGGGCTTCCCATTTTGCGACACTCTTACAGCACATGGATGGCCGATTAAATGGCTGGCACTCTCGCCTTCTTTCTATGGCAGGAAGACTTGTCCTGATCCGGTCGGTTCTAGCAGCACTACCGTTACATATACTTGCGGCAGGTGGTATGCCGCAATCTGTCATTCGAGTGATTGAAAGAAAGATGGCAGCATTTTATTGGGGGGACAGGCATCATTGGGTGGCATGGAAAGATATTGCTATCCCGGAAGAAGAAGGTGGATTGGGAATTCGCAACCTTCGGGAGCTACAACAGGCGTATCAATGCCAAATTTGGTGGAAATATCAGTGCCAAAGTACTCTATGGAGTAAGTATATGCAGCATAAATATGGGAAACGGAATGATTATATTCCAAGACTTACAGACTCTCCGGTCTGGAAATCTCTCTGTCGCATTCATCCCATATGTCTTCCAAATTCGGGTGGTCTGGGCACATCTCTATTGTGGGCGCTCACACCTTCAGGGGAGTTTTCAATAAAATCAGCATACATGAGTTGTCGGGTTTCACGGCCTGCGTTAATGTCGGCTAGGTTTATCTGGAGTAAACATCACTCGCCTTCCATTCGAGTATTTTTGTGGCGCATGTTTCATTCGGCCCTTCCATTAGAAGATTATATCGGCAGCTATATCATGTCGCGGCCTACACAATGTCCTTTCTGTAAAACATATTCAGCTACAGTCGACCATTTATTCATCCAATGCTCACGCATCCGTTTTCTCTGGAGTTTTTTTGCCGCGGAGATTGATGGCGTACATCCGTCAACACTATCTCTTAGGCAATATATCATGGCATGGTGGTATAGATCCAATGTCACATCCCTTCTAGGCGTCTTGCGGCTAATACTTCCTGGGATCATATTACATAATATTTGGCGTCATTATGCGCAGCTTACTTATGGTGACACTATTCGCTTCTCCACAACCGCAGTCCGTAATTCTATTTATTTTGATATTCACACGTGGGTGATGAAAATACAGGAAACCAAGCTGGCTACCCTTCCAACTGCACCCATACCCTGGCTTCCTAAGATTCGGCCGCCCAGACTACGCATTATGCGTTGGCAATTCCCTCCCTCTGGCAGACTCAAACTAAATGTGGATGCCGCAGTGGGACAGCACTATGCGGCGGGTGGTGGAATCCTCCGAGATCATAACGGTTCATGCATCAAGGCCCTTTCATTTCGGCTTCCCCGTTGTCCCCCTCTGCAGGCTGAGATACAGGCCACCTTGTTTACCTTGCTATATTTTCTCCCATTTTACCGTTTGATAATTGTAGAATCAGACTGTGCTCAAATGATTGCAAGCCTAAGCAGCCCGCGTCAGTCAGCAGGAAACTATCATCTCCGTCTACTACATGAACTCATTTGGCAGCATCGACTAGACTTCGTCCATACATATCGTGAGACAAATATGCCGGCACACTATCTAGCACAACATGCAATGCTGCAACCTATAACAGGGGAGTATACAAGCTCTACTCTTCCTCCCCTGGTCAAGGCTTCGGTGACTCTTGATATTTCCTCGGTGGCTTTACGCGCAGCATGACTTTCTTTCTAAAATATGCGTCTGATGCAATTCTCTGCCCGTGTACTAAGGGACACGGGCAGGATCGGTACGCCTCATATTTATTACATTTGTAGCTGTCTGTTTTGATGCTTGTCTTTGTTAATGCTGTTTTTTTACTTATGTGCACTGGCTGCTGGGATATGCATGAGGCCCACCGATTCATGGATATACGCACTTCTCATGTCTTCCATATGGATTGGCCAGGTCATCGTCTTGCTGTCTGTACACTGATCAGTACAGGCAGCATCGGTACGTTTACTTTTCTCAGGCATTCAGATTATTACTTAACATACTTCAGACAGCTGACATTGAGTTATATTCGGCATTTGTTGTTTGTTATGAGCATTGGAGGAAACAACAACAATAGCCTTTGCGGCAATCTTGTATTGCACAAGCCCCAGGCGCCAGCTTATCATTTCTCCTTGGACGGATATGTGGTTTGGCATCGCAAATGTTATTCTGCCGGCACTACAGCATGTGCCGGCAGTACAGGTTGTAGCTATGGCCACACTACTCACATTTTTCATTGGCTTGTATTGCTTATATTCTTACGCTCTCATTTGCATGTGGCATTGGCGAGGCATTGGCTCGTACGCATTCTCAGAGTCCCATCAGCATTTCCTGTTAGTCTATGGAGGAGGTTTCTGCAGAAACGGTTGGGTCCCGCTGGTATAGATCCGGTCAACATATTCTATGTCACCAAACATCATTTCCGCAAAATGGTCCTTACGATGGCTTTCCAGTATTACTGGATTCACGCATGCTTTTTCTCTTGTAATTTTTGTTTAGGTAGCGTCTATCACCATTCCAGAAATATAAATATGTACGCTTTTTCCTTCGCCGGGGTTTTATCCACAAGGGTGGTTTTACCCGGCAAGGTTTTAATGCGGCATATCATATACTTTCTGGATGCTGATAATTGTATATTTTGTATCTGCGTTATGCTTTGATGTAATAAGGTTTTCCTCCGCCATAAGTGAGGGTTCTATTTTAATAAAAGAATCTTTTCATAAAAAAAAAAAAAAAAAAAAACATATATATATATATATATATATATATATATATATATATATATTCAGCCGAGTGTGGGTGTAAAATTCTTAGGGGTAGAAACAAATTCCATGGGTATATAAATTATGAAGATTGAGCAGTGATATGAATATATAAAATATGCAAACCATGGGATTAATTGTACATGTGCATAGATGCATAAACAAAAAAAAAGAGATACTGAATGTGCATTAAATAATGCATATATGATATTGGTGGGTTACTGCGGCCTGAAAGAATTGAAAATCTTAGGCAAAAAAGAAATTTTGGCCAACAATATTATTCGTGCATACTAGGTATGTATATTTTATTGGTATATAAAAAAAACATTAAATTTCATTAAGGTATATTTTATGTGTATATGGAATCATTAACTTCGTTGATATGGCCGAAAGTTGTGCCATTCCTACATCTATAATGTACATAATATAACTTCGGCCATTCACATATATATAAGGAATATAATATAAATTATTAACAATTAAGGATATTTTATGTGCTTAAGTTATGTGAAGTGGAAAGAAATTTTTGGTGAAAATCTATGTGGATGGCTGAATAGAAAAGTGGGTCGAGAGCGATACGCATATGTATAAGCGCGTATATGCACGTGTATGAGCGCGGACATATATGTGAGTATACTTATACGTAGGAGATAAGTTGGAATTGAAACGGTAATAAAAGGATAAACGAATAAGTATAATGGTAAATAAAAATGTGTTTAAAGTTGTACTTGTCAACTTCCTGGATTAAGTGTGGAAGTTAAAGTTTTTTTTTGTCCTTTTCCAAAGCTACCATCCGAGGCCTTTAGGAAGAAAAGAAGGATTTGTCCCAACACCAAGCATAGAGGTCAGCGGGGTTAGGAAGAAGAGATTCTGCGTAGGAAGTTAATTCGTCAAAAAGGTAGGTGCCTCTTCCCCCTCAAACAGGTATGATTCATGCATGCTTTGATGGTATACTAATGTGTTTCGTTGTTTTACTTGTTTAAGTTGTAAATTTTGTTTCGTTGTTTTTATTTGTTTAAGTTGTAAATTTTGTATATGTTGGAAAGCATGAGATATATTGTTTATGGCTGCTATGTGCGTGTATGTGTGTGTGAAATTGGTCGTATGATTGAATTGAAAACAAAATATCCTTAAAAAATGGGGGAAAAGGAGAACTTTTACATTAGGAGCCTTTAAGAAGTTGTGTTTTGGCCTTAGAATAGGTTCCTATAGACTGGAAATAGGAGAAAATGGGGGTTGGGATCGAAAAACAAATCACAGTGCGCGTTGCCACTGGTGGAACGTCAAATTAGATAAATAAATAAATAATTAAATTAAAGCAGAGAACAGGCCGGCCAACGGACCGGGTCGACTGGCCAGCGGGTCGGACCGAAGACGGCCCATTAACCTCTCAAAAAAAAGTATCGGGCTTGGCGAATCAGGCCAGGAAAATATAATTAAATACCAATAAGAAATCAAATAAATTCCAGAAAATATAAAAGGTTAAAATTAAATTATTTTCACTTAAATTCTGAAGTTTGGTAAATTTAAGTAATTAAAAATTAATAGTAATAAATAGAATTAAGTAAGAGAAATATAGGAGAAATTAGTAGAAAATTCTAGTAAACTAATACCAGCTAAGGAAAAATAAGGGTGGCGATAAATAACAACTTTCCAATATTCAAAAATTTCACAAAGCCAAATATTGAGTGCCGGAGGATGGTGAGGATGGGCCAGGGGCCTCAGGCGATTGTGTTTTTGCATTCATGGCACGTGCATTGCATGATGGCGGGTCGTGACGTACGGGTCACGGGCGCTCAGGATGGTGTACGGTGGCGGGGCCACGACACTCAGGATGGTGTGCAGTGGTGCGGCCACGCACACTCAGTATGGTGACTGTGGGGTGTACGACCTGCAGCCACTCAGTAGGACCCGGGTTCATGCATTGCACGGTATAGATATCGGCATTCTGTGTGACATGACTTTGTTGCGTATGACACGTTGATTGAGCATGCATCACGTACTTGCGCATTTTACATGGAGTGCTTTACTTACCGCACTTACTTTATCTTATGCATGTTATATCATATTTATGTGCTATGTGGTTATATCATTCGGTATGCATGTTTTGTATTGGTTTGAGGCGGGCATCTACTGGGTGATTTCTGTCACTCACCCCTACTTCCCAGGCGAGCTGGATGAGGACTACGAGCACATCTTTGTTGAGGACGGGTCAGACATAGCTGAGTGGGCTGGTTGATAGCTGCAGCTAGGATACGAGGGGAACTCTGCAGCTGATTTTTCGTAGTTATCTTTTGGGGACTTCCATAGACTTCTTTATTACTTTTATTATTAGAATTTTTTTTATTCAGTAATGTAATGACGATTATTGGAGTTTAATTCAAGTTATGATTTACGTTTCCGCGAGAAAAATTTCTACGTCATTTCTGACATGTAATAGATTGATTCGACGCTTTGTATTCTCCTTAGTGAGATACGGCGGGTGCACTGTTCCCGATGTTAGGGTTCGGGAGCTGGGCGCTACAGGTGGTATCAGAGCCGAGGCTTCAGATCCGCCTCGGAAACGCAGGATTAATTAGATCACTTAGACATAAGTTACGATCTTTTGTAAAAGGACGATTTTACCCCTAATAAACAAAGTAGACTTAAGAGATGATTTTAGACTTAAGCTATGATCGGGTTATGGGAGGTGTGTGCCGATAGTGAGCTTTCTCTGTCTAATTACCGTTTACCCCGTGTCCAACCCTTTTAACTCGAATTAACTAATCTGATTTCTTTTCATGAATTGGAATTATAGAAATGTCTCCACAACGTGAGCCAGCTGGAAATGGTGGTGAGAACCACCAGAATCAAGGGATCATCCCAACCACTTGAAGATGCCATAGTCACCATGACCAACACCTTAGCACAGTAGCACCAGCTGCTGAACTAGTATGCACTGCCTCCACCACCATCGGACTCGGACCTGAGATTCTTCGGCAAGGAGATGCGGAGGAGTGATGGCACAGCACAACTGACACCGCCGACCACTTGGATCTAATTTCGGAATGAGTTTAAGAAGTACTACGTGTTTGCAGTGTGATCTTTCAGAGCATGATTCTAGATCCATGGCGTAAGCATAAATTTAGGCTATGATCTTAGAAATTAAGTTATGATTTTGCCCTAAGTCACAATCTTAGACATAAGTACTGAATTTTTGTCGTAAGCGCTAATCATACATTAAGCATGTTATTGGAAATAAGATGAGACCTTAGGGGTAAGTGATAATCCTACCCGTAAATCACGACATAGACATAAACAACAATCTTGATTAAGAGTCTATCTTTGGCTTAAGCATTGATTGTAGTCATAAATATTGATTATATGCTAAGTATGATTTGGAAATAAGAACTGATCTTAGACATAAATGGCGATCTGAACATTAGGTGATGATTTGAATATAAACACTAATCTTAGTCGTAAGCTGTAATTATATTCTAAGCATTGAACTTAGAAATAGGTAATGATTTTAGACGTAAGGAATGATGATACTGAGTATTGATTCTAGAAATAAGTGATGATATTAGACCTAAGTGATGATCGGATAAGGGCTATGCCACGTATGCCTAGGGCATCCTGTACGATTTTGAATTATTGCCTGACTTGAGTGTTAATTATAATATGTTGCATAATCCCTTAGATCCAATTCCTGCAAACCCGGTACCCTTATGAATAATGAAGCGGGTTCACGCCCCTACCTAGACATTAGTGTCGGAACCTGACTAGGTCTAAGTTGAGATCGCAGCTCTTAAGGAAATGAATCATATGTGATGAGCTCAAGAAGTCGGAATCGTAGATTACATGTATGTAAGTTGAATGATATACGTCAAGTGGTATAGTTGAAAGTTTATAAGTTGTAATTATAGAGAATTAAGTTAAAAATTATAGTACATCTAATAACTAATTTTAGAAGGCTACTGATGACCGGAGATATAAGTACGTCATAAACCGCGATGACTAGGGTATGGAACTCCGGTATAATGACAATACCCCTAAGTTTGATCTTAGAGTTTTAAGAAGATAGGTTATGATCTTATGTAAGCGGAGAATAATAGACTTAGAAATTACCTTGTTGGGTACAAGGAATGATTTTCGAGGTCTTAGTCTATGATAAGAAAGTGAAATGGTTAATGTATCATTGATACACCATACGCATGTTTCGAGGACAAAACTTTTTGTAAGTGAGAAGGAATGTTATGACCCGTGTTTTCATATGATATATATATATATTAGACGTACACACACGACAACAAATAACAAATTAGATATATATATATATATATATATATATATATATATATATATATATATTATACATATTATACACACACGGCAAAAAAAAGAATTAGAACAGGAAAAGAAAATAAAAGAAGATAAGTTTAAAACTTAAAATCCTAATATGATTATGAAGTAGATAGATGAAGTTTAAATTTAAACTAATCCTAATCACATTAGAATAAGATAACCTAAACCCTAATCCACATCTATATCTATACATAGCACCTAAACTTCCACCCTATTCCTTTCTCTTTTCTCCCCACGGCAGCACCCCGACTCCCAGCACTCCTCGGCAACCAAGCTGCCCCTTTTTGCTGCCAGCCACAAGAAAACAAAGAAAGGGGTGAAATTTCTCCCTCTTTTTATATTTATATTTATACACCTATACACTCATAGCATCAAAAACAGCGGCCAGCCCTCCCTCTTTATTTATCCTAAGATGCCGCCAACCTTAAGGCCAAGAACAAGCAATTTCTTCATCCGTTCAACCCCGATTCTTCGCGTAGTACGTTTAATCAAGACCCGAGGCAAGTACCCTTACTATATTTGCTATGATTTTACAAAATTATTATGCTATTTTCATATCCAATCGGATCATGCATAAGTATAGGTGATTGCATAAATAATTGTATAAATATTTATGTATGACCGCCTATGTATATGTATATATGTAAAGTTGGAATTTTAGTAAGTTTTGAAAAAGAAACTGCCGACTTAGGTCTATATATCAAATACCACTTGGATTTAGCCAAAGACACGTATTTTAATATATAGAGAGTATATATAAGTTTTGTATATGGAATACATACTTGTTTATGTGCATATTTATATGTAGACATTTGTTGTGCAGTTAAGATATGTACATACTATGCCCTATGCGTGTGTTGTATATATGGGAGTATTGGTTGTGTTAAAAGTTATATTCATATATGTGTGTGAATTACGGTGCATGTAGCGTGAGGGCTGAGAGTGAAAATTTGCAATTAGAAATTGATATATATATATATATTCAGCCGAGTGTGGGTGTAAAATTCTTAGGGGTAGAAACCAATTCCATGGGTATATAAATTATGAAGATTGAGCAGTGATATGAATATATAAAATATGCAAACCATGGGATTAATTGTACATGTGCATAGATGCATAAATAAAAAAAAAAGAGATACTGAATGTGCATTAAATAATGCATATATGATATTGGTGGGTTACTGCGGCCTGAAAGAATTGAAAATCTTAGGCTAAAAAGAAATTTTGGCCAACAATATTATTCGTGCATACTAGGTATGTATATTTTATTGGTATATAAAAAAAACATTAAATTTCATTAAGGTATATTTTATGTGTATATGGAATCATTAACTTCGTTAATATGGCCGAAAGTTGTGCCATTCCTATATCTATAATGTACATAATATAACTTCGGCCATTCACATATATATAAGGAATATGATATAAATTATTAACAATTAAGGATATTTTATGTGCTTAAGTTATGTGAAGTGGAAAGAAATTTTTGGTGAAAATCTATGTGGATGGCTGAATAGAAAAGTGGGTCGAGAGCGATACGCATATGTATAAGCGCGTATATGCACGTGTATGAGCGCGGACATATATGTGAGTATACTTATACGTAGGAGATAAGTTGGAATTGAAACGGTAATAAAAGGATAAACGAATAAGTATAATGGTAAATAAAAATGTGTTTAAAGTTGTACTTGTCAACTTCCTGGATTAAGTGTGGAAGTTAAAGTTTTTTTTTTGTCCTTTTCCAAAGCTACCATCCGAGGCCTTTAGGAAGAAAAGAAGGATTTGTCCCAACACCAAGCATAGAGGTCAGCGGGGTTAGGAAGAAGAGATTCTGCGTAGGAAGTTGATTCGTCAAAAAGGTAGGTGCCTCTTCCCCCTCAAACGGGTATGATTCATGCATGCTTTGATGGTATACTAATGTGTTTCGTTGTTTTACTTGTTTAAGTTGTAAATTTTGTTTCGTTGTTTTTATTTGTTTAAGTTGTAAATTTTGTATATGTTGGAAAGCATGAGATATATTGTTTATGGCTGCTATGTGCGTGTATGTGTGTGTGAAATTTGTCGTATGATTGAATCGAAAACAAAATATCCTTAAAAAATGGGGAAAAAGGAGAACTTTTACATTAGGAGCCTTTAAGAAGTTGTGTTTCGGCCTTAGAATAGGTTCCTATAGACTGGAAATAGGAGAAAATGGGGGTTGGGATCGAAAAACAAATCACAGTGCGCGTTGCCACTGGTGGAACGTCAAATTAGATAAATAAATAAATAATTAAATTAAAGCAGAGAACAGGCCGGCCAACGGACCGGGTCGACTGGCCAGCGGGTCGGACCGAAGGCGGCCCATTAATCTCTCAAAAAAAAGTATCGGGCTTGGCGAATCAGGCCAGGAAAATATAATTAAATACCAATAAGAAATCAAATAAATTCCAGAAAATATAAAAGGTTAAAATTAAATTATTTTCACTTAAATTCTGAAGTTTGGTAAATTTAAGTAATTAAAAATTAATAGTAATAAATAGAATTAAGTAAGAGAAACATAGGAGAAATTAGTAGAAAATTCTAGTAAACTAATACCAGCTAAGGAAAAATAAGGGTGGCGATAAATAACAACTTTCCAATATTAAAAAATTTCACAAAGCCAAATATTGAGTGCCGGAGGATGGTGAGGATGGGCCAGGGGCCTCAGGCGATTGTGTTTTTGCATTCATGGCACGTGCATTGCATGATGGCGGGTCGTGACGTACGGGTCACGGGCGCTCAGGATGGTGTACAGTGGCAGGGCCACGACACTCAGGATGGTGTGCAGTGGCGCGGCCACGCACACTCAGTATGGTGACTGTGGGGTGTACGACCTGCAGCCACTCAGTAGGACCCGGGTTCAGCATTGTACGGTATAGATATCGGCATTCTGTGTGACATGACTTTGTTGCGTATGACACGTTGATTGAGCATGCATCACGTACTTGCGCATTTTACATGGAGTGCTTTACTTACCGCACTTACTTTATCTTATGCATGTTATATCATATTTATGTGCTATGTGGTTATATCATTCGGTATGCATGTTTTGTATTGGTTTGAGGCGGGCATCTACTAGGTGATTTCTGTCACTCACCCCTACTTCCCAGGCGAGCTGGATGAGGACTACGTGCACATCTTTGTTGAGGACGGGTCAGACATAGCTGAGTGGGCTGGTTGATAGCTGCAGCTAGGATACGAGGGGAACTCTGCAGCTGATTTTTCGTAGTTATCTTTTGGGGACTTCCACAGACTTCTTTATTACTTTTATTGTTAGAATTTTTTTATTCAGTAATGTAATGACGATTATTGGAGTTTAATTTAAGTTATGATTTACGTTTCCGCGAGAAAAATTTCTACGTCATTTCTGACATGTAATAGATTGATTCGACGCTTTGTATTCTCCTTAGTAAGATACGGCGGGTGCACTGTTCCCGATGTTAGGGTTCGGGAGCTGGGCGCTACATAATCGGAATGAAACTGCTCCCACACACGAACCAACGTGGTCTCTCAATATAGCACCTCCTGCTCCATAGTGTCTACCAACTACCGCATCTGTATTTAATTTGAATCTTCAGGAAGGTGGTAGCCACCAGCGCACCAAAAGAGGACGTGGGGTCCGAAGCGGAGGAAGCCAAGGAAGGGGCAGCCAAGGACCAGTCATTAATTTTGATCCAGCTATTGATTTACACCACAGAGTAATATCATATTGTATGGAGTCCCATAGAGATGTCATTGTAAAAGTGTGCTGCTCACCATAGACTAAAGAGGCATAGGCATGCCACACATTATACACAATGATTGCTGAGATAATGATGCGTAAGACCCCAAGGAAAGATGAAAAAGTAGAACGATACCACCAAGAAAGTAAATATTGTCGAAGGCGCAGTGATGTCAGGAGAGGACAATGTAACTCACTAGCAAAATAGCTCCATAGCAAATGGATGCCCGAACAATATAAGAATATATGGTCCACTGTGGCCGATGCCTGCTTACAAAAAGGGCATTGTGTTGGGCATGCCGTATAATACTTACCAATATAGTTTTCAAATGGCAACGCTGAATGAAATATACGCCATAGAAATATCTGAATGATGGGCGAATGATGCTTGAACCAAATAAACTTCGCCGAAAGGAGCATGGGGCTGGATGAACAGCAGATATCATAAGCACTGCACAAGGAGAACTCCCCATCCGCTGTAGGAGTCCAAGTAAGATGAGCCCCTTAACCTTCCGTCTGAGCAAGGCAGGTAGGATGAATTCTACAAATAATCTTCCACACAGGGGAATCAGGCAAGCGAGGCAGATAATCCCCACGGTGACCATATTTGCCATACATATATTTGCTCCAAAGTGTAGCTTGTTGCTGATACGACCACCAAATACGACAGTGATAAGCTTGCTGTAGCGTGCAGAGGTTGCGGAGTCCCAGTCCGCCCTCCTCTCGAGGCGTGGTAATAGTGGCCCATGAAACCCGATGATGCTTATGCCCCCAATAAAAAGTTGCCATTTTTCGATTTATGATGTTGATCACCGATTTGGGCAAGCCTCCAGCAGTTAGAATATGTAAAGGTAAAGAAGATACCACCGAACGAAGCAAAACAAGACGACCAGCAGAAGACAATAATCTAGAATGCTAACCTTGGAGTCGGTCGTCTATATTCTGTAATAATGATACATAATATCTCGATCGGTTGACCTTATGTAAATAAGACCCGAGGTATCAAAAAGGTAGGCTCGAACACCTCATTCCCGTGATATTCTCGAAGGACCATCGCTGTTGTGAAGTAACCGCAGCCGATGGAATAAAGTTGCTTTTCTGAAAATTTATCTTTTGACCAGTGGCAGTTTCATATTGCGCTAAAAAGGCATGAAAGCGTCGAAAATTACGCTGAGTGCCGCGTAAGAACACTAAGAGATCGTCTGCATAGGCTAAATGTGTGATAGTAAAAGGGACCTGGCCAAGTCGGAAAGGCTGCAATGCTCCAGATGCTATTAATGATTTTAATCCCCTGCTGAAACCTTCAAACGAAATAATGAAAAGCAAAGGGGACAAAGGATCCCCCTGTTTAACCCCTCTGTATGGCCGAAAGGAAGCAGAAGGTTGCCCATTAACCATGACAGATAATGTGGTGGCACGTAAGTGATTCAAGATAATGCGAATGAAAAATTCAGAGAAACCGAATGTACGCAATAACCTCTCGAGATATTCCCTGCTGACTTTGTCAAAAGCCTTCATCGTGTCTAGTTTCAAACATAGCTAGAACCACCTTTATCCAACATATGTATCATCTCTCAAGCCAAGAGAACTTGCGTTGAAATATCCGAGCCTGGTAGAAAGCCTATTTGCTCCGGCAAAATTATTTTGGGAAGCAAAGTATTCAGAGCAATGATTCTTGTACAGACTTTGCTCAAAAAATTAGTGAGGCAAATGGGCCGAAGATCACTATGTGACAGGAGATGGCTTTTTGGGGATCAACGTAATAAGCGCACTAGCCATTACAGAAGGCTGAGGGATACCAAGAAAAAATTCTTGTACTGCCTTAACCATATCAGTATGAATAATTGACCAGCAAGAACGATAAAAGTTACCGTTGAAACCATCAGGTCCTGCCGCACTTTGAGGGTCTAAATGCCAGACTGCTGCCTTAACTTCTTCCTCCATGGGCAGTTGAGTAAGCATCAAGTTGTCATCTACTGAGATCAAGTGTGGGATATGACAGAGCAAGGCGTCATAATTATGTGTGGGCTCTTGAGCAAATAAGGACGTATAAAAGGCCACGGCTTCGTCCTTAATAGCTGCAGGAGTGGTGCATAGCGTGCCTGCAGCTGTGTGGATTTGCTGTATGCGAAGTTGCAAACGTCTCCCTTTTACAATAGAATGAAGATAGCGTGTGTTTGCATCACCGTCTTTTAACTATCTAACGCGCGCCTTCGGTTTCCAAAAATTGAACTCGTATGAGGAAACTTGGAGATACTCCGCTTTAGCTCTATGATATTCTTCACGGTTCGCATCTGTAGGGTCGGCGTCCCAAGCGTGCTCAGCGAGGGCAAGAACAGATTCAGCTTGCTTAACATTTGAGAATATATTACCGAAAATTTCCTTATTCCACCTCTGTATGTCCCGCTTCAGTCGGAACAACTTTGAATAAAATCCATACATACCTCCTGTTGTTGGATAAGATGTCCAAGCATGCCGCATATAAGTATGAAAATCTGGATGAAGCAACCAAGAGTCCAAAAAACGGAAAGATCGGTGTCCGTCTGAGTGACTCAATCGGCACATAAATAATAATGGGGTGTGATCCGAAGAAATGCGGGAGAGATGCGAAAGGTGCGTATCATCAAAAACATCTTGAAAAGAAGAGTTGAGAAATAACCAATCCAACCTCCGTCGGACTCGACCAAGTCCCCTACCGTCCGTCCAAGTAAATCGCGGCCCATGAAACTGCGGAGCAATCAGGGAACATGATTCAACACAATCATTAAAATCTTGCAATGATGAAAGCGATGGTTGGGATTGGCCTTCATGATCATCCAGAGAGCAAAAAGTATTAAAATCACCTCCTACCACCCTTGGTAAATCGTTTGATTCTGAGAAAGTATACAATGAATGCCATAAGGAACGATGTAGAGATGACGTATGGTTGCCGTAGACTACCGATAACACAAAAGTCAGTTGGAGTTGGCGAAATAAGAGAGTAAAATAAACCACCTGATTTTGATCCTGCGCTACAACCAAATGATAATCTGATTCACGCCAGAAAAGCCAAATACGTTCCGACTGAGAAGAGTAATGATGCGAAAATCCAAGGTCCAAAGCAAAATGAGCAATATGCGATGATGAATTCTTAAATTCTATCATAGCTAGTAAATTTAAATGGTGATCGTGTATCAAATTATGCAATCTAGGCAAAGAGGCACGCATGCCTCGTATATTCCATATTAAGATATTCATTGGAAATTTCAATGTTACACGTTGACATAATCTTGTCAACTATTATCTATTAATTTCTTCTTCAAAAATTTAAGTTGCTACACATATATGTATGCTCAAAAACGTGTATGAGCAGGTGAAGGTGAAATATCATTCATTTTATGGGTTGGTGACAAGTGGATCAACCAAAAAGGAGCTAGCTGGCAAAATTGCCAACTTGGAAATATTCAAATGTAGCCAACGGCTACAAGGCTTTTTCATCAGATTTTTTGGAGTCAATTGAAGAATTCACATGGCCTGTTCTTGTGCTTGGAGTTGAGGTTATTTTGGTGGTATTATACTTTATTATTATCTTCATTTTACAAAGGATAATCAAGATTAATTTTTGGAAAAATCAATGTGATAACCAACGACTACTAAGGGGCTGTTTTGGAGCTGATTTTTATTTGAACTTGTCAAATGCCCACATGCCTATTATCTTGGCAAAGAGTTGAGAAGATGATGAAGTTGTTATGGTCATATAATCTTCACATTTTCAAGATAATTCCAAGTCACTTATGGAGCTAAAAATCGGCCAACGAGGTGTTTCCAAGGTGCACCAATTATGTTGTATCATTTTGTCAGGTGTACAAAGGCCAAACAATGATGAGAAGATATTTGGACTTGATGATGAAGATGGTGATACATGTGCAATCTTACCTACAAAGCTCACTTCGCACTATAAATAGGAGGTAATGGCGAAGAAGATGAAACGCACTTGAAGCTCACTTGAAAGCGTTTGTTGAATTGTCTAGCTATCATCTTCTTGTTGTTGTTCTTGTTCCATTCTTTGTAGAAAATGTGTTCTTGTTGTTTTTGTTGAGCTACAAACCTCTTGAGCTTCATTTTTAATATTGATTAGCCATTTCTATAAGGCTATATCAATAGCTTGTAGAGGTGTTGCAACTAAGTGTTGCATAAAAGGTGATTATCCAAGTCTTGAGTAGGGTTGGTGCATAACACAAGGATCAGGCTTGGTTCTTGTTGTAAGGTGATTCATTTAATAGTGAAATCAAAGGAAAGGTGTTCCTTGGGACTGGAGTAGGTCACATTAACCGAACCAGGATAACTCCTCGGTGTTCTTGTCTTGTTTCTTTATTTTTGTTTTCTGCCCGTTTTTATTGCAGTTTTTACACAACTTCTCACAATTTGAAAAAATAGCTAAACACCTTCAAAATTCGTGTTTTTGGTGGACTTATATTTCAGACTGTTAGCTTTCATTTGCAACAAGAATCACTTAATTTGAGCAAGGGAAAGTTAGTCTTTCAGTCTTTACAAGATAACTGCTCCAATCTGGCTGCAATCTGACTAGTTTTGGAAAAACTTAAATTTTGTATTTATCAAGAATTTTTTAAGGAAAGGACCTTTTGGAAACATTATCTACACATCCTAAGGAGTGTTTTGATATAAAGATCAATACCTTTTTGGTTGAGTATTCAAAGAGAAACACGTTTTTCAAAATCAGCAACATTCTGTCCATTTCTATCCAGATTGACCATCTGAATCTTTTTATTTGTTTGAAGGGTCAAACGATCTTATTTTTGTCTGGTTTTTGGACGGAGTCTTGTTAACATGTTGAAGTTAAATTCTAGAAAGTTTCATAATTTTTAGAGTTGTGTACAAATATTTTTGAATTTTTCAAAAACGGATTCTGAATCTGAGGTGGTCTCGGATTCTGTTTTTAAAGGGGATTTTTACAAAGGGTTGTAGTGTAATTTCCGCTAACCACTATTCACCCCCCTCTAGTGGTGTTTATTGTAGGTGCATGGTCTAACAATTGGTATCAGAGTGAGGTCTACACCACTCAAAGAAGCAAGATTCAACACCGTACAAACAATACAAGGCCAAGAAATAATTACTCTTTGTAGCCTGCTAATCTCATATTAAAGGTACATACAGTGGCCATAGTTTCTCACATAGGTGAGTTGGAAGATATGTCCACTCAACATCCTCCTTTTTTTGATGGCAATAATTTTGTTCATTGAAAACTAAGAATGAGGCTATTCTTAATGGCTATAGACATCGATTTATGGTCTATAGTTGAAGATGGGTTGTACATTCCAATGAAGATTGTTCAAGTTAGTGGAGTCACACAGGAAGTAGAAAAATATAAAAGTGAATCATTCAAAAGGTGCAAAAGGTGCTACGAAGCCTTCCTGCTGAATGGGATCCAAAGGTCATGGAAATTGAAGAGACAAAATCAATCACAAAAATAGACGAATTGATAGGCTCACTCAGAGTATACGAGGTAAAATTAAACCAACGGAAGTCTAAGTCGTCTAAGTCATCCGGTAAGTCAATAGCTTTCAAAAAAGCTGAAACACATGCTAGTAATGATGATAGTAATAGTGATACCGAATTAGACGATGACTTGATATTGATAGCTAGAAAACTTAGAAAGTTTTTCAAACGTTTAAATAGGAATAGACAACGTACTTCTTCTTCTTCTTCTTCTTCTTTTTCTCAATCTAAGAAAAATAACTCTAACAACAACAAATGGTATAATAAAGAGTTAAAGTGCTACGAATGCGGTCAAAAAGGACATATTTCATATGATTGTCCAACAAACAAAAATAATAATAACAACAATAATAAACAAGACGAGGACAAGGAGGCACAAACGACAAAGACAAAGGAGTCTAAGGAAAGGAAAGGGAAACGAGCAATGAACGTGAGCACATGGAGCGACTCAACTGACTCAGAATCCGAAACTGAGGAAGCTCAAGTCTGCTTCGTATCAAATGAGATAAGTTCTTCATCTGATAGTGATTCTGAAAATGAAATGACATTTGATGAAATGTATGAAGAATTTTTAAAAATGCATGCTCACTGTAAGAGAATCTCTAAAGAAAAGAAGAAACTAATTTAAGAAAATGACAAGTTGAAGACGTCCAACTTGGAATTTTCTGATCAATTGGAATCTTTTAAACAAGACTATACTAATGCTCTTGATTCTTTAGAGAATAAAATTGAATCATATAGGAAAAATGAACATACATTAAAAACAGAAAATTGTATGTTAAAATCTAAGTTCGGAAATTGTGAACATGAGATAGTACAACTTAAGTCTTCTAAAGTAAACTTAGAAAAAATGTTAGAACAATTTAAATCGGGTGCTAATATGTTAGATACACTAATATCATCACAAAAGTATGGAAATGATAAAACCGGGTTAGGATATAAAGAAGAAAATGTAAAAGTAGATAAAAAGACTAAGTTTGTGTCATCTAGTACAAAGTTGCCATATAATACAACAAAATCAACTTTGCCTGCTACATCTTCTTCTACTCCTTCCTCTGTTTATTTTAAAGCAAAAACACAACCTGCACCCATAAAAGCACATACATATCAACGTACATTTAGGCAAAACCTTGCAGCTAGACAACCTAGAAATTATGCCTATATAAATACATATACAACTAGAAATAATAAAATGCATTCAACTTATTATGAACCTAAGTATAGACAACACTCATATAAGTCTTATAGAAATGCATATGAACATACATATAGAGCACCATATAAGAAACAAAGTCACATGCCTTATACACATTATAAAATTCGGCCATCCTGTAATAATTATCAACCATGGCGCAACATGTATAACAATGCATCTTCACTTATGATCATGTATATGCTTATCCTTTTTATTTTCCAAATTATAACAATGCTAAAAATATGCCTAGAAGGTATGTTCAAGTTTGGATACCTAAGGGATATCTAAACAAGAATGGCGCTCCTAACATTTAAGGACCTAAATAAAGGATACCTAAAACTTTGTCTCTATTGTAGGAAAAACGCAAGGAATGCAAGATGGAGGAAAAGTCAAAGAATCTAAAAACCAAATGGTTTTTAGATAGTGGATGTTCAAGGCATATGACGGAGAACCCCAAACTATTCACCGGGTTGGAACAAATCAAGAATGGAGGAAGGGTAACATTTGGTGACAACAATAAAGGACAAGTTGTTGAAAAAGGAACAATTGGGGACCCTAACACATTTCAAATATGAAATGTGTTGCTTGAAAGCAATCTCTCTTATAATTTATTATTTCTCAACTTATAGATTGCGGATATAATGTCTCTTTTCTTCTCAATTCATGTGGTATAATAATTGAAAAAGGAGAAATAGTTTTAAAAGGAAATAGGGATGGTAACATTTATACTCTTACCTTAGATAATATGTTAGATGCTAAGGTTAAGTGTCTAATATCACATAACTTAGATGTGAATTTATGGCATAGAAGATTAGGCCATATAGGAATTTCAACCATTAAGAAATTATCTAAAAAGAATTTAATTAGAGGTATGCCTAAGTTGGACTTAGATAATTTTCAAATGAGTGAAACATGTATTAAAGGAAAACACGTTAAAGAAACATTAAAACAGAAACATGAAGTGAGTACTAGTCATGTACTAGAATTGCTTCACTTAGACTTATTTGGTCCAAGTAGGACAAGAAGTCTAGGTGGACACTACTATGTGTGTGTCATAGTAGATGATTACTCACGCTACACATGGACATTGTTTTTAACACACAAAGACGATGCTCCATTAGCAATCGAAAAACTCATTAAGCAACTTGAAAATATTTACGAAGAAAATGTTAAAAGAATTAGAAGTGATAGAGGTAGAGAATTTAAAAACAAAGATGTAATCAAGTTTTGTGAAATACATGGAATAAAACATGAATTCTCACCACCAAGAACACCACAACTCAATGGAGTTGTTGAACTCAAAAATAGAACAATTCAAGAAGTTTCTAGAACTATGCTATGTGAAAATAAATTACCTAAAATTTTATGGGCTGAAGCTGTTTGTTGTGCATGCTATATTATAAATAGGCTTTCTATTAGAAAGAAATTAAATAAAACACCTTATGAGTTGTTAAACAATAGACAAACTAAAATAGATTATCTTAGAGTATTTGGATGTAAGTGTTTTTTGTTGAACACTAAGGATAATCTAGACAAATTTGAACCAAAGTCTATTGAATGTATATTTGTTGGTTATTCAACTAATTCTAGAGCATATAGGTGTTATAATCCTGCATCTAGAAAAATAATTGAATCTATACATGTGAAATTCAATGAAAATGCATGCTTTGAAGTTAGTGATAAAGATCAACATAAACAAGAAACTAATGTTGAAAATATGTTTGATGATGATATATTACTTGACCCTGTAATTGATCATTTAGAACCAACTCCCCCTGAACAAGATATGCATGAATCCTTAGATGAAATAAATGAAGAAACTTTGCAATTGGAAGATAATACAACTAACTTACAAGATGATTCAATTGTATACGACAATGTTCACGCTAATGAAACATTTGAACAAGATGAGGGTGAACCTAGTCAATCTAGGAATTGGTGGCATCCTAGAGAACTAATCTTTGGGGATCCAAGTGTTGGGTTTAGAACACGTAGAAATATAAGTCAACTTGAAGGACATAGCTTAATCTCACAATTAGAACCTAAGAATGTAAAAGAAGCCTTAGGTGATATATCTTGGATAGATGCTATGCATGAGGAATTAAATCAATTCACCAGGAACAACGTGTGGGACTTAGTACCTAAACCTCAAGACAAGTCTATAATAGGAACCAAATGGGTCTTTAGGAATAAAATGGATGAACAAGGAAATATTACAAGAAATAAGACTAGACTAGTCGCACAAGGTTATAATCAACAAGAAGGAATAGATTATGAAGAAACATTTGCACCCGTTGTACGACTAGAAGCAATTAGATTGTTACTTGCTATTGCAAGTCTAAGCAACATTAAACTCTTCCAAATGGATGTCAAGAGTGCATTCTTGAATTGATACATCCAAGAAGAGGTGTTTTTCAAACAACCCCTGGATTCGAAGATCCAAAGAATCCTAACCATGTTTACAAGCTTAAGAAATCTTTATATGGTTTGAAACAAGCTCCAAGAGCTTGGTATGATAGATTTGCAAACTTTCTCATTGCAAATAGTTATCAAATGGGAAAAATAGACAACACATTATTCCTAAGAAGAAAAGATAATGACTTATTAATAGTTCAAATCTATGTAGACGATATTGTCTTTGGTTCAACCAACCCTACATTAGTAAAAGACTTCGAAGAGTGTATGAAGTCAGAATTTGAAATGTCAATGGTAGGAGAATTGAACTATTTCTTAGGACTTCAAATCAAACAAACCCCTCAATGAATTCACATTAGCCAACTTAAGTATGTCAATGATATGATTAAGAAGTTTGGCTTTGAAGAGTTGATACCAACAACTACCCCTATGAGTTTTAGCACCGAACTTGATAAGGATGAAAATGGTAAACCTTTTGATGACATACTTTATAGGTCTATGATTGGATCACTGTTATACTTAACTGCATCAAGACCTAATATCATGTTTAG
This sequence comes from Eustoma russellianum, assembly GCA_036186865.1. Taxonomy (NCBI): domain Eukaryota; kingdom Viridiplantae; phylum Streptophyta; class Magnoliopsida; order Gentianales; family Gentianaceae; genus Eustoma; species Eustoma russellianum. Next base: position 12,502,510 of record AP025054.1, on the reverse strand, counting down.
TGTGTGTATGTGTGCTAGGTTTCAATCTTGTCCTAAGGTATCTCATTACAATGCGATGAAAAAGATATTTAGATACCTTAAGCACACACCTCACTTTGGACTTTGGTATGATAGAAACGCTAAGTTGGAATTACACGCATATAGTGATGCTGATTATGGTGGTTACAAATTAGATAGAAAATCCACTAGCGGTATGTGTCAATTCATAGAAACCAACTTGATCTCTTGGTTTTCTAAAAAGCAAGCTAGTGTAGCTCATTCTACCACTGAAGCCGAGTATATAGCCTTAAGATAATGTACTACACAAATACTTTGGCTTAAACAACAACTTAGTGATTCTGGCATAAAAATGAATAAGATTCCAATTTTCTGCGATAGCACAAGTGCGATCAATCTTTCTCGGAATCTGGTGCTTCATTCTAAGGCCAAACACATTGAGGTGGGATAGCAAGATCATGTTCAAAATGAGGATATAGTTATAAAACATATAAGAACTGATCACCAAATCGCTAATATCTTTATCAAACCCCTTAATCAAGCACTTTTGAAAACATACGAGCCAATTTAGGTATGATGACTTACGATACCATTGCATAGTTCTATCTTTTGCATGATTTGCAAAATAAAGGGGGAGATAGAATAAGAACATGATTTTAGTTGGTAAGTCAAGTTTTAATTGGTATAAGTTGAGCATAGGTTAAGGGAAAGAGTATAATTTGAGGGGGAGTACATGAGAGCATGAATACATGAGAGTTGAAAATTTAAAAACAATGTAAAAATAATTGGTAATTGGTTGGAGGTTAGTTTCTAAAACAATTGGTACGAATTTGGTGAAACAATTGATAGATTTATGATAAACAATTGGTTATAAGTTGTGACATTAAAATCATGTTAGGTTATTTTGAAAATCATCCAAAAGGGAGAGAATGTTGAGAAATATGTTTGGATAATTTTCAAAGTCATGATTTTAAGTGGTGGAGACTTAAAAATGTCACACATGGTGTTATATGTGATTAAAAGTTGAAAAAGTTGAAAATTTTGACATTGATCTCTCAGGTTGTTGCACATCGATCGATCAATGTACATAGATCCCTCACATCGATCGATCTATGTAAGGTAGTGAAAGTTCAAGACCTTAGTGTGACACATCAATCTCTAAACCTGAGACACATTGATCGATCGATGTACATCGAACCCTCACTTCGATCGACCGATGTAGGTCAGAGACAAATTCTAAACCTTACTGTGAGACATCGATCTCTGAAGCTGAGACACTTCGATCGATCGATGTCTAGGGTTTTCAGAAATAAATTTCTAAAAAGTGTTAAAATGATTGTTTTCATTTGTATATGATTTATGCATGTTTATTATGTGATTATCATGTGTTTTTGGTGATTTTAAATGTATTGTGACTAACATGCCTTGGAAGTTTCTACAACTTACCAAAAAGGGCAAAATTAGTATTTTGAGTTTTGTAGGAACATCACATGGTGAAAATATTTCAAGGATGTATTCTTATACTATTTATCATGACAAAGGTGATATCATGATTATTTCTGACCATCCGAGTCATTTTTGGAGTTTTCACATACCAGGGGCATTTTGGTCATTTCACCCCCGAGAGTATTTTTGGTATTTTCACTCAAGGAATCTCTTGAGCATATTATTATCTTCATTCTGGAGTTAAGTTATTATTATCTTGAAGATTATATGGTGATTCTTTATCTTATTCTATCTTGTCAAATGCATGTGGGCATTTGACAAGTTCAAATAAAAATCAGCTCCAAAACAGCCCCTTACTAGCCGTTGGTTATCACATTGATTTTTCCAAAAATTAATCTTGATTATCCTTTGTAAAATGAAGATAATAATAAAGTATAATACCACCAAAATAACCTCAACTCCAAGCACAAGAACAGGCCATGTGAATTCTTCCAAAAAATCTGATGAAAAAGCCTTGTAGCCGTTGGCTACATTTGAATATTTCTAAGTTGGCAATTTTGCCAGCTAGCTCCTTTTTGGTTGATCCACTTGTCACCAACCCATAAAATGAATAATATTTCACCTTCACCTGCTCATACACGTTTTTGAGCATACATATATGTGTAGCAACTTAAATTTTTGAAGACGAAATTAATAGATAATAGTTGACAAGATTATGTCAACGTGTAACACCGAAATTCCTAATATTTCTTCTTATATGTTGTGATCATTTCCACACCTTTAACACCTTTGATATCTCTGAATAATGATGATAAATATGCTCCCATAACATATATAAGAGTGTCTTCAAGAAAAAATAGAATGTGACATCTCAAATCGTCACATGTACAGCTATAGTCAATAACACCATCATAAGAGAGAACAAGATAAAGAATCACCATATAATCTTCAAGATAATAATATCTTAACTTCAGAATGACTATAATAATATGCTCAAGAGTTCTTTGAGTGAAAATACCAAAAATACCCTCGGGGTGAAATGACCAAAATGCCCCTGGTATGTGAAAACTCCAGAAATGACCCGGATGGTCAGAAATAATCATGATATCACCTTTGTCATGATAATAGTATAAGAATACATCCTTGAAATATTTTCACCATGTGATGTTCCTACAAAACTCAAAATACCAATTTTGCCCTTTTTGGTAAGTTGTAGAAACTTCCAATGCAGTCACAATACATTTAAAATCACCAAAAACACATGATAATCACATAATAAACATGTATAAATCATATACAAATGAAAACAATCATTTTAACACTTTTTAGAAAATTATTTCTAAAAACCCTAGACATCGATCGATCGAGGTACCTCAGCTTCAGAGGTCGATGTCTCACAGTAAGGTTCAGAATTTTTCTCTGACGTACATCGATCGATCGAAGTGAGGGTTCGATGTACATCGATCGATCGATGTGTCTTAGGTTTAGAGATCGATGTCTCACACTAAGTTCTTGAACATTCACTGCCTTACATAGATCGATCAATGTGAGGGATCTATGTACATCGACCGATCGATGTTCAACAACCTGAGAGGTTGATGTTAACTTTTCAACTTTTAATCACATATAACCCCATGTGTGATATTTTTAAGTATCCACCACTTAAAATCATGACTTTAAAAATTATCCAAACATATTTCTCAAAAAAGTACTTAGTTTAATGAACTAACTAGTTCATTAAATGGAGATATATTTGGAGAAGGCATGATGACAACAAATTGAGACATGGAAAGTTTCCTCTCCATTTGGCATACACGTTATATATATATATATATATAATATTCAGATTTTTTATAAAAAGGCACAATACACTATATTCCGACGTACTACCGACACGTTACAAATGTACGTCAACGTCACACCACTATACTTATCTCATATTTATGAGTATATTTAGGTCTTATATCATATGATATAAGTCATGGTGATGACAAAATTATTACGACACGTTACAAGGTTATAAACCGAAAATTGTCGTATCGGGTGACTACCGAAACTTCACTAACGTGTCACGTACTTTCCATATATAGATGGCCAGCCCCTACACTTCCAAAATGAACAGAAACTTTGTGGCTAACAGGTTACATTCAGTAATAAAATCATTCCATGTTGGCACACACAAATCACCCCCAATTAAGGCCAAATTGTGGAGATTCCAAATTCACCTTTTTAAGCACATGTGGGTGCCAACTTTAGTAGAGCCATTAGAGATGAATATCTACTAGATTTTATGTATGTCATGTGTGACATAACATATATAACATGTGCAAAAAGTTTGAATTTAATTAGAGAAAAATCGCATAATACGAAAGTCGAAAATTCGGTTTTCTACGAACATAACACATGGAACGTTTTTGGCATGACATGTAACATGTATCTAGACACTATTTACATATTCAGGACATGTTAAAGTGTACTAGAATATTAAAATTAGGGCTAATTGGAATATACCATACATGTGTAATTATTGTGCAATATTTGACAAAGTTTACAAAAGTGAAATTCAGCACATGTTGGAGATTATCACACGCCATTCTCAGCCTTGGTGGAGCTTATGTGGATTAGTTGGCATCTCAATTGATGGAGAATAAGCCACACAAGGTTAGTGACATAAAGGAGGGAGCTACACAATGTAACAATTCAAATTTTCTAGCAACTGTAACACATGCTGAAAATTCAGCATGTGAGACAATTGGTGGCCGATTTTACTACCTTGATGATGAATAATTTGCTTCCCAAATTTGTAGGGATTAATTGTAGATTGTTTGGAAATATTTTGAACTTTATTTGACACATGTTTTTACATTTTAACCTCAGATTTTATGCTACTAAATGGTGACAAGATTCATCCAATCATAGAGTGCGAAGTAAGCAAAGCCAAGACAAACTATCCAATCAAAATGTGCCAAGTGACCAAGGTAGTGTCACATCTACACAAGGTAATCTACCATGGACATTAAAGAGAATTCTCAAGGTGTTGGAAGACCTAAAGGGGGCGGCCATGTTGTGATAAAAAGAAGAGAAGAGAGCAAACAAAAGGAAGACAACTCTCATATTCTATCAAGTGCAAAAAGACTCTCTACTCTCTTCTTCTACTTTTCTTTCTTCTTCTTCTTCTCTCAAGCCCACTGTTCTTATATTTAACATATTGAATAGGCTTTTTTTATACCACCATACACGCCTCATTTGTTGTAAAAGGTTGATCAAGGTGTGATCAAACCTTCATCCGTTCGATGGTGGTGTTTGAGATCAGTGTGATTGTTTGTAACGTTTGCTTAAGGGCGGAGTTGGTGTGTAATTCCAGAAACTCTTATGGTAAGGTGTTATTTTTTGTTTAGTGATAACCGAGGAAGGTGTCCTCGAAGATTGGAGTAGGTTGATTTAACTGAACCAGCATAACATCCTTGGTGTCTTTACTTTCAACACTTTACTTTCAGTTTTTCAGTTTTTGCATTGTTTTTGTTGCAATCATAAAAATAGCATACGACTTTCAAAAAATTATAAAACTTTGAAAAAACATAGCCACACCTCTTAAGTTTCATTTGGCGCAAGTTTCAACCCATTTGGACAATTATAAGTCAATCAAACATTAATAGTTCTAAGACTAGTGCAATCTGATCCTCAGACTTGCAAAGGTTGAGAACATCAACGTATTTGACATAATTCCCAAAAGAAATTTTTCAAAACTGTTTCAACCCATTTGAATAAATGTACTAAGGGTGTTGCCATTAAATTTTCAGACCATTTGGAGTCTCCAATCAATTGGAATAAAATTTTCAAATCGGAGTACTGTTTCTGGCAGATTTGCGCAATCAGACCAAGAACGTATTTTCAAAGGGTTAGGAGTTGAATTTTAATATGAAATTTTTAGGAGATACTCCGAACATCTGTGAGTAGTAGAATCTCTGCAAATTTCATAATTTTTGGAGGTCTGTAACCAGGTCTTTCAAATGTTGCGAATCAGAATCTGAAAACAGAAATTGTTTTCAAAAGTTAGGTTTTTGAGGCAAAACTTTTTAAAAACCAACTTTTTCTGCACCTACTATTCAAACCCCCCTTCTAGTAGTGCTTTACAGGTCCTGCAAGTGGTATCAGAGCGCAGGCACACTCACGACAAGAAGATCCAACGATCTTAGTGAGATGGCAACCACTAGTTACAAAACCAAGAAAGAAGGAATGTCAACAGTAAGGCCTCCTCTTTTTGATGGTGAGTCTTTTATACAATGGAAACTTAGAATGGAACTTTTCTTTATGGCTATTGATATTGATTTGTGGTCTATTATAGAAGACAATCCTTTCGTTCCTTCTTAGTTATCTATTGTTGATGGTGTCACACTAGAAGTCATAAAACCGAAACAAGAATATACTAGTGATGACAAAAAGAAATTGAGTATGAATGCTAGAGCCATGCAATTACTTTTAAACGGGCTGAGTAAAAGTGAGTTAAGTTACGTGTCTAATTGCTCTAGTGCACAAGAGATGTGGAGGATTCTAGAAATGAAACACGAAGGGATTAGTCAAGTCAAAGAGCCTAAAATAAATATGCTTATGTCTAATCTTGAGTCTTTTAAATTATTGCCCAATGAATCTATCTTTGATATGGACTTACGATTGACTAACATCTACAATTCTCTTGAGTCTCTTGGCAAAGTTTTTTCTACATAGGAAAAGGTTCAAAAGGTGTTAAGGAGTCTCCAATCCGAATGGGATTGAAAAGTCACTGCAATCTGAGAAAGTAAGGATACTAAATCGATAAAAATGGAAGAATTGGTCGGATCATTAAAGGTATATGAAAACAAACTCACTTTAAGAAATTCCGAATCTACTTCTAAATAAGATAACATTGTAGCGTTTAAATCAAATGAATATGTCTCTGTTGGACCGTGCACCTATAATAAACACCACTAGAGGGGAGGGTGAATAGTGGTTAGCAGAAATTACACTACTACCCTTGATTAAAAACCCCTTTGAAAACAGAATCTGAGACTACCTCAGATTCAGAACTCGTGTTTGAAAAATTCAAAAATAAGTGTACACAACTCCAAAAAATATGAAACTTTCCAGAACTTAACTTCAATGGGTTAGACAGACTCTGTCCAAAAATCAGACAAAAATAAGATCTTTTGACTATTCAAACAAATAAAAAGATTTAGATGGTCAATCTGGACAGAATTGGACAAAATGTTGCTGATTTTGAAAAACGTGTGTCTCTTTCACTAATCAACCAAAAAGGTTGATCTTTATATCAAAACACTCCTTAGGAAGTTCAGTTGAGGTTTTCGAAAGGCCTTGACCTTAAACAACTCTTGATTAATACATAATTTAAGTTTTCTCAAAACTGGTCAGATTGCAGCCAGAATGGAGCAGTTATCTTGCAAAGACTGAAAGACTAACTTTCCCTTGCTCAAATCAAGTGATTCTTGTTGCAAGTGAAATATAACAGTCTGAAGTATAACTTCACCAAAAATCACAAATTTTGAAAGTGTTTAGCTATTTTTTCAAATCGTGATAATTTGTGTGAAAACTGCAGCAAAAACGAGCAGAAAACAGAAATTAAGAAACAAGACAAGAACACCAAGAATTTATCCTGGTTCGGTCAATGTGACCTACTCCAGTCCCAAGGAACACATTTCCTTGGATTTCACTATGAAATGAATCACCTTACGACAAGAACCAAGTTTGATCCTTGGGTTATACACCAACCCCATTCAAGACTTGGATGAACACCTTCTATGCAACACTTAGTTGCAACACCTCTACCACCTATTGATGTAGCATTATAAAATTGGCTAATCAATCTTAAAAATAAAGCTCAAGAGGCTTGTAGCTCAACAAATACAACAAGAAAACCTTTGCTACAAAGAATGGAACGAGAACAACAAGAACAAAATGATAGCTAGACAATTCAACAAATGCTTTCAATTGAGCTTCAAGTGTGTTTCATCTTCTTCACCATTGCCTCCTATTTATAGTGTGAAGTGAGCCTTGTAGATAAGAATGCACACACAATCTTCATCATCAATTTCAAGTTGTCTTCACATCATTGGTTGGCCTTGTATACTTGGCAAAATGAGACAACATAATTGGTCCACCTTAAATTTCAGCTTGACCGATTTTACACCTTGATTTTTCTTGAAACTTTTGAAGATAATATGCAAGGATAAGATGGCATAACTCTTCCATGATTGCCTCAACTCCTTGGCAAGATAATAGGTCATGTGAGAGCTTCAAAATTCAGATGAGAACAGCCCCAACCAGCTGCCATATAGCCGTTGGTCTCAAATTGCATTTCCAAGTTGGCAACTTTTGCCAACTAGCTTGTTTTTGGTTGTTCCACTTGTCACCAAGATATAAAATAAATGCCACATCATATCCATCTGATAAATCACGTTTTTGGACCAATATATATATGTACAAAGTCATATTTTTGAAGAAGAAATCAACAAATAATAATTGACAAGATTATGTCAACGTGTAACACCAAAATTCTCAATATTTCTTCTTGCATGTTGTGATCATTTGCACACCTTGAACACCTTTATATTCTCTGAAATATGATAATAAATATCCTCCAATAAAATATATAAGAGTGTCTTCAAGAAAGAAATAGAATGTGACATCACAACTTGTCACATATCCCTCTATAGTCAATAATATCATCATTTGAGAGAATAAGATAAAGAATCACCATATAATCTTAAAGATAATAATAACTCAACTCTAGAATGAAGATAATAATATGCTCAAGAGATTCCTTGAGTGAAAATACCAAAAATACCCTCAGGGGTGGAATGACCAAAATGTCCTGGTATGTGAAAACTCCAGATTTGACCCGGATGGTCAGAAATAATCATGATATCACCTTTTTCATGATAAATAGTATAAGAATACATCCTTGAAATATTTTCACCATGTGATGTTCCTACAAAACTCAAAATTCCAATTTTTCCCTTTTTGGTAAGTTGTAGAAACTTCCGAGGCACATTAGTCACAAGTTATTCATAATCGTCAAAAACACATAATATCCACATAATGAACATACATAAAACATGTACAAATGAAAACAATCACTTAATCACATTTTAGAATATTTCTGAAAACCCTAGACATCGATCGATCGAAGTGCCTCAGCTTCAGAGATCGGTGTCTCACAATAAGCTTCAGAATTTGTTTCTGACCTACATCGATCGATCGAATTGAGGGTCTGATGTACATCGATCGATCGATGTGTCTCAGGTTTAGAGATCGATGTCTCACCGTAAGGTATTGAACTTTCACTGTCTTACATGGATCGATCGACGTGAGGGATCTATGTACATAGATCGATCGATGTGCAACAACCTGAGAGATCTATGTCAGTTTTTTCAACTTTTTCAACTTTTAATCACATATAACACCATGTGTGACATTTTTAAGTATTCACCACTTAAAATCATGACTTTGAAAATTATCCAAACATATTTCTCAACATTCTCAACATTCTCCCCCTTTTGGATTATTTTCAAAATAACTTAAAATGATTTTAATGTCACAACTTTACCAATACAGTATTCTCCCCCTCAACTTATACTCTCCCCCTTAGCCTATGCTCCACTATTTATACCAATTCAAACTTAGCATATGACTTACCAACTAAAATCATGTTCTTATTCTATCTCTCCCTTTATTTTGCAAATCATGCAAAAGATAGAACTACGCAATGGTATCGTAAGTCATCATACCTAACTTGGCTCATAAGTTTTCAAAATTGGCTTGATTAAGGGGTTTGGTGAAGATGTCAGCGATTTGGTGATCAGTTCTTACATGGTTTATAACTATATCATCATTTTGAACATGATCTCGAAGAAAGTGGTATCGTACCTCAATGTGTTTGGCCTTAGAATGAAGTACCGGATTTTGTGAAAGATTGATCGCACTTGTGCTATCACAGATAATTAGAATCTTTTTCATTTTAATGACAAAATCACTAAGTTGTTGTTTAAGCCAAAATATTTGGGTAGTACACAAACTCAAGGCTATATACTCGACTTCAGTGGTAGAAAGAGCTACACTAGCTTTTTTTTTAGAAGACCAAGAGATCAAGTTAGTTCCTATGTATTGACACGTACCGCTAGTGGATTTTCTATCTAATTTACAACCACCATAATCAGCATCACTATATGCTTATAATTCCAACTTAGCGTTTCTATCATACCAAAGTACTAAGTGAGGTGTGTGTTTAAGATATCTAAAGATCTTTTTCACCGCATTGTAATGTGATACCTTAGGACAAGATTGAAACCTAGCACACATACACACACTAAACATGATATCAGGTCTTGATGCGGTTAAATATAACAATGAGCCAATCATAGACCTATACAGTGTGTCATCAAAAGTTTTACCATTTTCATCCTTGTCTAATTTGGTGCTAACGCTCATAGGTGTAGGGGTTGGTTTCAACTCTTCAAAGCCAAACTTCTTAATCATATCATTGACATACTTAAGTTGGCTAATATGGATTCCTTGAGGGGTTTGTTTAATTTGAAGCCCTAAGAAGTAGTTTAGTTCTCCAACCATTGACATTTCAAATTCAGACTTCATACACTCTTCGAAGTCTTTGACTAAGATAGGGTTGGTTGAACCAAAGATAATATCGTCTACATATATTTGAACTATTAACAAGTCATTATCTTTTCTTCTTAGAAATAATGTGTTGTCTATGGTCCCACTTTGATAATTATTTGCAATAAGAAAGTTTACAAATCTATCATACCAAGCTCTTGGAGCTTGTTTCAAACCATATAGAGCTTTCTTAAGCTTGTACACATGGTTATGATTCTTTGGATCTTCGAATATAGGGGGTTGCTTGACAAACACCTCTTCTTGGATGTATCCATTCAAGAACGCACTCTTGACATCCATTTGGAAGAGTTTAATATTACTTAGACTTGCAATTGCAAGTAACAGCCTAATTGCTTCTAGTCGTGCAACGGGTCTAAAGGTTTTCTCATAATCTATTCCTTCTTGTTGATTATAACCTGGTGTGACTAGCCTAGCCTTATTTCTTGTAATATTCCCTTGTTCATCCATTTTATTCCTAAAGACCCATTTAGTTCCTATTATAGACTTGTCTTCAGGTTTAGGTGCTAAGACCAACACGTTGTTCCTTGCAAATTGATTTAATTCCTCATGCATGGCATCTATCCAAAATATATCACCCAAGGATTCCTTTACATTCTTAGGTTCTGAGTGTGAGATTAAACTATATCCTTCAATTTGACTTATGTTTCTACGTGTTCTAACCCCAACACTTGGATCCCTAATGATTAATTCTTTAGGGTGCCACCGATTCCTAGGTTGACTGGGTTCACACTCATCTTGTTCGAATGTTTCATTTGTATGAACATTATCATATATAACTTGATCATTAGTTGTATTATCTTCTAATTGCAAAGTTTCTTCATTTATTTCATCTAAAGGTTCATGTATGTCTTGTTCAGGGGGAGTTGGTTCTAGATGATCAAGTACAGGCTCAAGTAATACATCATCATCAAACATTAGTTTCTTGTTTATGTTTATTTTTATCACTAACTTCAAAGCATGCATTTTCATTGAATTTCAAATGTATAGGTTCAATTATTTTTCTAGATGCAGGATTATAACACCTATATGATCTTGAATTAGTTGAATAAACAACAAATATGCATTCAATAGATTTTTGTTCAAACTTGTCTAGATTATCCTTAGTGTTCAACGCAAAACACTTACAACAAAAAACCTTAAGATAATCTATCTTAGGTTGTCTATTGTTTAACAATTCATAAGGTGTTTTATTCAATTTCTTTCTAATAGAAAACCTATTAATAATATATCATGCACAACTAACAGCTTCAGCCCATAAATGTTTTGGTACTTTATTTTCACATAGCATTGTCGTAGCAACTTCTTGAATAGTTCTATTTTTACGTTCAACAACTCTATTGAGTTGTGGTGTTCTTGGTTGTGAGAATTCATATTTTATTCCATGTAATTCACAGAACTTGATTATATGTTGGTCTTTAAATTCTCCACCTCTATCGCTCCTAATTCTTTTAATATTTTCTTCATAAATATTTTCGAGTTGCTTGATAAGAGTTTCGATTGCTAATGGAGCATCGTCTTTGTGTGTTAAGAAAAATGTCCATGTGTATCATGAGTAATCATCTACTATGACACACACATAGTAGTGTCCACCTAGACTTCTTGTCTTACTTGGACCAAATAAGTCTAAGTGAAGCAATTCTAGTACATGACTAGTACTCACTTCATGTTTTGGTTTTAATGTTTCTTTAATATGTTTTCCTTTTATACATGTTTCACACATTTGAAAATTATCTAAATATAACTTAGTTATTCCTCTAATTAAATTCTTCTTACATACTTTCTTAATGGTTGAAATTCCTATACGGCCTAATCTTCTATGCCATAAATTTACGTCTAAGTCATGTGATATTACACACTTAACCTTTAGCATCTAACATGTTATCTAAGGTAAGAGTGTAAATGTTACCATCTCTATTTCCTTTTAATAAAATTTCCCCTTTATCATTTATTATATCACACGAATTGGGAAGAAAAGAAACATTATATCCACAATCTATAAGTTGAGAAATACTTAATAAATTATAAGAAAGATTACTTACTAACAACACATTTCATATTTGAAATGTGTTAGGATCCCAAATTGTTCTTTTTCCAACAACTTGTCCTTTGTTGTTGTCACCGAATGTTACCTTTCCTCCATTCTTGATATGTTCCAATTCGATGAATAGTTTGGGGTTCCCCGTCATATGCCTTGAACATCCACTATCTAAAAACCATTTGGTTTTTAGATTCTTTGACTTTTCCGCCTCCTTGTATTCCTTGCGTTTTTCCTACAATGGAGACAAAGTTTTAGATACCCTTTATTTGGGTCCTTGAATGTTAGAAGCACCACCCTTGTTTAGATATCCCTAGGTATCCAAACTTGGACATACCTTCTTAGCACATTTTTGACATAGGTTGAATATAAAGGATTAGCGTATGTTTGACCATTCCAAAAAGATGTTGTATTGTCATACATGTTATATCTTGGTTGACAAGTACTATGTTTTGGCCGATTTTAATAGTGTGTATAAGGCATGTAATTTTGTTTCTTGAATGGCGCTATGTATGTATGTTCATATGTATTTCTATAAGACTTATATGAGTGTTTCCTATACATGGTCTAGATGTATTTGTATACATGTAGGCATGATTTCTAGGTTGTCTAGATGCAAAGTGTTGCCTAGATGTACGTTTATACGTGTATATTTGTGGGTGCGTGTTGTATTTTTGCCTTGATATAAGTAGAAGAAGGTGTAGAAGAAGATGTAGCAGGCAAAGTTGATTTTGTTGTATTATATGGCAACTATGTACTAGATGAGACAAACTTAGTCTTTTTATCTACTTTTACATTTTCTTCTTTATAGCCTAACCTGGTTTTATCATTTCCATACTTTTGTGATGATATTAGTGTATCTAACATATTAGCACCTGATTTAAACTGTTCTAACATTTTTTTCTAAGTTTAGTTTAGAAGATTTAAGTTGTCCTATCTCCTTTCCACAACTTTCTAACTTAGACTTTAACATACTATTTTCCGTTTTTAACTTTTGTTCATTTTTCCTAAGTGATTCAATGTTACTCTTTAAAGAATCAAGAGTATTAGTAGACTCTTGTTTAAAAGATTCTAATTGATCGGAAAATTCCAAGTTAGACGTCTTCAACTTGTCATTTTCTTCAATTAGTTTCTTCTTTTCTTTAGAGAGCCTCTTACAGTGAGCATGCATTCTTAAAAACTCTTCATACATTTCATCAAATGTCATGTCACTATCAGAATCACTATCAGAAGAAGAACTTACCTCGTTGGATACGAAGCAGACTTGAGCTTCTTCAGTTTCAGATTCTGAGTTGGATGAGTAGCTCCACGTGCTCACCTTCATTGCTCGCTTTCCTTTCCTTGGCTTAGACTCCTTTGTCTTTGTCGTTTGTGCCTCCTTGTCCTTGTCTTGTTTATTATTGTTGTTATTATTATTATTTTTTTGTTGGACAATCATATGAATATGTCCTTTTTGACCGCATTCGTAGCACTTTAACTCTCTATTATACCATTTGTTGTTGTTAGAGTTATTTTTCTTAGATTGAGAAAAAGAAGAAGAAGAAGAACGTTGTCTATTTCTATTTGGACGTTTGAAAAACTTTTTAAGTTTTCTAGCTATCAATATCAAGTCATCGTCTAATTCAGTATCACTATTACTATCATCATTATTTGTATGTGTTTCAGTTGTTTTGGAAGCTATTGACTTACCGAATGACTTAGATGACTCGGACTTCTGTTGGTTTAGTTTTACCTCATATACTCTTAGTGGGCCTATCAATTCGTCCATTTTTGTGATCGATTTGGTTTCTTCAATCGCCGTGACCTTTGGATCCCATTCAGCAGGAAGTCTTCGCAGCACATTTTGAACCTTTTCATTGTTCGTGAATGATTTGCCTAAAGCTTCAAGAGCGTTGAAAATATTAGTAATTCTCAAATCCATAGATGTTATGGATTCGTTCGATATCATTTTGAAAGATTCTAATTCAGTCATAAGCATGTTTATTTTTGATTCTTTTACACCGCTTGTACCTTCATGCTTTAATACAAGTGATTTCCACATGTCGTGTGCGCTTGTGCAATTTGACAAATATCCAGCTTCAGAAGTTGTAAGTCCATTCAAAAGTAATTGCATAGCTTTAGCATTCATGGACATTTTCTTTTTATCTTCTGATGACCATTGACTTTTATATTTTTCAACCTCTTGTGTGACTCTGCTAACTTGTACAACTTTCATTGGAATGTATGGCACATCTTCAACTATACACCATAAATCGATGTCTATAGCCATTAAGAATAGCCTCATTCTAAGTTTCCAATGAACAAAATTATTGCCATAAAAAAGAGGACGACGTTGTATGGACATACCTTCCAACTCACCTTTGTGAGAGACTATGGCCATTGTATGTATCTTTAATCTGAGATTAGCAGGCTACATAGAGTTAGTGTTTCTTGGCCTTGTGTTGTTTGTACGGTGTTGAATCTTGCTTCTTTGAGTGGTGTAGACCTTGCTCTGATACCATATGTTGGACCATGCACCTGCAATAAACACCACTAGAGGGGGATGAATAGTGGTTAGCGGAAGTTACACTACTATCCTTGATTAAAAACCCTTTTGAAAACAGAATCTGAGACTACCTCACATTCAGAACTCGTTTTTAAAAAATTCAAAAATAAGTGTACACAACTCCAAAAATGATGAAACTTTCAATAACTTAACTTCAATGTGTTAAAAAGACTCTGTCCAAAATTCAAACAAAAATAAGATCTTTTGGCCCTTCAAACAAATAACAAAATTCAGATGGTCAATCAGGACAGAATTGGACAGAATGTTGCTAATTTTGAAAAACGTGTTTCTTTTCGAATACTAACCAAAAAGGTTGATCTTTATATTAAAACACTCCTTAGGATGTCTAGTTGATGTTTTCAAAAGGCCTTGACCTTAAACAACTCTTGATTAGTACAGAATTCAAGTTTTCTCAAAACTGGTCAGATTGCAGCCAGAATGGAACAGTTATCTTACAAAGACTGAAAGACTAACTTTCTCTTGCTCAAATCAAGTGATTCTTGTTGCAAATGAAAGCTGACAGTCAGAGGTATAACTCCATCAAAAATCACGAATTTTGAAAGTGTTTACCTATTTTTTCAAATCGTGATAATTTGTGTGAAAACTGCAGCAAAAACAAGCAGAAAACATAAATGAAGAAACAAGACAAGAACACCGAGAATTTATCCTGGTTCGGTCAATGTGACCTACTCCAGTCCCAAGGAACACATTTCCTTGGATTTCACTATGAAATCAATCACCTTACAACAAGAACAAAGCTTGATCCTTGGGTTATACACCTACCCTATTCAAGACTTGGATAAACACCTTCTATGCAACACTTAGTTGCAACACCTCTACCACCTATTGATGTAGCCTTATAGAATTGGCTAATCAATCCTACAAATGAAGCTCAAGAGGCTTGTAGATCAACAAATACAACAAGAACACCTTTGATACAAAGAATTGAACAAGAACAACAACAAGAAGATGATAGCTACACAATTCAACAAATGCTTTCAAGTGAGCTTCAAGTGTGTTGCATCTTCTTCACCATTGCCTCCTATTTATAGTGTGAATTGAGCCTTGTAGATAACAATACACATGTGTCACAATCTTCATCATCAAGTCCAATTTGTCTTCACATCATTGGTTGGCCTTGTACTTGGCAAAATGAGACAACATAATTTGTCCACCTTAAATTTCATCTTGACCGATTTTACACCTTGGATTTTTCTTGAAAATTTTGAAGATAATATGCAAGGATAAGATGGCATAACTCCTCCATGATTGCCTCAACTCCTTGGCAAGATAATAGGGCATGTGAGAGCTTCAAAATTCGGATGAGAACAGCCCCAACCAGCTGCCATATAGCCGTTGGTTTCAAATTGCATTTCAAGTTGCCAACTAGCTAGTTTTTGGTTGGTCCACTTGTCACCAAGATATAAAATAAATGCCACATCATATCCACCTGATAAATCACGTTTTTGGATCAATATATATATGTACAAACTCATATTTTTGAAGAAGAAATGAACAAATAATAATTGACAGGATTAAGTCACGTGTAACACCAAAATTCCCAATATTTCTTCTTGTATGTTGTGATCATTTGCACACCTTGAACACCTTTATATTCTATGAAATATGTTGAAAAATATCCTCCAATAACATATATAAGAGTGTCTTCAAGAAAGAAATAGAATGTGGCATCACAACTTGTCACATATCCCGCTATAGTCAATTATATCATCATTTGAGAGAATAAGATAAAGAATCACCATATAATCTTCAAGATAATGATAACTCAACTTCAAAATGAAGATAATAATATGCTCAAGAGATTCCTTGAGTGAAAATACCGAAAATACCCTCAGGGGTGAAATGACCAAAATGGCCCTGGAATGTGAAAACTTCATAAATGACCCAGATGGTCAGAAATAATCATGATATCACCTTTGTCATGATAAATAGTATAAGAATACATCCTTGAAATATTTTCACCATGTGATGTTCCTATAAAAATCAAAATTCCAATTTTGCCCTTTTTGGTAAGTTGTAGAAACTTCCAAGGCACATTAGTCACAAGTTATTCATAATTGTCAAAAACACTTAATATCCACATAATGAACATATATAAAACATGTACAAATGAAAACAATCACTTTATCACATTTTAGAAAAATATTTCTAAAAACCCTAGACATCGATCGATCGAAGTGCCTCAGCTTCAGAGATCGATGTCTCACAGTAAGCTTCAGAATTTGTCTCTGACCTACATCGATCAATCGAAGTGAGGGTTCGATGTACATCGATCTATTGATGTGTTTAGGTTTAGAGATCGATGTCTCACTGTAAGGTCGTGAACTTTCACTGCCTTACATGGATCGATCGACGTGAGGGATCTATGTACATAGATTGATTGATGTGCAACAACCTGAGAGATCTATGTCAACTTTTTCAGCTTTTTCAACTTTTAATCACATATAACACCATGTGTGACATTTTTAAATATTCACCCCTTAAAATCATGACTTTGAAAATTACCCAAACATATTTCTCAACAGTCTCTACTTCTTATGGTCGCGTAGATGATAGTGACACAGATTCCGATGATGAAGATCTAATTACGATGGCTAGAAGATTAAGAAAGATTATGAGAAAATCAATTAAAAACAAACACAAGCCTACTTCATCTAAGAACCATAGAAATAAAAATAATGACGAAATAAAGTGTTATGAATGTAGAAAACTTGGACACATGTCATATGATTTCCATAACAAGGACAAACAAACGAACAAACACCTTGACAAGGATCGGACCAAAACAAGACTCGTCTCAGAACCTAAACAAAGGAGAAGATCCTTCAAAGCCTCCACTTGGATTGATTCATCCGACTTTGAGACTGACGATACGGAAGAATAAACGACACAAGTATGCTTTACATCTAAGGCATCAAATGAGGTATCTTCTGACTCTGATGGCAACAAATTTAAACATGGAAAGTCTCCTCTCCATTTGGCATACACATTATATATATATATATATATATATATATATATATTCAGATTTTTTATAAAAAGACACAATACACATATATTTCGACGTACTACCGACACGTTACATCTATTACGAATGCACGTCAACGTCACACCACTATACTTATCTCATATTTATGAGTATATTTAGGTCTTATATCCTATGATATAAGTCATGGTGATGACAAAATTATTACGACACGTTACAAGGTTATAAACCGAAAATTGTCGTATCGGGTGACTACCGAAACTTTGCCGACGTGTCACGTACTTGCCATAAAAAAGATGGCCAGCCCCTACACTTCAAAAATGACCTGAACTTTCATGGCTAACAGGTTACATTCAGTCATAAAATCATTCCATGTTGGCACACACAAATCACCCCCAATTAAGGCCAAATTGTGGAGATTCCAAATTCACCTTTTTAAGCACATGTGGGCGCTAACTTTAGTACAACCATTAGAGCTGAATATCTACTAGATTTTATGTAAATTATTTGTGACATAATATATATGAAATGTGCAAAAAGTTTGTATTTAATCAGAGAAAAATCGCATAATCGACGAAAGTCGAAAATTTGGTTTTCTACGAACATAACAGATGGAACGTTTTTGGCATGACTTGTAACATGTATCTAGACACTTTTTACATATTCAAGACATGTTAAAGTGTACTAGAATTCAAATTAGGGTTGATTGGAATATACCATACATGTGTAATTATTGTGCAATATTTGACAAAGTTTACAAAAGTGAAATTCAGCACATGTTGGAGACTATCATACGCCATTCTTAGCCTTGGTGGAGCTTTGTTGGCATCTCAATTGGTGGAGAATAAGCCACACAAGGTTAATGACATAAAGGCGGGAGCTAAACAATGTAACAATTTAAACTTTCTAGCAAATGTAACACATTCTGAAAATTCAGCATGTGAGACAATTGGTGTCCGACTACCTTCATAATGACACATTTGCTTCCCAAATTTGTAGAGATTAATTGTAGATTGTTTGGCAGTATTTTGAACTTTATTCGGCACATGTTTTACATTTTAATCTCAGATTTTACAGCTACTAAATGGTGACAAGATTCATCCAATCATAGAGTGCCAAACATGCAAAGCCAAGACAACTATCCAATCAAAATGTGCCAAGTGGGCAAGGTAGTGTCACATCTACACAAGTTAATCTACCAAGGACATTAAAGAGAATTCTCAAGGTGTTGGAAGACCTAAAAGGGGCGGCTATGTTGTGATAAAAACAAGAAGAGAGAGCAAACAAAAGCAAGACAACTCTCATATTTTATCAAGTGCAAAAAGACTCTCTACTCTTTTCTTCTACATTTCTTTCTTCTTCTTCTTCTTCTCTCAAGTCTATTGTTCTTATATTCAACAAATTGAATAGGCTTTGTTTATACCACCATACACGCCTCATTTATTGTAAAAGGTTGATCAAGGTGTGATCAAACCTTCATCCATTCGGTGCTGGTGTTCGTGATCGGTGTGATTGTATGTAACGTTTATTTAAGGGCGGAGTTGGTGTGTAACTCCAGAAACCCTTGTGGTAAGGTGTTATTTTATATTTAGTGATAACCGAGGAAGGTGTCCTCGAAGACTGGAGTAGATTGATATAACCGAACCAATATAAAATCCTTGGTGTCTTTACTTTCAGCACTTTATTTTCAGTTTTCAGTTTTTGCGTTGATTTCATTGTAATCATAAAAATAGTAAACGACTTTCAAAAAATTATAAAACTTTGCAGAAACATAGCCACATCTCTTAAGTTTCATTTGACGCAAGTTTCAACCCATTTGGACTAGTATAAGTCAATCAAACGTTAATAGTTCTGAGACTAGTGCAATCTGATTTTTAGACTTGCAAAGGTTGAGAACATCAACGTATTTGACATACTTCTAAAGGAATTTTCCAAAACTTTTTCAACCCATTTAAATAAATATAGTAAGGGTGTTGCCATTAAATTTTCAGACCATTTGAAGTCTCCAATCAATTGGAATACAATTTTCAAATCGGAGTACTTTTTCTGGCAGATTTCCGCAATCTGACCAAGAACGTATTTTCAAAGGGTTAGGAGTTGAATTTCAACTGAAATTTTTAGGAGATACTCAGAACATCTGAGAGTAGTAGAATCTCTCCAAATATCACAATTTTTGTAGGTCTGTATCCAGGTCTTTCAAACGTTGCGAATCAGAATTTGAAAACAGAAACTGTTTTAGAAGTTAGGTTTTTGAGACAAAACGTTTTAAAAACCAAATTTTTCCGCACCTACTATTCAAACCCCCCCCCCCCCTTCTAGTGGTGCTTTACATGTCCTGCAAGTGGTATCAGAGCACAGGCACACTCACGACAAGGAGATCCAACGATCTTAGTGAGATGGCAACGACTAGTTACAAAACCGAGCAAGAAGGAATGTCAACCGTAAGGCCTCCTCTTTTTAATGGTGAGTCTTTTATACAATGGAAACTTAGAATGAAACTTTTCTTTATGGCTATTGATATTGATTTGTGGTATATTATAGAAGATGATCCTTTCGTTCCTTCTAAGTTATCTATTGTTGATGGTGTCACACTAGAAGTCATAAAACCGAAACAAGAATATACTAGTGATGACAAAAAGAAATTGAGTATGAATGCTAGAGCCATGCACCTACTTTTAAACGGACTGAGTAAAAGTGAATCAAGTTACGTGTCTAATTGCTCTAGTGCACAAGAGATGTTGAAGATTCTAGAAATGAAACACGAAGGGATTAGTCAAGTCAAAGAGCCTAAAATAAATATGCTTATGTCTACTCTTGAGTCTTTTAAATTATTGCCCAATGAATCTATCGTTGATATGAACTTACGATTGACTAACATCTACAATTCTCTTGAGTCTCTTGGCAAATCTTTTTCTACACAGGAAAAGGTTCAAAAGGTGTTAAGGAGTCTCCAATCTGAATGGGATTCAAAAGTCACTGCAATCGGAGAAAGTAAGGATACTAAATCGATAAAAATGGAGGAATTAATCAGATCATTAAAGGTATATGAAAACAAACTCACTTTAAAAAATTCCGAATCTACTTCTAAATAAGATAACGTTGTAGCGTTTAAATCAAATGAATATGTCTCTGTTGGACCGTGCACCTACAATAAATACCACTAGAGGGGAGGGTGAATAGTGGTTCGCAGAAATTACACTACTACCCTTGATTAAAAACCCCTTTGAAAACAGAATCTGAGACTACCTCAGATTCAGAACCCCTGTTTGAAAAATTCAAAAATACCTTTACACAACTCCAAAAATTATGAAACTTTCCAGAACTTAATTCAATGTGTTAACAAGACTCTGTCCAAATATCAGACAAAAATAAGATCTTTTGACCCTTCAAAAAAATAAAAAGATTCAGATGGTCAATCTGGACAGAATTGGACAGAATGTTGCTGATTTTGAAAAACGTGTTTCTCTTTGACTAATCAATCAAAAAGGTTGATCTTTATATTAAAAAACTCCTTAGGATGTGTAGTTGATGTTTTCAAAAGGCCTTGACCTTAAAAAAATCTTGATTAATACAGAATTCAAGTTTTCTCAAAACTGGTCAGATTGCAGCCAGAATGGAGCAGTTATTTTACAAAGACTGAAAGACTAACTTTCCCTTGCTAAAATCAAGTGATTCTTGTTGTAAATGAAAGCTAACATTCAGAAGTATAACTCCACCAAAAATCACGAATTTTGAAAGTGTTTACCTATTTTTTCAAATTGTGATAATTTGTGTGAAAACTGCAGCAAAAACGAGCAGAAAACAGAAATGAAGAAACAAGACAAGAACACCGAGAATTTATCCTGGTTCGGTCAATGTGACCTACTCCAGTCCCAAGGAACACATTTCCTTGGATTTCACTATAAAATGAATCACCTTATAACAAGAACCAATCTTGATCCTTGGGTTATACACCAACCCTATTCAAGACTTGGATGAACACCTTCTATGCAACACTTAGTTGCAACACCTCTACCACCTATTGATGTAGCCTTATAGAATTGGCTAATCAATCCTACAAATGAAGCTCAACAGGCTTGTAGATCAACAAATACAACAAGAACACCTTTGATACAAAGAATTGAACAAGAACAACAACAAGAAGATGATAGCTAGACAATTCAACAAATGCTTTCAAGTGAGCTTCAAGTGTGTTGCATCTTCTTCACCATTGCCTCCTATTTATAGTGTGAATTGAGCCTTGTAGATAAGAATTGATGAGGTTCATAACCCTTATCCATGTCAAGATAATGAGAATGCACATGATGTTACGAAAATGCAAGATCAAGGACCCTTAACAAGAAGTAAAACTAAGAAACTAATGCATGAAGTAGGGGCCTTCCTATTTAAACATGTGCAAGATGAACCAAGGGAACTTATACATTGGGTTCACCTTATTGAACCTGCAACATGATTTGTAAGAAATTTTAGAACCATTGTAAAATATCATTAGCATAGAATGTGTTCTTTATTTTGTTTTTATAAATGTTTATGTTGTATTAGTTTAGGCCCATCTCGGATTGTGAGTTTCTGCAGGACCCGTTTTGGTAGAATTGACGTATCTCTCCAACCACAAGGACAAATTAGGATTTTCAAGATGCGTTGGAAAGCTAAGACAAGGATCTACAACTTTCATGTTTTGTGCTTTTCAAAAATCGGTCGTATTGGCGTCCAAAAAGAGCATGCAAATGGAAGTACTGTTTCTACCGAATTCTGTGACATACCTTCAGTAATTTGGATGTATCTCCTCAATGGTTGGGTCAAATGCAAAGAACTTTATATGCTTATTTTCTACACTCAATTGGTTACAATTATCTAAGAAAAAGCAAGGCCTAATTTGGAATGAAAGATGTCCAAAAATCAGTCACAATTCAGAAAAGATTTCAAGATGAAGACAAATCCTTAAAGTCTTCCATGAATAGTACTTGAGGGACCTACTTTGAAAATCATCATTCAAGACTTGCAAGACTAGTTTTTATGGAGCCTACATGAATAGTTTTTAGAAGTGTGTAGTCTTTTCAATCATTATTTCAATTTGTAAGATAGTTTGTTGTCTTGTGATATTTTTGCCTATAAAAGGCACATAAGAGAAGCTTTGTAATCACACACCTTCAATGAAAATTTCTTCTTCTTCAAGAGCAATTCTTGTGTGTTTTCTTGGTTCATATTCAAAATCAAGGATAGAATCTTTCAAGGCTTGAACTTCCTTGTGAGAGTTGTCCAATTTCAGGGAGGAAAAACATCCAAGAGGGAGGTATATTGCTTGGGTTATGTAGAACTCATTGGAGGATTTATGTTCAAAAGGTTTTCTTCAACTTATTTGGAAGCAAGGTGAAGTTATCTTCATTGTGCCTAAACTATATTTGGAGGAGAAGATTTAGAGTTAAAGAAAGATCCATTCTTGCATGTATCAAAGTGGTATCAGAGCGAAGGTTTTTCTTTAACTCAACTTATCATTTCTTTGTGTCAATTTTTTCTTTTCTTTCGTTCTTCTCTTCATCCACCATTAAACCATCTTCTTAGAAGGTTGAATTCTATTTGGTTTAATTTCTTTTTCTTGTTTTGAATTGTATAATTCAGAAACAAAAAGAAACCAAAACCAAAACAGTTTATCCGTGTGTTTTCTAGTTCATTGTTTTGTCTACTAAATTCACTTCTTTTTCTGTTACATCTTGTTGCTCAACAAAAAAAAGTGTCATCTTTTTTATCAAGTTTCTTTGTTTCTTCATGTTCAACAAGAAAAAAAACTCAAAAAAAACCGATATACAAGCTTATCGTATCAATTAATGATATAAGGTTAGATTGGACTCTGGACAATTTCCGTAACACTGGACCTACATGAAATTGGTGATATAAGGTTGGATTGGACTCTGGACAATTACCGTAACGCTGGACCTACATGACATTGGTGATATAAGGTTGGATTGGACTCTGAGAACTTACCGTGACGCTAGACCTATATGAAATTGGAAAGGACTAAGGACAAACATATTATAAAACACTTAAAGATTATTTCTCTAATTCGGATTTATGGTTTGTTTATTTCATTTGGTTGGATTTCAATTTCTTTATGTTTAGACACTTTCTTGGACTTTAAGTTCTTTGTTTAGAAGCTTTTCTGCATTACTTATATTCAGTCCATTGCTTATATATCTACCTTGGTCTATCCTATATTCTTGTTGTTATCGAAGCTCTTAACTTCTTTTAGACTTTGTGTTTGTTTAGTTGTATTGTGTGGTGAGCTTAGTTGCATTTTCTTGTGTTCAATATTTGATTTGACAGCCTCGTCAAGAAAGAAAATCAATTTGTTCATCTTGAACAACTTGACAGCCTACTACACAAAAAAAAACATCAAGATATCCATCCAAAACAAATACACAAAGCCTTACTAATCAATTTTACCGGGATATATACAACTTGTTTAGCTTTGAACAAGGAAAAAGAAAAAGAAAGAAAGAGAAGCTTATTTCAAGAGAATTTTGCACAAAACAATTAAAAGTGCAAAGAGCAAAAGAGCTGGTCTTGTTTCCTTCATAAACCTGAAGTACCCATTTGTTTTCACTACTGAACACTTGAGTACTTCTAGTTCATTTATACTTGCATCTAGCATGCATAAAGCCTAAGATTAAGTTAAGGATTGCCCAGGACAACCCCTTAGCATTTCTTTGGCTCAGCTTATTACATCAAATTTGGCTTCAATTCTCTTTGAATCTTAGTACAATCCAAGTTTGTTGTTTATAACATTGGAATTGTGAGTGAATTGGTGGGAGACTTGTGAAGAAGGTTTACTTTACATGATTGAAGTTATTGGAATGGATACTCATTTGGAAAGTTTGGTTTGAATTGTTCTAGCCTCAGATTCTTCAAGAAGACACAAGATTGTGTGAACTACAAAAAGAGAGAGAGAGGGACAAACACTTGTTTTTTGTTTTCCACCAACATAATCAAGTTTCTTTTGTCTTTGTGTTAGTTTTCGTTTTTCTTTGTTATTTTTTTCAATTTCAGGTAATTGTACCATGGATAAGACACCTGAGAGTACCATGGGTCTTAACAAAGAAGGAGAAAGATTGCCCACAAACGTGGACGATTTAGCACAACTAATGCAAAAGATGTTATGGGAAATGAAATTGATGAGTAGCCATGTAGAGGGCCTAGAAAAACAGTCACAATCTCATCTACAAAATCCTTTACATGAAGGACAAACATCACATATACCGGAACATTGGCTTGAAATCCATGGGTCTTTTGCTCTGTAAGAGGTAGAGGCAGAAACAGAGGAAGAGGGATTAATAGGGATTTCATACCTATGAGGACCTTTGATGAAAGAGAAGAAGAACCACACCAAATGTTTGATCACTATAACATTGAGGAAGAGTACAACCAATTTCGAAACCATGGAAATCAAAAGAATAACCCACAAGAAGATGAATTCATCAAAACAAAAGTGAACATCCCCACATTCCATGGAAAGAGTGATGCTGAGGCATATTTTGAATGGGAGAAAAAGGTAGATCTCATATACTCATGTACAAATTATAATGATTTGACTAAAGTACGCTATGCAGCTATAGAGTTTGCAGATTATGCCTTAATTTGGTGGGATCAACTATACAACGTAAGGAGAAGAACTAGACAAGCACCAATCTCTACTTGGGAAAAATGAAAATTGAGATGAGAAAAAAAATTCATTCCTTCAGACTATGAAAGAACCATCTACCAAAACTTGCAAAAACTCACTCAAGGAAGCCGTAGTGTAGATGAGTATTTCAAAGAGTTAGAGATCTTATTGATAAGAGCTAACATTGAAGAACCATAAGAAGCTACCATGGCTAGATTTCTAGCTGGATTGGACAAGGAAATTGCAAACAGAGTTGAACTTGCCACATATATTGATATGACTTCCATGGTTCATAAAGCTGAAAAGATTGAGAGACAACTCAAGGTAAAACCCTTTGCATCTAGTTTATCTTTTCGAGCTAATTCTTCATCCTATCCAAGAATGCCGCCTAGGACAAATCAAGGCACAAGTTTCAGGCCAACTGCACCTCAAGGACGTGGATTCCAAGGCAAGACTCAACCAAATCAAAGACCACCTCAAACCACCTCAACAAAACTTGGATAAAGGGAAAAATAAGGTTGAAGGTAACATTTCTAATTCTGCTACTAGATTTAGAGACATTCAATGCTATAAATGTTTAGGTAAAGGTCATTTTGCAAATCAATGTCACAACCCTAAACGTATCATGTTCATTAAAGAATCTAATGAATATTATTCTGATGATAAGGAAGTGGAACATGTTAATGTTGAGGAAAATCATGATGAAAATGAAGAAAGTGTGAGTGAGGATAAAGAACTTGCATCAAAAGAATTCTTGGTTGTTAGAAGAGCTCTTAATGCACATGTTAAGATTGATGAACAAGATCAACATAGAGACAACATTTTTCATATCCATTGCATGGTTAAAGGAAAAGTTTGTACTTTGATTATTGACTCTGGATCATGTACTAATGTGGCAAGTGTTGTACTCGTTAGAAAACTTGATTTGCCATTACTTAACCATCCACACCCTTATAAACTATCTTGGTTGAATGATTGTGGAGAAGTGAGTGTTAGCAAACAAGTTTTGATCTCATTGTCTATTGGTGGGTATAAAGATGATATCTTATGTGATGTAGCTCCTATGCATGCAAGTCATATCCTGTTAGGTAGACCATGGCAGTTTGATAAGAAAGTTACTTATGATGGATACTTGAATAGGTATTCGTTCAGGTTTAACAATAAGTTGTTTAAGCTACATGCATTACCCCCACACAAGGTATTTGAAGATCAAAAGAGAATGTGTAAGAACAGGAATGACCCTAAGGAGAAAGAGGCAGAAAAGAAATTTCTGGGGTGTATTAAGAGTGAAAGAAAGAAAATTGAGTCTAAAGGCAAAGAGATAGTAAACATTGATGAAGACAAATCTCAATAGAAATTTGCTTTCTTTCCCAAACCAAGTGAAGTGTCACATGCCCTAAACTCAAAGAAAACTGTCTACGTTTTGATGTTTAAGGAGTCTCTGTTTTCTATGAGTGACTTACCCTCCACTTTACCCAGTGGAGTTGTATCTTTACTTGATGAGTTTTCAGGGTTGTTTCCTGAAGAAGAACCTTCTGGTTTGCCGCCTTTAAGAGGAATTGAGCACCAAATGACTTCATATCTGGTGCTATCCTGCCTAATAGGCCAG
Organism: Eustoma russellianum; assembly: GCA_036186865.1. Taxonomy (NCBI): domain Eukaryota; kingdom Viridiplantae; phylum Streptophyta; class Magnoliopsida; order Gentianales; family Gentianaceae; genus Eustoma; species Eustoma russellianum. Next base: position 12,475,529 of record AP025054.1, on the reverse strand, counting down.
CCTACAGAGAAAACCCTGCTGAAACGAAGGAAATTCAATGCCAAGTAGAACAACTCTTGGCCAAAGGAAAGGTGAAGGAAAGCATGAGTCCTTGTGATGTTCCTGTGATCGTTGTACCAAAGAAAGATGGTACAAGGAGGATGTGTACTGATTGTAGAGCCATCAACAAGATAACTGTAAAATACAGGTATCCTATTCCTAGACTTGATGATATGCTAGATGAATTGCACTGTGCTAAGTATTTTACCAAGATTGATCTTAAAAGTGGTTACTTTCAAGTACGCATTAGAGAAGGTGATGAATGGAAAACTGCATTTAAGACTAAGTTTGGATTGTATGAGTGGTTAGTCATGCCATTTGGCTTAACTAATGCACCTAGTACTTTCATGCGATTAATGAATGAAGTCTTATGTGCATTCATTGGAAAATTTGTTGTTGTGTACTTTGATGATATCTTGATTTACTCTAAGGCTTTGCATGAACACATAGGCCACCTAAGAAGCGTTTTTGAAGCATTCAAGAAAGAACAATTACATGCAAATTTCAAGAAATGTTCTTTTTGTATGGAAAAAGTTGTGTTTCTAGGATTTGTGGTTAGTGCAGATGGAATTGAAATGGACCAAGATAAAGTGAACTCAATTTTAGAATGACCAATTCCCACAACTGTTGGAGAGGTGAGAGGCTTTTATGTATTGGCTAGTTTCTATCGAAGATTTGTTAAGGACTTTTCCACTATTGTTGCACCTTTGAATGAGATTGTTAAAAAATACATAGGATTTCAGTGGGGAGAGTCACAACAGAAAGCCTTTGATGAACTTAAAGCAAGGTTAACTTCTGCACCTATTCTAAGACTACCTAGCTTTGATGAAACATTTGAGATTGAATGTGATGCTAGTGGTGTTGGTATAGGAGATGTACTATCTCAGTCTAAACAACCGATTTCTTATTTTAGTGAAAAGCTTAAGGGAGTGCAATTGAATTATTCAACCTATGACAAGGAGTTGTATGCATTGGTTAGATCATTGCAGACTTGGCATCATTATTTGCAACATAAGGAGTTTGTGGTTCATACTGATCACGAAAGTCTTAAGTTCCTTAAAAGCCAAGGAAAATTAAATAAGAGGCATGCAAAATGGGTTGAATTCATTGAACAATTTCCTTATGTGATAAAATATATGCAAGGAAAGGATAACATTGTAGCTGATGCATTATCTAGGAGATATTCTTTGATTACTACATTGTCATCTCATTTGCTTGGATTTGAGTGCATCAAGGAATTGTATACATCTGATCCTGACTTTCAATCAATATTTGATGCATGTGCCGATTCTCCATTTGGTAAGTATTATTTACATGATGGATACTTGTTTAAAGAAAGAAAATTGTGCATACCTAAGTGTTCTGCCAGAGAGATACTTGTCAAAGAAGCACATGGTGGAGGTTTAATGGGCCATTTTGGCATCTTTAAGACATTAGAGATGTTAAAGGAACGTTTCTTTTGGCATCATATGAGAGTTGATGTAGAGAAGATTTGTGGAAGTTGTATAACTTGCAAGAAAGCTAAATCTACATCACATCAACATGGTTTGTACACCCCATTACCTGTCCCTATGTCACCTTGGATTGATATATCTATGGACTTTGTTTTGGGATTGCCCAGATCAAAAAATGGAAGTGATAGTGTGTTTGTTGTCGTTGATAGATTTTCTAAAATGGCACACTTCATAGCTTGTAAAAAGTTTGATGATGCATCTCAAGTTGCCAACTTGTTCTTTCAGGAAGTTGTACGTCTACATGACATGCCTAGAACTATTGTTAGTGATAGGGATACTAAGTTCTTAAGTCACTTTTGGCGTGTGTTGTGGGGTAAACTTGGAACAAAACTCCTATTTTCTACTACTGCTCACCCCCAAACAGATGGTCAAACTGAAGTTGTGAATAGAACTTTGTCTCAGTTATTGCGTGCTATAATTCAGGAGAACCTTAAGAATTGGGGAGATTGCTTGCCATATATTGAATTTGCTTATAATAGAAGTGTTCACAGTGGCACCACACATTCACCCTTTGAAGTTGTATATGGTTTCAATCCTTTGTCTCCACTTGATCTTGTGCCTATTCCTGTTCATGAACGTGCAAGTATTGATGGTAATAATAAGGCTAAACTGATTAAGAAATTGCATGCTAAGGTTAAGCTACAACTTGAAAAGAAAAACAAACAGTATGCAAAACAAGCTAACAAAGGACGCAAGGAAGTTCTGTTTGAACCAGTTGATCTTGTTTGGCTGCATTTAAGGAAAGAAAGGCTTCCTAGAGAAAGGAAATCTAAGCTCATGCCAAGAGGAGATGGCCCTTTCAAGGTACTTCAAAAGGTTGGAGATAATGCTTACATTCTTGGCCTTCCTGAGAGTAAGTATGGCTCAATTTCTCATACTTTTAACATTGCTGATCTTACCCCTTTTGGTGATGATTTAGATTCGAGGTCGAATCATTTTGAAGAAGGGGGGAATGATGAGGTTCATAACCCTCATCCATGTCAAGATAATGAAAATGCACATAATGTTACGAAAATGCAAGATCAAGGACCCTTAACAAGAAGTAAAACTAAGAAACTAATGCATGAAGTAGGGGCCTTCCTATTTAAACATGTGCAAGATGAACCAAGGGAACTTATATATTGGGTTCACCTTATTGAACCTACAACATGATTTGTAATAAATTTTAGAACCATTGTAAAATATCATTAGCATAGAATGTGTTCTTTATTTTGTTTTTATAAATGTTTATGTTGTATTAGTTTAGGCCCATCTCGGATTGTGAGTTTCTGCAGGACCCGTTTTGGTAGAATTGACGTATCTCTCCAACCACAAGGACAAATTAGGATTTTCAAGATGCGTTGGAAAGCTAAGACAAGGATCTACAACTTTCATGTTTTGTGCTTTTCAAAAATCGGTCGTATTGGCGTCCAAAAAGAGCATGCAAATGGAAGTACTGTTTCTACCGAATTCTGTGACATACCTTCAGTAATTTGGATGTATCTCCTCAATGGTTGGGTCAAATGCAAAGAACTTTATATGCTTATTTTCTACACTCAATTGGTTACAATTATCTAAGAAAAAGCAAGGCCTAATTTGGAATGAAAGATGTCCAAAAATCAGTCACAATTCAGAAAAGAGTTCAAGATGAAGACAAATCCTTAAAGTCTTCCATGAATAGTACTTGAGGGACCTACTTTGAAAATCATCATTCAAGACTTGCAAGACTAGTTTTTATGGAGCCTACATGAATAGTTTTTAGAAGTGTGTAGTCTTTTCAATCATTATTTCAATTTGTAAGATAGTTTGTTGTCTTGTGATATTTTTGCCTATAAAAGGCACATAAGAGAAGCTTTGTAATCACACACCTTCAATGAAAATTTCTTCTTCTTCAAGAGCAATCCTTGTGTGTTTTCTTGGTTCATATTCAAAATCAAGGCTAGAATCTTTCAAGGCTTGAACATCCTTGTAAGAGTTGTCCGATTTCGGGGAGGGAAACATCCAAGAGGGAGGTATCTTGCTTGGGTTATGTAGAACTCATTGGAGGACTTATGTTCAAAAGGTTTTCTTCAACTTATTTGGAAGCAAGGTGAAGCTATCTTCATTATTCCTAAACCATATTTGGAGGAGAAGCTTTAGAGTTAAAGAAAGATCCATTCTTGCACGTATCAAGAATGCACACACCATCTTCATCATCAAGTTCAAGTTGTCTTCACATCATTGGTTGGCCTTGTATGCTTGGCAAAATGAGATAACATAATTGGTCCACCTTAAATTTCAGCTTGACCGATTTTACACCTTGGATTTTTCTTGAAAATTATGAAGATAGTATGCAAGGAAAAGATGGCATAACTCCTCCATGATTGCCTCAACTCCTTGGCAAGATAATAGGGCATGTGTGGTGCAATTTCTTAATCACTATCACTTCCAATTTTTGATCTAGGTAATCCCAAAACAAAGTCCATGGATATATCAATCAAAGGTGACATAGGGACAGATAATGGGGTGTACAAACCATGTTGGTGTAATGCAGATTTAGCTTTCTTGCAAGTTATACAACTTCCACAAACCTTCTCTACATCAACTTTCATATGGGGCCAAAAGAAACGTTCTTTTAACATCTCTAATGTCTTAAAGATGCCAAAGTGGCCCATAGCTCCACCATGTGCTTTTTTGACAAGTATCTCTCTGAAAAAACACTTAGGTATGCACAATTTTCTTTCTTTAAACAAATATCCATTATGTAAATAATACTTACTAAATGGAGAATCGGTAAATGCATCAAATATTGACTGAAAGTTAGGATCAGACGTATACAATTCCTTGATGCACTCATATCCAAGCAAATGAGATGACAATGTAGTAATCAAAGAGTATCTCCTAGATAATGCATCAGCTACAATTTTATCTTTTCCTTGCTTATATTTTATCACATAAGGAAATTGTTCAATGAATTCAACCCATTTTGCATGCCTCTTATTTAATTTTCCTTGGCTTTTAAGGAACTTAAGACTTTCGTGATCAGTATGAACCACAAATTCCTTATGTTGCAAATAATGTTGCCAAGTCTGCAATGACCTAACTAGTGCATACAACTCTTTGTCATAGGTTGAATAATTCAATTGCACTCCCTTAAGCTTTTCACTAAAGTAAGCAATTGGCTTTTTAGACTAAGATAGTACAACTCCTATACCAACACCACTAGCATCACATTCAATGTCAAATGTTTCATCAAAGCTAGGTAGTCTTAGAATAGGTGCAGAAGTTAACCTTGCTTGAAGTTCATCAAAAGCTTTCTATTGTGACTGTTCCCACTGAAATCCTACTTCTTTTTTAACAATCTCATTCAAAGGTGCAGTAATAATTGAAAAGTCCTTAACAAATATTCTATAAAAACTAGCCAACCCATTAAAGCTTCTCAACTCTCCACCAGTTCTGGGAATTGGTCATTCTAAAATTGAGTTCACTTTATCTTGGTCCATTTCAATTCCATTTGCACTAACCACAAATCCTGGAAACACAACTTTTTCCATACAAAAAGAACATTTCTTGAAATTTGAATATAATTGTTCTTTCTTCAATGCTTCAAAAACGCTTCTTAGGTGGTTTATGTGTTCATGCAAAGTCTTAGAGTAAATCAAGATATCATCAAAATACGCAACAACAAATTTTCCAATGAATGCACGTAAGACTTCATTCATTAATCTCATGAAAATACTAGGTGCATTAGTTAAGCCAAATGGCATGATTAACCACTCATACAATCCAAACTTAGTCTTAAATGCAATTTTTCACTCATCACCTTCTCTAATGTGTACTTGAAAGTAACCACTTTTAAGATCAATCTTGGTAAAATACTTAGTACCGTGCAATTCATCAACCATATCATCAAGTCTAGGAATAGGGTACCTGTATTTTACAGTTATCTTGTTGATGGCTCTACAATCAGCACACATCCTCCATGTACCATCTTTATTTGGTACAACAATCGCAGGAACAGCACAAGGACTCATGATTTTCCTCACCTTTCCTTTGGCCAAAAGTTCTTCTACCTGGCGTTGAATTTCCTGCGTTTCAGCAAGATTTGCTCTGTAGGCTGGCCTATTAAGCAGGATAGCACCAGGTATAAAGTCTATTTGGTGCTCAATTCCTCTTAGGCGGAAAAACCAGAAGGTTCTTCTTCAGGAAACAACTCTGAAAACTCATCAAGCAAAGATACAACTCCACCGAGCAAAGTGGAGGGTAAGTCAGTCATAGAAAACAGAGACTCTTATACATCAAAACATAGACAGCTTTCTTTGAGTTTATGGCATGTGACACTTCACTTGTTTTAGCAAATAAAGCAAATTTCTTTTGAGATTTGCTTTTATCAATGTTTACTATCTCTTTGCCTTTAGACTCATTTTCCTTTCTTTCACTCTTAATACACTCTAGAAATTTCTTTTCTGCCTCTTTCTCCGTAGGATCATTCATGTTCTTACACATTCTCTTTTGATCTTCAAATACCTTGGGTGGGGTAATGCATGTAGCTTAAACAACTTATTGTTAAACCTGAATGAATATCTATTCAAGTACCCATCATAAGTAACTTTCTTATCAAACTGCCATAGTCTACCTAAAAGGATATGACTTGCTTGCTTAGGAGCTACATCACATAAGATATCAACTTTATATCCACCAATAGACAATGAGATCAAAACTTGATTGCTAACACTCACTTTTCCACAATCATTCAACCAAGATAGTTTATAAGGGTATGGGTGGTTAAGTAATGGCAAATCAAGTTTTCTAACGAGTTCAAAACTTGCCACATTAGTACAGGATCCAGAGTCAATAATTAAAAGTACACACTTTCCCTTTAACCATGCAATGGATATGAAAAATGTTGTCTCTGTATTGATCTTGTTCATCAATCTTAACATGTGCATTAAGAGCTATTCTAACAACCAAGAATTCTTTTGATGCAACTTCTTCATCCTCACTCACACTTTTCTCATTTTCATCATGATTTTCTTCAACATTAACATTTTCCTCTTCCTCATCATCAGAATAATATTCATTAGACTCTTCAATGAACATGATACGTTTAGGGTTGGGACATTAATTTGCAAAATGACTTTTACCTAAACATTTAAAGCATTGAATGTCTCTAAATCTAGTAGTGGAATTAGAAATGTTACCTTCAACCTTGCCTTTTCTTTGTCCAAGTTTTGTTGAGGTGGTTGAGGTGGTCTTTGATTTGGTTGAGTCTTGCCTTGGAACCCACGACCTTGAGGTGCAGTTGGCCTGAAACTTGTGCCTTGAATTGTACTAGGCGGCATTCTTGGATAGGATGAAGAATTAGCTCGAAAAGATAGACTAGATGTAAAGGGTTTTACCTTGAGTTGTCTTTCAATCTTTTCAGCTTTATGAACCATAGAAGCCATATCAATATATGTGATAAGTTTAACTCTATTTGCAAATTCGTTGTTCAATCCAGCTACGAATCTAGCCATGGTAGCTTTCTCTGGTTCTTCAATGTTTTCTCTTATAAATAAGATCTCTAACTCTTTGAAATACTCATCTACACTTCGGCTTCCTTGAGTGAGTTTTTGCAAGTTTTGGTGGATGGTTCTTTCATATTCTGAAGGAATGAATTTCTTTTTCAACTCAATTTTCATTTCTTCCCAAGTAGAGATTGTTGCTTGTCTGGTTCTTCTCCTTACATTGTGTAGTTGATCCCACCAAATTAAGGCATAATTGAAAACACTATATCTGCATAGCGCACTTTAGTAAATCAATATATTTTGTACAAGAGTATAGAGATCTACCTTTTTCTCCCATTCAAAATATGTCTCAGCATCACTCTTTCTATGGAATGTGGGGATGTTCACTTTTGTTTTGAGGAATTCATCTTCTTGTGGATTATTCTTTTGATTCCTACGGTTTCAGAACTGGTTATACTCTTCCTCAATGTTATAGCCATCAAACCTTTTGTTTGGTTCTTCTTCTCTTTCATCAAAGGTCCTCATAGGTATGAAATATCTATTAAGCCTTCTTCCTCTGCTCTGCCTCTTCCTCTTTCCGGAGCAAAAGACCCATGGCTTTCAAGCCTATGTTCCGGTACATGTGATGTTTGTCCTTCATGTAAAAAGATTATCGGGATGAGATTGTGACTGTTTTTTTGGGCCCTCTATACAGCTACTCATCAATTCATTTCCCACAACATCTTTTGCATTAGTTGTGCTAAATCATCCATGTTTGTGGGCAATCTTTCTCCTTCTTCGTTATGGCCCATTGTACTCTCATGTGGCTTATCCATGGTACAATCACCTAAAATTGAACAAGAGAAACAAAGGAAAAGGAAAACTAACACAAAGACAAAAAAACTTGATTATGTTAGTGGAAAACAAAAAACAAGTGTTTGTTCCTCTCTCTCTTTTTGTAGTTCACACAATCTTGTGTCTCCTTGAACAATCTGACGCTAGAACAATTCAAGGCAAACTTGCCAAGTGAGTATCACTTCTGATAACTTCAATCATGTAAAGAAAACTTTCTTCACAAGTCTCCCACCAATTCACTCACAATTCCAATGTTATAAACAACAAACTTGGACTCTACTAAGATTCAAAAAGAATCAAAACCAAATTTGATGCAATAGGTTGAGCCAAAGAAATGCTAAGGGGTTGCCCTGGACAATCCTTAACTTAATCTTAGGCTTTATGCAAGCTAGACGCAAGTATGAATGAACTAGAAGCACTCAAGGGTTCAAAAGGAAAAACAAATGGGTACTTCGGGTTTAGGAAGGAAACAAGACCAGTTCTTTTGCTATTTGCACTTTCAATTATTTTGTGCAAACTTTTTTTTGAAATAAGCTTCTCTTTCTTTCTTTTTCTTTTTCCTTGTACAAAGCTAAACAAGGTGCATATATCTTGGTAAAATTGATTCGTAAGGCTTTATGTGTTTGTTTTGGATGGATATGTTGACGTTTTTGTGTGTAGTAGGCTGTCAAGTTGTTCAAGATGAACAAAGTGATTTTCTTGTGGAGGCTACCAAATCAGATATTGAACACAAGAAAATGCAATTAAATTCACCACACAATACAACTAAACAAACACAAAGTCTAAAAGAAGTTAAGAGCTTCGATAACAACAAGAATATAGGAAAGACCAATGTAGATATATAAACAATGGACTGAATATAAGTAATGCAAAAAAGCTTCTAAATAAATAACTTAAAGTCCAAGAAATTGTCTAAACACAAAGAAATTGAAATCTAAACAAATGAAATAAACAAACCATAAATTATAACAAATAAATAATCTTTAAGTGTTTTATGAGATGTTTGTCCTTAGTCCTTTCCACTTTCATATAGGTCTAGCGTTAGAGTAATTTTCTAGAGTCTAATCCAACCTTTCCAATTTCATATACGTTCAGCATGACGGTAATTTTCCATAGTCCAATCCAACCTTATATCACCGAATGATACGGTAAGCTTTTGTATCGATTTGTTTGAGTTTTTTTTGCTTGTTGAACCTGAAGAAACAAATAAACTTGATAAACAACAACACGACACTTTTTCTTTGAATGATGGACAACAAAGAAAACAAGATGTAACAGAAAAAGAAGTGAATATCAAACTTCTTTTTTGTTTTTGAATAGACAAAAAAATGAACTAGAAAGCACACAGATAAACTGTTTTGGTTTTGGTTTCTTTTTGTTTTTGAATTATACAATTCAGAACAAGAAGAAGACATTAAACCAAATAGAATTAAACCTTCTAAGAATATTGTTGAATGGTAGATGAAGAGAAGAACTAAAGAAAAAAAATTGACACAAAGTAAATGATAAGTTGAGTTAAAGAAAAACCTTCACTCTGATACCATTTTGATACGTATAAGAATGGACCTTTCTTTAACTCTAAAGCTTCTCCTCCAAATATTGTGTAGGCACAATGAAGATAGCTTCACCTTGCTTCCAAATAAGTTGAAGAAAACCTTTTGAACATAAGTCCTCCAATGAGTTCTACATAACCCAAGCAAGATACGTCCCTCTTGGAAGTTTCTCTCCCTAGAACTAGACAACTCTCACAAGGATGTTCAAGCCTTGAAAGATTCTAGCCTTGTTTTTGAATATGAACCAAGAAAACACACAAGAATTACTCTTGAAGAAGAAGAAATTTTAATTGAAGGTGTGAGTTTACAAGGCTTCTCTTATGTCCTTTTATAGGAAAAAATAACACAAGACAAAAAACTATCTTACAAATTGAAATGATGATTGCAAAGACTACGCACTTCTAAAAACTATTCGTGTAGGCTCCATAAAAACTAGTCTTGCAAGTCTTGAATGATGATTGAAAAGACTACACGCTAACAAATACTATTCATGTAGGCTCCATAAAAACTATTCTTGTAAGTCTTGAATGGTGATTTTCAAAGTAGGCCCCTCAAGTACTATTCATGGAAGACTTTAAGGATTTTCTTCAACTTGAAATGTTTCGTGGTTTGTGATTGGTTTTTGGACACCTTCCAATTCGAACTAGGCCTTTCCTTTTTGCAAAATCGTAGCCCATTTATTGTAGAAAATAACCATATAAATTTCTTTGCATTTGGCCCAACCGTTGAAGAGATGTATCCAAATTACTGAAGGTATGTCACAGAATTCGGTAGAAACAGTACTTGAATGATGTTTTTGGATATCAAGACAACCGATTTTGGAAAAAGTAAAAGAAAATGAAAGTTGTAGATCTTGGTCTTAGCTTTCCAACGCATCTTGAAACTCATAATTTGGCTTTGTGATTGGAGAGATACAATTCTACCATAACTAGTCCTGTAGAAACTCACAATCCGAGATGAGCCTAAGCTAATACAACATAAACATTTAAAAATCAAAATAAAGAGCACATTCTAACTTAATGATATTTTAAAATGGTTCTAAAAACTCTTATAAATCATGTTATAAGTTCAATAAGGTGAACCCAATGTATAAATTCCTTTGGTTCATCTTGCACATGTTTAAATAGGAAGACCCTACTTCGTGTAAGACCTCAGGCGCTACCAACTCTCCCAAAACCAATTGGTGATAGGAGATGCTCATACCCTAGCTTTATAGTGCATTCATCACACATAAGCGCCCACGACATTCAAATGTGACTTGGCCCACACGGCCTACGTGCCGCGGGACCATTGCTGCACCCAACAATCTCCCCCTCAGCAATTGCTTCAGCTGGGAATCGAATCCGTGACCTTGGATCTGATACCACTTGTAAGACCTCAGGCGCTACCAACTCTCCCAAAACCAATTGGTGATAGGAGATGCGCATACCCTAGCTTTATAGTGCATTCAGCATACACAAGCGCCCACGGCATTCGAATGTGACTTGGCTCACACGGCCTACGTGCCATGGGACAATTGCTACACCCAACACTTCGTGCATTAATTTCTTAGTTTTACTTCTTGTTAAAGGCCTTTGGTCTTGCGTTTTTGTAACATTATGTGCATTTTCATTATCTTGACATGGATGAGGGTTATGGACCTCATCACATATTCTTACCTTCTTCCATCTTCTCTCATCATTTCCTCAACTCCATGAATTCCTCTTCTCACTCCCACCATCTTTTCAAATTTCGACCAACACCTATTTGAAAGAGAGAAAACTATCTTTCCATTCCATTCATACACTTAACCAAATTCCATCTTCCTATAATACTCTCTCTTTCCTTCTTCACATAAGAACAAGTCTTCTAACTCCTCTCCATCCTTCGTGGCCGAAAATCCAACTAACCAAGAGGAAGAACTTCCTCTCTTTTTTCCATTTCACACTTAATAACCATCCATTTCCAAGAACAACTCTTCTTCCTATTCAAGAAAGAAAACAAACTCCTCCAACCTCTGTTTTTATCAAATGGCCGAGAGTGTTCCCAAGCTAGAACAAAAAGTGATTTTCTTCTCTTCACCTCATACACACATCCAAAGGTGTAGCAAGGTAAGAACTTCATGTAAGATAGGTTACATTTCTTACATTTATCCATTGGTATAAGTTGTACACTAACTCTCCATTTTTGAGGTTGAAAACCGTGGGTTGCTAAGGTGGGTAGGAGAAGGTTTTCTTCAAGCCAAGTGAAGGAATCTTCACTTTCATACTAAGGTTAAGTGATAAAGGCAAGTACTCTTTCTAGATCCTTCATGGATTTTCAAAGATCTATGTATTTATGTTCATACAAAGTTGGATCATTCATGATATATGTCCAAGGTATTTGTATCAAAAATATGTAAATGCTATGTTTGTAAAGGATGAAAATAGGATGATGTGTGTGTTTATACACCAACCTAAAGCACAATTTATCTGTTAACAAAGATCTTTGAGTCTCTAATATATGATACGATGGTATTATATCATCTCCAAACTAACCACCATTGCTCATTCCTTCAACAACGTAATCACGATGAATGTTCGAAGACTTAGCACGTCCGTTGTGCCCACTGTTACTACGGTGCTTGCGTTCTCATTGTATACCGGAATCACGGTGTATACTGTCACCATGCACAAACTGTTCGTAGTCTAACACATGCACGCACATCGGGGCCATAATGTAAATGTGAACCCGATATATGAGAATACATATTATTCACACTGAGTCACATTGTACATGATAGCCATCTACACCAGGATCCTGGTGTTCACTTGTGATGTTGCTTATACTACTTCATTGACTTATTCTTTAAATTCAGTCACCAAAAACACCATGATTCTCGATAGCATCTACATTCAACCAACTTTTCCATAATGTTAGCCACAAAAAGCATATTTTGAAATCATCTTTGTCACTAAAACAACAATTTGAATACTCTTCTATGAAATACCTGAAACTCAACTCATCAACCAAACTTCCATTATGAGTCTTCTGACCTCAACTATCACAGAAGCAAAATTAGATTCATCGTCACATTTGATAATAATCTATTTGTCTCTAAAATTGAAAATAAACATATGGATCGCTTTCTGTATATGATTCGTATTCTAATGTCTTTCTGTAAACAAAAATTCAAAAAAGAATAAATTGTGTAACACAGGTTTTGGACGATGAAACGTGAAAAGAAAAGCGACTTTTTCCCACACTTGCAAAATGGTTCTGCTGAGCCTAATATCTTTTCTGCAGTTAAAGGTATTTTAAAATTTTAACATAAAATAGTTAAAGTTTGTAGCATGGCGTAAAGCGAGAGCAATTTCCCCTCAATAATTTGTAGTTGGAACCAATTTACCTAAAAAAAAACAAAATTTAAAAAAAAATATATATCAACCTAAAGAAAAGGGGAATATAAGTATAAATATGTAATGGATATATTCACAAGTGATGAAAATATGATAATACATGTATATAGGCATAGACGCGGCCAACTTGATGAAAGATAGACTATGTGCAACTAAAATAAGAATGGAGACACATATATATAATATATGTACAAGCAAATAAAGAAAATGAAGATATATGACATATTAGAAAAAGTGTACTAAGAAGACCTTATTAAGCATATGTTCATATGTTTTCCATCAAGATCAATATTTATGTGTTTATTATGATTTTAATATGTTTCTTGATGATCTAAATGTTTATATACATATGTATATATAATTTTCGACCAAATTAGGGTTTTTGGTAGCCTAATTACTTTGTTTTTATGGTTTTCATGATTGTGTATGTAAATGTAATTTTATGATGAGTGTACAAGTCATTAGAGGGATGAAAAGCTAATGTGTATATAATTGTAATAAACATCAAAATAAAGGATTAGAAGTGGAAAAGAAAAGGAATTAAGTGATATATATATATATATATATTATATATTATATATTATATATATATATCATATACACACACACATGCCTTCGGCCCAAAAAGAAAAAATAAAGGAAAAGAATAAATTTCATAATATGTTATAAGTATAAATATGTATATCATATAAAAGAAATGGACATAATAGAAAAATAGGGAATAAAGACCAAACTTGGTTATCAAACATGGATTGCATCTCAGAATTCATGGCTCCAAGCCATTTATCTGAATCTGGACCCGACACAGCTTCTTGATAGGTAGTAGATTCATCTTCAAGGGAATTATGAATACATATATACCTATCTTGGCCAAAGGGTATTTTTGGCATATAAATACATATACACGATTTATATATATTCTGGGACAAGGAATAAATAATTTTGTACATATTTATGAATGTAAAAAGGTATGAAATAAAGTTTGGTAGTAAACATGGTTACTTTATGTATATTATATAAAATATGAAAGTATATAGGAATGTATACTAAATTAGGGTTTTTGACCCCTTTATATGAAATATAAGATAGATATTTTAGGAATATGTGGATGGATAAATTTGTACCAAAAGGGGCTGTTTGTCCGAGGTCATGAGGAAGAAAAAGAAGATGGAAATTTTATGGTTTAAATTATAGATTAAGTGTATATGTAGTGAACTTTAAAAATATGATGAGATGGGGATTATTTGAGTATTTATATGTTGAATAGATTAGAAAGAAAGGCATTTGCATACATGTTTTCATTTCATTAAAGTTCACCCTTGCATATGGATAGTCGGATATCTCATGACATTTTTATTGTATGGATTTGATTATTTGGCGGCCGTCATAATATCATGTCCGATATGGTTGGTATTATGAGCATATTGTATCGTTATTGATGATTGGAGGCCGTCACGATATTGGAACCCAAGGGGGTTGATATCGTGGGCATATCATATCGTTCTTTATCGGCCGAATGTATCACCTTGCCGGAGGCAATGGATCTCCGGCATATCGAGTCACCGATAGTTTATGTACACTATGATGTAACACCATGTGGACTCATCGAGATTCATATTTTGCACATGTGACTATATGGGGGATACTTTGTTACTATGACGATATTATTCGTATGCAAGGTAAAGTGCTATAGCCAACATATGACATGACATGATGTTTTATAATACTGTGTATGGACAGTTTTATGAGATCGCTTTGGAATTATCGTTCATCGTTATAGAATTGTTATGACAGTTTTAAAAGACATCGCATCGTGGTATTATTGCATTTACATGACTCGTATAAGGACTTGATGTATCTAGATGATGAGACTACGTATGATGACATCTTAGACTTGGATTGAGAATCTAAGTATTGATATATTTGATAGAGATGTTTTCTAGAGAGATGATCGTATAGTATGCTACCTTGATAAAAACATATATGTTACATGTTACTTATTTATAGTGATGTCATGCACTTTATTTTAAACTGGAGATCCGATTTGTTATGTTCTTAATTATGCAGTATTACTTTCTTACCTCGTCTCCCTATGCATGATCCACATGACGTATCTAGTAGGACTACTTGCTGGGCAATTACGCTTATCGCTCATACGCCTTATCACTAGTTGCATAGGACAGGTACCACTATACATGTTTATTAAGGATGAGTCCAGATAGATACCGACATAGACACAGTACGCCCGAGAGACTATCTTTGAAGAGCTAGTCATTTGATGATAATGTATTTAGAGAAGTCAGGACTTAGCACATTATGATTTGTACAGAATTTATAATGTAATTTAATGCATGTCGATAGTATTTCGTTCATATTTATGTTGCTTCCGCTATATCGTACCATGATTATGTCGACATACACATGTATGGTATCGATGCCTTGTACTACCCGTAGCAGAGTACGGTGGGTGCACCAGGCCAAAACCCTAGTTTCAGGCGGGACGCTGCATTGATAATACTATTTAGGAAGCTTTTGCAAAGATAAGCTTATCCTTCAAGCATTTATCTTCTTCTACGCTTCATATTGATCGCCTTAAGGAGATGGAGAAAAACATCCCTTTGGTTGTATGCAAGCTTGAAAGGATATTTCCCCCATCATTTTAATTCTATGGAACACATAGCAATCCATCTATATTATGAAGCAAGTGTTGGAGGGCTGGTTCAATATCGGTGGATGTATCCTTTTGAGAGGTATTTTTTAAGAAAATTAAAAACTCGTATTATAATGTTGTTTCATATTTTTAAATATTTATATCAATTTCAATTATTAGGTTTCTTCATCATTTGAAGAAAAAAGTAAATAGTAAAGCAAGAGTGGAACGTTCAATTAGCAATGCGTACATTATCCAGGAAGTAGCAACATTTGCTTCACATTGTTTTGAACCGCATGTTGTCACAAGAAACACTCGCCCTCCTCGACATGACGATGGTGGCATCGATCCAAGTGCTAATGAGCACAAATTTTCTATATTTTCACATCCTGGCCGCCCATCAGGAAAAGAAACAAAAAGATTCTTCAATGATGATGAAGAGCATGTTGCAGCTCTTTACATTTTACGAAATTGTGAAGAAGTTCACCCATACATAAGGTTGTAACCATGTTTTATGTTTAATTTCATTTTATAAAGACTTATTATAGTGACATGTTGATTTGGTTGTAATATTTTCACAGATGAAATCCGTGCTAAGTGCCAAATATTTCTAAGTCCGATATTGACGCGATTGATGACAAGGAATTAGTGAAATGGTTCAGCAAACATACATGCGTACATTCAACTAGAAATATTATCACTATAACACATGTAATGTCTTTATGCGTATTGATATGTTTTTCTCTATTAATTTTTTTGTTCTTAACCATACAGGTGTCAGTGAATAATATTGAAGATAAATCAAACAAAGACCTATCATTGGGGCGAAAAAAAAGTATAATTTGTTATCCCATGTTGTTCATAAATGGGTATAATTTCCATACTATTGCACACGGGGAATGAAAGAGCACTATGAACTATGGTGTATGCATCAAAGGAAGTTGTTCGGATGATTCGTCAAACGATTTCTATGGATTGCTAGAAGTTGTTCTAGTTGAGTAGTCGGGGTTGCCAATGAGACAATGTTTTCTTTTCAAATGTAATGGTTTGATCCAGGTAAACCGTATGGAACAAGGATTTATCCTGACTACAACATTATTGAGGCAAACCATAGAAGAGAGTTTAACAAGTATAAGCCATTTGTTTTGGCAGCACATGCAATTCATGTTTACTTTACTCCTTTTCCAAAGAAAAGGATAGATAATTAGTGAACTGTATTTCCTGTAAAATTCTGAGGGACTATACACTTGTCATCACTTTTGGAAGACCTTCAAACAAAAGAAGTGGAAGAAAATATACAAGTCGTAACACACGAAGATGAGGGACTGCTTGTTGACCCTATTGGAGCATACGTTGACATTGATGTAAGTGGGTTGGTCGTGGAAGAACAGGGGATTGAGGATATAGTAGATTTGGAAGATATAGAAATGGATTGATACTATTGATGAGGAAGAGGATATTTCAGATGAAACATTCAGCACGTCCGAAAATGAAGACATGTCTTCAGATGAAGATTCATAGTTTCATGTTAGGTAATTTGAATAGCATAGATTATTTTTTTATAATTATAATTGTCAATAATTTATTTTTATATTTTATTGTAAACTAATATAAATTATTTGTTTTTCAGGACCACTTTTTCGCAATTATGGGATATAGCTTGCTATGAGATTGTCTTTATATAATTGCTACTTAGTGTTTAACGTTTGAATTCAAGCCTAAACATTGCACAATAGTGATTTATTTATTTTTTCTAGCAGTTATAAGTTTCATTTGTCTTATAAATTGAAGTAAAAGAGCAGTCACTTTTTTTTAATAACATGTACTATGATATATCTTTTTTAAAGTTGCTTGACCAGCAAATACATAAGAAAATAAAAAAAAGTTAAAAAATAGGGGAAAACAAGTCTGAGGCGCCAAAATGAAATATAGGCGCCAAAATGAAAATGATATACTATTTTCCCACCCACCATTCCCAACAAGCTGTAATTAGCCACCACAAATAACTCTACTCGTAGATGTCTCCACGTTCTCCACATTCTGTACTACAATCCTCAAAGGTAGCTTCTTTCTTTTCATCTATTTTCTTTGTTTTTATTTTGCCCTTATTTTTAATCCGGTCTTGACTGACTTTATTGTGTGTTTATAAAGCTGATGCCCAGATGCAAAAGCGGCTACATGGGCAAGATGATTTCTACACTCACTTGTACTCTCACTCTCTTCAATTCCTCAATTCCTTCAGGCTACTATGATTTTGTGTTCTTTATAGAAATTTCTATGTATTTTTTCCTTATTTCAAGTTGGACTTTCACTTTTCTTTCTAATGATTCTTTGTTTCTTTTTGAGTATCAAAACTTTCATTCCTTATTTTTTATTTTGCCTTTTGTTTAATCACTCTTTCCAACACCCTCCTCTCCTTAAATCCTTGAGGTTTTGTTGCTTTAGCATCAGCTTTTCTTTTTAGGGGTTTTGGTTTCCCGAATTACGCTCTGTTTACATCGGTTGGCAATATGAAAGTAGACACGAGATAGTTGTGCTGGGCTTTTTTCGACTCATTATGATTCATTTGTGTAAATGGGAATAGATTATTTATGCATGCAATGAGCTTTTTATTCATGTTATGCAGGATAGTGATTATTTGAACTGTGAAGTCACATCTTTGTTCTTATAGTTTTTTAAATTTGATGAATAGAATGATCTAATAAATGTGTATCTAGATTGAGTAGGTTTAAAAATTAAATGTGGTTCAATGTTTGCGTGGCTTATAGCCTATTTGTCCAAGGTGTGACATCAAGGTTTTTATTCTTTTTCTTGTCCTTTCATGTGACCTGAAATAGTGTTTATTTGACGCTGACTTTGAATAAATAAATTGTCTTGTCCATGAACATTATCAGCATTCTCTGTGAATTTTAAATGCTTGCTTTTCCTGAACTAAAGCATGATCTAAATTGTGTCCAATTCCCTATTGTCATCTGTATACTTCGTCCCAATTCACTTGATTTGGATCCATATATAGTTAACTTACTGCTTACCAAATCACGTTGGTTTGTTTGCAAAACAAATAGTGAAAATTAGAGAATCTCGAAAAAGGTCTAAAGGAAAAGAAAAGATAATAGAAAATGAGACGACAATGGATTTGAATGCTCAAAGTTCTCCTATTTCGCCACCAATTACCCATGATGAACATCCAGAAACCGCTACAAATCATTCTCAACAAAATGCAATGGGTTTGTCATCACAAGTGGTGTCATCTATCTCACATTTAGTACTTCCAGACAGCTCTTCAACGCCATCAAACTCGAAACGTCAGCGGGCTGCTGATCCTATATCAACACGGATGAGAATGGAAAGTAAGTGCGATATAAATATTTAATAAAATTTTCATATAATTACTTTCTGTCCTTAAACGAAATCTTATTTTCCTTTTGCCATACTTTTCAGTCTGATAACGAGCCAGTTAGCAAAATCGTGACGATATTTAAAAGTATGTTTAGACGAGCTGCTAGAACGTGGTGTAGTATTCATCAGGATGTTTGAGATATTTGGTTTGAAGAGTTTTGGGTAAATACATGTTCTTATTAGTACAAATTCTTGCATTGCATTTCCTAACAAGTAGAGAGTAATAACAAATTCTTTTTGTATTAATCTTTTTCTCGATCATTTTTTTGAGATAAATAGTCTGGTATTTTTCTTACTATGTTTCACATGTTTTCTAAATATAGAAGGAATGCAAGTGGCGGGAAGAACAAGAACAACTCGTTCGTAGAGCCTTTCACAAGAATGGGTGCAAAAGTTTCAAGGACACGTTAACTGAGATGAAAAGTAGTGAAGTGCAACCAAAATGGATGACTGATGATGCCTCTAAAAGGATACAAGAATCTTGGAACTCTGAGAAACCAAAGAGATGTTGAAATGCAAATAAAAAGAATAAACTATGTAGAGATGGTTCCAGACCAAGATTACATACAGCTGGAGCAAAGCCATTTTATGTGATAGAACAAGAGACGGTATCTGTATGATTTAGTCATTGTTAGTTCAAAGGTACTGATTCTAATAAATAATAAGATATTGTTGTTGATGTTCTGAATTTCATTTATGTGGTTTATGCTTTTATCGTTAGGAGAAAAAACTTAAACAGCGGCCCATAATAGAAGAGTTGGTGAATCGCACTTACACGCATGCAACCACCCACCAAAAAGCTAGAAGACATGTTGATAGAAAATCTGAAGCTATAATGGTGAGTCTTTTTCTTCTCGACAAGAGTTGGTGAATCGCACTCATTCCATGTCTATGTAGCTAAATTCCATTACAAGGCTGTTTTGGCAAACATAATTATTTGTTTTTGCATAATAGTTAGGACACGTATTAATGCATTTTCACTTTTTATGAGTAGCTGAGTGGTCGAAAATTCTTGATGTTCATCTTATACTTAATATGTTTCATTGATGAGTGCAAGTGCAACAGAGAATTGACTGAGAATTCTACACCATTTCTACCAATATACTACTGTTAAATTAAAATCGCCTTAATACTTCATTCAGCTGATTGAACTAGATATTTTCTTGAGGGCTTCTCCATCTTTTTATTCAATCTTTTTTTAACGGCTTAAGTACTCTGAGAAGTTAGCAGCAGCTAAAAATGCCACAATTGAAAAAGAAAATGATTCACCAAGTGAAAGGACAAGAAATAGTTCAGTCCTTCCCGTAATTGATGAAATGTCTATTTATTTGGAAGTTATTGGTGTAGTGAAGAAAGGAGGGACCATCTATGGGTTGGGAAGTTTAGTTGGGGAAGCAAGTTTGAGCTCTTCCTCATATACAAGTGAACAAAGAAAGGATGAGCAACAGATGGTTGAAAACATGAAAACATAGAAAGTTGAAATCAAAAATTGGAGAAGGATGTCTAGAAAATGAAAAAGCGGGTAGAACTATTACTAGCGCGCCTTCAAGTTGATGGAGAACAAAGTGAGGATAGAGATGATTCTAGTGATGAACGTGATGAAGATGAGTAGATCTTTTGTATTTATTTAAGTTATGTTTTTTGGAGTATTACTTTGATTCTATTATGTATTAGTTTGATGCAATGAGATGCTTGATTTATTACTTTTGGAACCTTTAGATGTTTGTTTTGGTATTTGAACTTATATGATTATCTATGACATTGTGAATGATTTTATGATGTATTTGTGAATTTTTGAATATTAAATCAATAACATTTGTATTTTTCCTATATTAAATATCCAGCATATTAAATAACACCAATATTCAAAAATTCACAAGTACATCATAAAATCATTTATAATGTCATATAGAATCCTATAAGTGCAAATACCAAAACAAACATCTAAGGGTTCCAAAAGTAATAAATCAAGCATCTCATTGCATCAAACTAATACATAATCGAATCAAATTAATACTCCAAAAAACATAACTTAAATCAATATAAGAGTTCTGTTCATCTTCATCATATTCATCACTAGAATCATCTCTATCCTCACTTTGTTCTCCATCAACTTGAAGCAGAGCTAGTAGTATTGCCACCTGCTTTTTCATCTTCTGAACATCTATCTCCAATTTTTGATTTCGACTTTCTATTTTTTTCATGTTTTCAACCATCTGTTACTCATTCTTTCTTCTTTCACTTGTGTACGAGGAAGAGTTCGAACTTGTTTCCCTAGCCAAACTTCCGAATCCATAGATGGTCCCTCCTTTCTTTACTCTCCAATAACTTCCAAATAAATAGACATTTCATCAATTACGGGAGGGGCTGAACTATTTTCAGCCCTTCACTTAGTGAATCATTTTCTTTTTCAGTTGTGGTATTTTTAGCTGCTGCTAACTTCTCAGATTACTCAAGCTGCAAAACAAAGATTAAACAAAAAGATAGAGAAGCCATCAAGAAAATATTCAATTCAACCAGCTGAAGAAAGTACAAAGGCCATTTTAGTTTAACAATAGTATATTGGTAGAAATGGTGTAGAATTCTCAGTCAATTCCAATATAGGTATTTGTTGCACTTGCACTCATCAAAGAAACATAGATATTGAGTATAAGATGAACATCAATAACTTTCAACCACTCAGCCACTCATAAAAAGTGAAAATGCATTAATATGTATCCTAACTACTATGCAAAAAAAATAATTATGTTTGCCAAACCAGCCTTGTAATGGAATTTAGCTACATGGACAGGGTGCAATCTTACAAATATGCCTTAAACACATTAGAATGAGCGTGATTCACCAACTCTTATCGACAGAAAAAATGGTTCACCGTTATGGCTTCAGATTTCTTATCAACATGTTTTCCAACTTTTTGGTGGGTGGCTGCATGCGTATTAGTGCGATCCAACAACTATTCTATTGTGGGCCGCCGTTTAAGTTTTTCCTCCTAATGATAAAAGCATAAACCACATAAATGAGATTCAGAACATCGACAATAATATCGCATTATTTATTAGAATCAATACTTTTGAACTAGCAATGACTGATACATACCGTCTCTTGTTCTATCACATAAAATGGCTTTGCTTCAGTTGTATGTAATCTTTCCGGAACCATATCTACCTAGTCTATTCTTTTTATTTGCATTTGAATGTCTCTTATGTTTCTCAGAGTTCCAATATTCTTGTATCCTTTTATAGGCATCATCAGACATGCATTTTAGTTCCACTTCACTACTTTTCATCTCAGTTAACGTGTCCATAAAACGTTTGCGCACGTTCTTGTGAAAGGCTCTGCGAACGAGTTGTTCTTCTTCTTCCGGCCACTTGTGTTCCTTATATATTTAGAAAACATGTGAAACATAGTAAGAAAAATATCAGACTACTTATATCAAAAAAGTGATTGAGAAAAAGATTAATACAAAAAGAAATTTCGATTATTCTCTGTTTGTTAGGCAATGCAATACAAGAATTTGTACTAACAAGAACATGTATTTACTCGAAACTCTTCAAACCAAATATCTCAAACATCCTGAGAATTACTACACCAATTTCCAAGAGCTCGTCCAAGCATACTTTTGAATATCGTTAGAATGTTGCTAACTGGCTTGTTATCAGGCTGAAAACTATGGCAAAAGACAAAGAAGATTTTGTTTAAGAACAAAAAGAAATTATATGAAAAGCTTATTAAATATTTATATTGCACTTACTTTCCATTCTCATCAATATATGTCGATATAGGACCAGCAGCCAGCCAACGTTTAAAGCTTGATGGCATTGAAGGGCTGTCCGGCAGTACTAAATATGAGGTAGATGATGTCTCTTGTGATGACAAACCCATTGCATTTTGTTGAGAATGATTTGTAGAGGTTTCTGGATGTTCATCGTGGGTAATTGGTGGCGAAATAGGAGAACTTTGAGCACTCAAATCCATAGTCGTCTCATTTTCCATTATCTTTTCTTTTCCTTTAGACCTTTTTCGGAATTCTCTCATTTTCACTATTTCTTTTGCAAACAAATCAACGTGATTAGGTAAGCAGTAGTTAACTATATATGTATCCAAATCAAGTGAATTAGGATGAAGTATACAGAGGACAATAGGGAATTGAACACAATTTAGATTATGCTTTAGTTCAGGAAAAGCAAGCATTTACAATTCACAGAGAATGGTAATAGGGAATTGAACACAATTTAGATTATGTATATATATGTATCCAAATCAAGTGAATTAGGATGAAGTATACAGAGGACAATAGGGAATTGAACACAATTTAGATTATGCTTTAGTTCAGGAAAAGCAAGCATTTACAATTCACAGAGAATGGTAATAATGATCATGCACAAGGCAAATTATTTATTCAAAATCATCGTCAAATAAGCACTATTTCAAGTCACATGAAAGGACAAGAAAAAGAATAAAAACTTTGGTGTCACACCCTGGATAAGACAGCAACATGAATCACATTTAATTTTTAAACCTACCCAATCCAGATACACATTTATCATATCATTCTACTCATCAAATTAAAAAATATAAGAACAAAATTGTGACTTCACAGTTTAAATAATCCCTATCCGACATAGCATGAATAAAAAGCTCATCGCGGGCATAAATAATTTACTCCCATTTACACAAATGAATCATAATGATTCGGCAAAAAGCCTAGCACAACTATCTCGCCTCTACTTTCATGTTGCCAACCGGGGTATACAGAGCTTAATTCAAGAATACCAAAACCCCTAAAAAGAAAAGCTGATGCTAAAACACCAAAACCTCATGGATTTAAGGAGAGGATGGTGTTGGAAAGAGTGATTAAGCAAAAGGCGAAATAAAAAATAAGGAATGAAAGTTTTGATACCCAAAATGAAACAAAGAATCATTAGAAAGAAAATTGAAAGTCCAACTTGAAATCAGGAAAAAATACATAGAAATTTATGTAAAGAACAAAAAATCATAGTAGCCTGAAGGAATTGAGGAATTGAACATAGTGAGAATACAAGTGAGAGTAGAAAACATCTTGCCCATGTTGCCGCTTTTGCGTCTGGGCATCAGCTTTATGAACACAATAAAGTCAGTCAGGACAGGAATAAAAATAAGGGAAAAATGAAAACAAAGAAAATAGATGAAAAGAAAGAAGCTACCTTTGAGGTTTGTAGTACAGAATGTGAAGAACGTGGAGACATGTATGAGCAGAGTGATTTGTGGTGGCTGATTACAGCGTGTTGGGAATGCTGGGTGGGAAAATGTTGTAACATTTTCATTTTGGCGCCTATATTTCATTTTGTCACCTCTAACTTGTTTTCCCCTATTTTTTTAATTTTTTATTTTCTTGTGTATTTGCTGGTCAAGCAGCTTTAAAAAAGATCTATCATAGTACATGTTGTTAAAAAAAATGATTGCTCTTATACTCCAATTTATAAGACAAATAAAACTTATAACTAATAGAAAAAAGTAAATCACTATTGTGCAATGTCTAGGCTTGAATTCAAACGTTAAACACTAAGAAAGCAATTATATAGAAACAATCTCGTAGCAAGTTACATTCCGCAATTGCGAATTCTCCTATACAAAGTGGTCCTGAAAAACAAATAATTTATATTAATTTACAATAAAATATAAAAATAAATTAATGACAATTATAATTGTAACAAAATAATCTATGCTATTCAAATTACCTAACATGAAACAACGAATCTTTATCTGAAAACATGTCTTCATTTTCGGACGTGCTGAATGTTTCATCTGCAATATCCTCTTCCTCATCAATATTATCATTAGTTTTTATATCTTCCAGATCTACTATATCCTCAATCCCTAGTGTTGAGAAATATGTTCGGATAATTGTCAAAGTCATAATTTTAAGTGTTACAAGTCATAAAAATGTCACACATAATGTTACAAATGATTAAGAATTAAAATATATCAATTAAATGAAGAAAAATGACATCGATCTCTCAGGTTATTACACTATGATCGATCTATGTACATCGATCCCTCACATCGATCGATCCATGTAAGCCCGAGAAAATTCAAGACCTTACTATGAGACATCAATCTCTAAAACTGAGACACATCGATCGATTGATGTAGGTCAGAGGCGAACTCTGAAAACTCACTGTGAGACATCGATATCTCAAGTAGAGACACTTCGATCAATCGGTGCCTAGGGTTTTTAGAAATATTTTTCTAAAATATGATAAAATGGTTGTTTTCATTTTTACATGATTTATATATGCTAATCATGTTGTCGTTATGTGTCTTTGATGACTATAAATGTCTTGTGACTAATGTGCCTTGGAAGTTTCTACAACTTATCAAAAAGGGCAAAATTGGTATTTTGAGTTTGTGTAGATACTTGGCATGGTGAAAATGTTTCAAGGACACATTCATCTCTTATTTATCATCACAAAGGTGTTATTATATCTATTTATGACCATCAGGGTCATTTCTGGAGTTTTCTCTCACCAGGGGTATTTTGGTCATTTTACTCCCAAGGGCAATTTTGATATTTTTACTCAAAGAATCTCTTGATTATCTTATTATATTCATTCTGTAGTTGATTTATGGTTATCTTAAAGATTATTTTGTGGTTCTCTATTTTATTTCTCTATTTGATGACATTATCGACGGTAGCGGTATATGTGATGGTATTCGACGTCACATTCCATTTTTTCTTGAATACCTTCTTATATATGTTATTAGAGAGTCTTATTCATCATCTTGCAGAGATTTTAAAGGTGTTAATGGTGTGAAATTTAACACAACATATAAGGAGACATTGTAGGAATTTTGATATTATATATTGACATAATCTTCTCAACCATTATTTGTAGATTTCTCTTTCAAAAATCTAAGTTGATACACTTTATTTAAAGATGAAAAACGTCCAAAAAAGTGTGGAAATGATGGTGTATTCATTTTATGACTTTGTGATAAGTGGACCAACCAAAAACAAGCTAGTTGACAAAGTTGCCAACTTGGAAATTTCAAAAGTAGGTACCAACGGTCACGGCTAGTTTTTGAGGAGATTTTTTGAGTCAAAATTCAGCCACAAATGTTCTATTATCTTTCCAAGGATTAAAGGTAATCTTGGAAGGAATATGTCATCTTAATCGTCCATATAAGCTTCATAATTTTCAAGACAAATCCAAATGTAAAAATCAGCCATGCTAAATTTCAAGGTGAACCAATCATTCTTCTTGATGTTGCCAAGTGTACAAGATGTTTATGTGGCCAACCAATGGTGTGAAGACAACTAAGACTTGATGATGAAGATGGTGACACATGTGCAATCTTATCTTCAAGACCTATTTCGCACTATAAATAGGAGCCAAAGGTAAAGAAGAAGAACACACACTTGAAAGCTAAAGTTGAAGCTCATTGTCTTGCTATCTTCTTCTCTTCATTCTTGATTCATTCTATGTGTAGCCAATGTGTTTTTGTGATATTAGTTATAGAGCTACAAGCCTCTTGTATCTCATTTGTAAGATTGGTTAGCCAAATTTATAAGGCTACACCAATAGGTAGTAAAGGTGTTGCAACCAAGAGTTGTATAGAGTTGTTCATCCAAGTCTGAATAGGGTTGTTGTTTAACCCAAGGATCAAGCTTGGTCTTGTTGTATTTGTGTTTATTTCATAGTGAAAGTCAAAGAAAGGTATTCCTTGGGACTGGTGTAGGTCACATTTGACCGAACCAGGATAAATCTTTGGTGTTCTTGCCTTCTTTCTACTTTTCTGTTTTCTGCCCGTTTTCACTGTAGATTTCATACAACTTCACAGGTCTTAAAAAACTAGAAAAACACTTTCAAATTCGTGATTTTTAGTGGAGTTATACTCCAGACTGTTATCTTTCATTTGCAACAAGAATCACTTGATTTGAGCAAAGGAAAATTAGCCTTTCAAGCATTGCAAGACAACTGCTCCAATCTGGCTGCAATCTGACCAGTTTTAAGACAACTTAAATTCTGTTTTCATCAAGAATCTTTTAAGGTCAAGACCTTTTGAAAACATAAACTAGACATCCTAAAGTGTGTTTTGATATAAAGATCAACCTTTTTTCTTGAGTAATCAAAGAGAAACACGTTTTTAAAATTCAGCACTATTCTGTCCAATTATGTCGAGATTGACCATCTAGATTTTTTTATTTGGTTGAAGGGCCAAACAATCTTATTTTTGTTTCATTTTTGGAAAGAGACTATTCAAGATATTGAAGTTACTTTTTGAAAAGTTTCATAATTTTTGGAGTTATGCACAGTTTTGAATTTTTCAAAAGCGGATACTGAATCCGAGGAGGTCTCAGATTCTGTTTTCAAAGGGGATTTTAACCAAGGGTAGTAGTGTAATTTTCGCTAACCACTATCTACCCCCCTCTAATGGTGTTTATTGCAGGTGTACGGTCCAACAATTGGTATCAGAGCAAGGCCAACACCACTATAAGAAGCTAGATTCAACACCATACGAAGAAGATAAGGCCAAGAAACAACAATTCATAGTAGCCTGCTTATATCAAATCAAAGGTACATATAATGGCTATGGTTTCTCACAAAGGTGAGCTGGAAGGTATGTCTACACAATGTCTTCCTCTTTTCGATGGTAATAATTTTTTTCATTGTAAACTTAGAATGAGGCTATTCTTAATGGCTATAAACATCGATTTATGGTCAATAGTTGAAGATGGGCCATACATTCCAATGAAATTTGTACAAGCAAACGGTGTAACATAAGAAGTAGAAAAATATAAAAGTGAATGGTTCATAAAAGATAAAAAGAAAATGTCCATGAATGCTAAAGCTACGCAATTACTGTTAAACGGACTTACGACTTCTGAAGCAGGATATGTGTCAAATTGCACAAGTGCACACAACGTCTGGAAATCACTAGAATTAAAGTATGAAGGTACTACCGGTGTAAAAGAGTTTAAATAGACATGATTATGACTGAACTTGAATCTTTCAAAATGTTGCCAAACGAATCCATAACATCTACAGATTTGAGGATTACTAATATTTTCAATGCACTTGAAGCTTAGGTAAATCTTTTACCAGCAAAGAAAATGTACAAAAGTGATGCGAAGTCTTCCTACTGAATGGGATCCAAAAGTAATGGCAATCGAGGAGACAAAATCAATCACAAAAATAGATGAATTGATCGGCTCACTTATTGTTTATAAGGTAAAACTGAACCAACAAAAATCTGGGTCATCTAAATCATCCGGTAAGTCTATTGCTTTCACCTCAACTAAGTCGCATATAAATAATAATGATAGTAATAATGATAATGACTTTGACGATAATTTAATATTAATTGCTAGAAAACTTAGAAAGTTTTTTTAAACGGCCTAATAGAAATGGAAAACAATCTTCTTCTACTTCTTCTCAACATAAGAAAAACTCTAATAACAAGTGGTATAATAAAGAGTTAAAATTCTACGAATGTGGTCAAAAAAGACACATCTCATATGATTGTCCAACAAAGAAAAATAATAACAACAAGAATAATAATAACAATAAACAAGACAAGGAGGTGCAAAAGACTAAGGCAAAGGAGTCCAAGTCGAGAAGAGGCAAACGAGCAATGAAGGCGAGCACATGGAGCGACTTGTCTAACTCAGAATCTGACACTGAGGAAGCTCAAGCCTGCTACATATCTAACGAGTCTTTATCAGATATAGATTCTAATAGTGAAATGTCATTTAATGAAATGTACGAAGAATTTTTAAAGATGCATGCTCACTGTAAAAGGCTATATAAAGAAAAGAATAAACTAATTAAAGAAAATGACAAGTTGAAGACGTCCAACTTGTAATTTTCCTATCAATTAGAATCTTTTAAACAAGAGTCTACTAATAGTCTTGATTCTTTTAAGATTAAAATTGAATCATATAGGAAAAATAAACAAACATTACAAACTGAAATAGTCTGTTAAAAGATAAGTTAGAAAGTTGTGAAAATGAAATATCTCAACTTAAAGCATAAAACAAGACTTAGAAAAAATGTTACAACAATTTAAGTCTGGAACCAACATGCTAGATACACTTATATCATCACAAAAATATGGAAATGATAAAACCGGGTTAGGATATAATGAAGAAAATGCAAAGTAGATAAAAATACTAAGTTTGTTTAATCAAGTACTAAACAACCTTATAAAGCAAAATAACAAATTCAACTTTCCCAGCTACTTCTTTTTCTACTCCTTTTTCTGCTTATTCCAAGGTAAAAATGCAACATGCACCCACAAAAACACACGCATATAAACGTGCAACTAAGCAAAATGTTGCATCTAGACCACCTGGAATTATGTCTATATGTATATCAATGTATCTAGACAAACTCAAATGCATCCAACTCATTATGAACCTAAATATACGCAAAATTCATATAAGACTTATAGAAATGCATATGAACACACATACATAGTGCCATTCAAGAAACAAAATCATATGCCTTTCACACACTATCAAAGTCGGCCAAGACATAATACTTATCAACCAAGATATAAAATATATGACAATGCATAATCTTTTAAATGGAATGGTCAAACACATGTTAATCTTCTTTATTCAATTAATGTCAAATATGTGCCTAGAAGGTACATCCAAGTTTGGATACCTAAGGGATATTTAAACAAGGATGGTGCTCCTAACATTCAAGGACCCAAGTAAAGGGTACCTAAAACTTTATCTCCACTATAGGTAAATTGCAAAGAAGACAAACAAGAGACAAAACCAAAGAATCTAAAAACTAAATGGTTTTTAGATAGCCAGTGTTCAAGGCACATGACTGCAACCCCAAGTTATTCACCTAACTGGAGCAAATCGAGAATGGAAAAAAGGTTTTATTCGGTGACAACAACAAAGGAAAAGTTTTTGGAAAAAGAACAATCGGGGATCCTAACACATTTCAAATAAGAAATGTGTTGTTAGTAAGCACTATATCTTACGATTTACTTAGTATTTCGCAAATTATATATTGTGGATACAATGTTTCTTTTCTTTCCAATTCCTGTGATATAATAAATGCTAAGGGAGAAACAGTATTAAAAGGAAATAAGGATGGTAATGTTTACACCCTTTCCCTAACTAGTATGTTAGATGCTAAGATTAAATGTTTAATATCACATGACTTAGATGTGATCTTATGGCATAGACGACTAGGCCATATAGGAATTTCAACTATTGAAAAGTTATCTAAGACAACTTAATTAGAGGAATGTCTAAGTTAGACTTAGACAATTTTTAACTTTGTGAAACATGTATTAAAGGAAAACATATAAAAGAAACATTAAAACCAAAACATGAAGTGAGTACTAGTCATGTATTAGAATTGATTCACTTAGACTTATTTGGTCCGAGTAGTACAAGAAGTATAGGTAGACACTACTATGTGTGTGTCATAGTAGATGATTACTCATGATACACTTAGACATTATTCTTAACACACAAAGACGATGCTCTATTGGCAATCAAAAAATCTTATTAAGCAACTTGAGAATCTTTACGAAGAAAATGTTAAAAGAATTAGAAGCGATAGATATGGAGAATTTAAAAACAAAGATGTAGTCAAGTTTTGTGAATTACATGGAATAAAACATGAATTCTCACCACCTAGAATACCACAACTCAATGGAGTTGTTGAACGTGAAAATAGAACCATACAAGAAATTGCTAGGACAATGTTATGTGAAAATAAAGTACCCAAATATTTATGGGCTGAAGCTGCTAGTTGTGCTTGTTATATTATCAATAGGCTTTCCATTAGAAAGAAGTTAAATAAAACACCTTACGAATTGTTAAACAATAGACAAGCTAAAGTAGATTATCTTAGAGTTTTGGTTGTAAATGCTTTATGTTGAACACTAAAGATAATCTAGACAACTTCGAACAAAAGTCTATTGAATGCATATTTTTTGGTTATTCAACTAATTCTAGAGCATATAGGTGTTACAGTCCTGCATCTAGAAAGATAATTGAATCCATACATGTGAAATTTAATGAGAAGGCATATTTTGAAGTTAGTGATAAAACTCAACATAAACAAGAGAATAATGTTGAAAATATGTTTGATGATGATAATGTATTACTTGAGCCTGTACTTGATCATATATAATCAATTCCCCCTGAACAAGACATGCATGAACCCTTAGGTGAAATAAATGAAAAAATTTTGCAAATAGAAGATAATACAACTACTTTGCAAGATGATCCAATTGTATATGATAATGTTCACATTAATGAAACATTTGAACAAGATGAGGGTGAACCTAGTCAACCTAGGAATTGGTGGCTTATAAAAGATAAACATAAACACCCTAGGAACAACGTGTGACATATCACGGATAGATGCCATGCATGAGGAATTGAACCAATTCACTAGGAACAACGTGTGAGACTTAGTACCTAAACTAGAAAATAAATTCATTATAGGGATGAAATGGGTATTTATGTTGAGAAATATGTTTAGATAATTTTCAAAGTCATGATTTTAAGTAGTAAATACTAAAAAATATCATACATGGTGTTATATGTGATTAAAATTTGAAAAATTTGACATCGATATCTCAGGTTGTTGCACTTTGATCGATCGATGTACTTCGATCCCTCACATCGATTGATCCATGTGAGGCACTGAAAGTTCAAGATCTTATGATGAGACATCGATCTCTAAACCTGAGACACATGGATCGATCAATGTATACATCGAACCCTTACTTCGATCGATCGATGTAGGTCAGAGACAAACTCTGAAACTTACTGTGAGACATCGATCTCTGAAGCTGAGGCATTTCGATCGATCGATGTCTAGGGTTTTAGAAATATTTTTC
Organism: Eustoma russellianum; assembly: GCA_036186865.1. Classification (NCBI taxonomy): domain Eukaryota; kingdom Viridiplantae; phylum Streptophyta; class Magnoliopsida; order Gentianales; family Gentianaceae; genus Eustoma; species Eustoma russellianum. The sequence goes on along the minus strand of AP025054.1, from coordinate 12,443,834 downwards.
TAAAATGTGATAAAGTGGTTGTTTTCATTTGTATATGATGTATACATGTTCACTATGTGAATATTATGTGTTTTTGGTGATTTTAAATGTATTGTGACTAATATGCCTTGGAAGTTTCTACAACTTACCAAAAAGGGCAAAATTGGTATTTTAAGTTTTGTAGGAACATGATATGGTGGATACATATCAAGGACTTCTCCTCATCTTATTTGTCATGACAAAGATGATATTATGACTATTTCTGACCATCGGGGTCATTCTTGGAGTTTCTTTCACCAGGGACATTTTGGTCATTTCACCCCTGAGGGTATTTTTGGTATTTTCACTCAAGGAATCTCTTGAGTATGTTCATATCTTCATTCTGGAGTTGAGTTGTGGTTATCTTGAAGATTATATGGTGATTTTATATTATTTCTCTCACATGATGATATTATTGACTATAGCGGGATATGTGACTAGTTGTGATGTCACATTGTGTTTCTTTCTTGAAGACCCTTTTATATATGTTATTGGAGGATATTTATCATTATATTTCAGAGAATATAAAGGTGTTCATGGTGTGGAAATGATCACAACATACAAGAAGAAATATTGGGAATTTTGGTGTTACATGTTGACATAATCTTGTCAATTATTATTTGGTTATTTCGTCTTCAAAAATCTAAGTTGATATACTTATATATATGTTTAAAAACTTCCATATTCAGGTGGAGGTGATATATTATTCATTTTATGAGTTGGTGACAAGTGGACCAACCAAAAAGGAGCTAGTTAGCAAAAATTGCCAACTTGGAAATTCACTGTCGAAACCAACGGCTATGTTGGACTTCTTGGAGCTGTTTTGGTTTGAAATTTTCAAAGCCTCACATGCCTATTCTTGTGCAAGGAGTTGAGGGTATTTTGGTGGCATTATCCTCCTTTATTATTTTTATTTGGCAAAAGATAATCAAGACTATTCCAAGGTGGAAAATTTCGGCCAAATGAGTGTTCAAGGTGGACCAATTATGTTGCCTCATTTTGCCAAGTGTACAAGGCCAACCAATGATGTGAATACAACTTGGACTTGATGATGAAGATGGCGACACATGTGCATTCTTATCTCCAAGGCTCAATTCACACTATAAATAGGAGGCAATGGTGAAGAAGATGAAACACACTTGAAGCTCACTTGAAAGCATTGATTGATTTGCCTAGCTATCATCTTCTTGTTGTTGTTCTTGTTTCATTCTTTGTAGCAAAGTGTTCTTGTTGTGTTTTTTGAGCTACAAGCCTCTTGAGATTCATTTGTAAGATTCATTAGCCAATTCTACAAGGCTACATCAATAGGTGGTAGAGGTGTTGCAACTAAGTGTTGCATAGAAGGTGTTCATCCAAGTCTTAAATAGGGTTGGTGTATAACCCAAGGATCAAGCTTGGTACTTGTTGTAAGTTAATTCATACTATAGTGAAATCCAAGGAAAGGTTTTTCTTGGGACTGGAGTAGGTCACATTGACCGAACTAGGATAAATCCTCGGTGTTCTTGTCTTGTTTCTACCTTTCTGTTTTCTGCCCCTTTTTACTGCAGTTTTCATACAACTTCTCACGATTTGAAAAAATAGATAAACACTTTCAAAATTTGTGATTTTTTGTGGAGTTATACTTAAGACTGTTAGCTTTCATTTGCAACAAGAATCACTTGATTTGAGCAAGGCAAAATTTATTCTTTCAGTCTTTGCAAGATAACTGCTCCAATCTGGCTGCAATCTGACCAGTTTTGAGAAAACTTGAATTCTGTATTAATCAAAAATTGTTCAAGGTCAGAGCCTTTTGGAAACATTAACTATACATCCTAAGGAGTGTTTTGAAATAAAGTTCCACCCTTTTGGTTGAGAATTCAAAGAGAAATACATTTTTCAATTTCAGCAACATTCTGTCCAATTCTGTCCAGATTGACCATCTGAATCTTTTTATTTGTTTGAAGGGTCAAACGATCTTATTTTTGTCTGATTTTTGGACAAAATCTTATTAACACATTGAAGTTAAGTTCTTGAAATTTGCATAATTTTTGGAGTTATGTACAAGAATTTGTAAATTTTTCAAAAACAGGTTCTGAATCTGAGGTTTCTCACATTCTATTTTCAAAGGGGTTTTTAATTAAGGGTAGTAGTGTAATTTCTGCTAACCACTATTCATCCCCCCTCTAGTGGTGTTTATTACAGGTGCACGGTCCAACAATTTAGAAACAAAATCGATGGACAAGGAAACATCACATGAAATAAGGCTAGGCTAGTCGCACAAGGTTATAACCAACAAGAAGGAATAAATTATGAAGAAACTTTTGCACTCGGTGCACAATTATAAGCAATAAGATTGTTACTTGTTATTGCAATTCTATGTAACATCAAACTCTTCCAAATAGATGTCAAGACTGCGTTCTTGAATGGATACATCCAAGAAGAGGTGTTTGTGAAACAACCCCCTGGATTTGAAGGTCCAAAGAATCCAAACTATGTATACAAGCTTAAGAAAGCTTTATATGGTTTGAAACAAGCTCCAAGAGCTTGGTATGATAAATTTGCAAACTTTCTTATTGCAAATAATTACCAAAGGTGGACCATAGACAACACATTATTCCTAAAAAAAGATAATGACTTGTTAATAGTCCAAATATATGTAGATGACATAATCTTTGGATCAACCAACCATACCGTAGTAAAAGACTTCGAAGAGTGTATGAAGTCTGAATTCAAGGTGTCAATGGTAGGGGAATTGAACTATTTCTTAGGACTACAAATCAAACAAACCCCTCAAGGAATCCGCATTAGCCAACTTAAGTATGTCAATGATATGATTAAGAAGTTTGGATTTCAAGAGTTGAAACCAACACCTACCCCTATAAGTGTTAGCACCAAACTAGACAAGGATGAAAATGGTAAACCTTTTGATGACATACTATATAGGTCTATGATTGGATCACTGTTATATTTAATCGCATCAAGAACTGATACCACGTTTAGTGTGTGTATGTGTGCTAGGTTTCAATCTTGTCCTAAAGTCTCACATTACAATGCAGTGAAAAAGATATTTAGATATTTTAAACACACACCGCATTTAGGACTTTGGTACGATAGAAATGCTAAGCTGGAATTATACGCATATGTGATGCTGATTATGGTGGTTGCAAAATAGATAGAAAATCTACTAGTGGTACATGTCAATTCATAGGAACCGACTTGATCTCTTAGTTTTCCAAAAAGCAAGCTAGTGTAGCACTCTCTACCACTGAAGCCGAGTATAAAGCATTGAGTTTATGCACTACCCAAATACTTTGGCTTAAACAACAACTTAGTGGTTTTGGCATTAAAATGAATAAGATTCCAATTTTCTGCGGTAGCACAAGTGCAATCAATCATTCTTGGGATCTGGTACTTCATTCTAAGGCCAAAGACATCAAGGTAAGATATTATTTTCTCTGTGACAATGTTCAAAATGAGGTCATAATCATAAACAACATAAGGACTGATCATCAGGTTGCTGATATTTTTATCAAACCCCTTAATCAAGCCAATTTTGAAACTATACGAGCCAAGTTAGAAATGATGACTTACGATACGATCGCGTAATTCTATCTTTTTCATGATTTGCAAAATAATGGGGGGATAGAATAAGAACATGATTTTAGATTATAAGTCATGATTTGAAGGTTGAATAATAAGTTAAGTTTCAATTGGTGTTAAATTGGCTTGGAGCATAGGTTAAGGGGGAGAGTATAAGTGGAGGAGGAGCGCGATTGTCAAAAACATGTATCTAAAAAGAGTTTTGAAAGTTTAAAAACAATTGGTACAGGATTGGTGAGGTTTTCAAAACAATTCAGTTGGGATAAAATTGGTAGACATGTGATAAACAATTGATAAAGAAACTCACTATGAGACATCGATCTCTCAAGTACAGGCACTTCGATCGATTTATGTCTAGGATTTTTAGAAATATTTTTCTAAAATGTGATAAAATGGTTGTTTTCATTTTTACATGATTTATATATGTTAATCATGTTGTTATTATGTGTTTTCGATGATTATAAATGTCTCGTGACTAATGTGCCTTGGAAGTTTCTACAACTTACCAAAAATGGCAATATTGATATTTTGAATTTGTGTAGGTAATTGGCATGGTGAAATCAAGGACACATTCATCTCTTATTTATTATCACAAATGTGTTATATATCTATTTTTGACCATCGGGGTCATTTCTGGAGTTTTCTCTCACTAGGGTATATTGGTCATTTTACCTGCGAAGGCAGTTTTGGTATTTTTACTCAAGTAATATTTTGATTATTTTATTTTCTTTATTCTGGAGTTTATTTATGGTTATTTTGAAGATTATTTGGTGGTTCTCTATTTTATTTCTCTATTTGATAGCGGGATATGTGATGGTATTCGATGTCACACTCTATTTTTTTTGAAGACCTTCTTATATATGTTATTGGAAAGTCTTATTCATCATCTTGCAGAGATTTTAAAGGTTTTCATGGTGTGAAATTTATCACAACATACAAGGAGAAATTGTGGAAATTTTAATATTATATATTGACATAATCTTGTCACTATTATTTGTTGATTTCTCTTTCAACAATTTGAGTTGATAAACTTTATTTACAGCTGAAAAACGTCCATAAAAGTGTGGAAATGATGATGTATTCATTTTATGACTTGGTAACAATGGGATCAACCAAAAACAAGCTAGTTGCCAAAGTTACCAACTTGGAAATTTCAAAAATAGGTACCAACGGTCATGGATGGTTTTTGAGCAGATTTTTTGAGTCAAAATTCAGCCATACATGTCTTATTATCTCGCCAAGGAGTTGATGTAATCTTGGGAGGAATATGTCATCTTAATCCTCCCTATTATCTTCATAACTTTCAAGACAAATCCAAGTATAAAAATCTTCCATGTTGAATTTCAAGGTGGACCAATTATTCTTCTTTATGTTGCCAAGTGTACAAGATATTTATGTGGCCAAACAATGGTGTGAAGACAACTAAGACTTGATGATGAATATGGTGACACTTGTGCAATCTTATCTTCAAGACCTATTTCACACTATAAATAGGAGGCAAAGGTGAAGAAGAAGAACACGCACTTGAAAGCTAAAGTTGAAGCTCATTGTCTTGCTATCTTCTTCTCTTCATTCTTGATTCATTCTTTGTGTAGCCAAGATATTATTGTGATATTTGTTGTGGAGCTACAAGCCTCTTGTGTCTCATTTGTAAGATTGGTTAACAAAATTTATAAGCCTACACCAATAGGTGGTAAAGGTGTTGCAACCAAGAGTCACATAGAGGTGTTCATCCAAGTTTTGAATAGGGTTGTTGTTTAACCCAAGGATCAAGCTTGGTTCTTGTTGTATTTGTGTTCATTTCATAGTGAACCCCGAAGAAAGGTGTTCATTGGGACTGAAGTAAGTCACATCCACCAAATCAGGATAAATCTTTGGTGTTCTTGCCTTCTTTCTACTTTTCTATTTTTTGTCTGTTTTCACTGCATATTTCACACAATTTCACACATCTTCAAAAATTAGCAAAACACTTTCAAAATTTGTGATTTTTGGTGGAATTATACTTCAGATTGTTAGCTTTCATTTGAAACAAGAATCACTTGATTTGAGTAGAGGAATGTTAGTATTTCAATCATTGCGAGATAACTACTCCAATCTGGCTGCAATCTGACCATCTTCAAGAAAACTTGAATTTTGTTTTTATCAAGAATTTTTTAAGGCGAGGGCCTTTTAGAAACATAAACGATACATCCTAAGGAGTGTTTTGACATACAGAACAACCTTTTTGGCTGAGTAATCAAAGAGAAACATGTTTCCAAAATTCAGCTTTATTCTGTCCAATTCTGTCCAGATTGACCATCTGAATCTTTTTATTTGGTTGAAGGGCCAACAATATTATTTTTGTCTCATTTTTAGACAGATTCTTGTCAAGATATTGAAGTTAATTTCTAGAAAGTTTCATAATTTTTGGAGTTGTGTACACTGAGTTTTGAATTTTTCAAAAACGGATACTGAATCTGAGGAGGTCTCAGATTCTGTTTTCAAAGGGGATTTCAACCAAGGGTAGTAGTGTAATTTCTGCCAACCACTATTCACCCACATTACACTACCGATGATTCTTGCATATTCACATTGAGAAATATTATCATCTTTATTCTTTTCTAATCTTCTGTTAGGATCAAATGGAGTACTTACAGCTTTGCAATCAAAGTGATTAAATTTCTTTAATACTTTTTCAACATAATAACTTTTACAAAAAACATAACACCCAAATTACTCAACTAACTTAAGACCAAGAATAAAATCAACATTACCCATACCTTTCAATATCAAAAACTGATGACAAAAATGATTTGGTTTTATTAACAACATCTAAATTCGTACAAAAGATCAACATGTCATCAATATATAAGAAAATAATCACACCATCAAGATTTTCAAATTTTCTATAAATACATCTATCACTTTCATTTACTACATAGTCATTCACTATCAAAGCATTATCAAATTTCTCATGCCATTGCTTAGGGCCCTGTTTTAAACCATACAAAGATTATTTAATGAATTGTACTAGGTCGGATATTGCATATGCTGTAAATAGACTTGCTAGATACTCTCACAACCCAAGTAATGCACATTTGTTTGCTCTAAGAAGACTTTTGAGATATCTTAGAGGAACCATGGATCTTGTCTTGTTCTTTAGTGGGAACCCTTGTGTGTTAGAAGGATTCTGTGATGCTAATAGGGTAACAGATAATGATGATGTTAACTTAACTAATGGCTATGTGTTTACTTTTGGTGGTAGCGCTATTTCACGGAAGTCATCTAAGCAAGCATGTAAAGCAAAGTCAACAATGGAATCTGAATTTGTTGCCTTAGAAATTGCATGTACAGAAGCCGAATGGTTAAGGAATTTGTTTGTTGATATTCCCTTGTGGACCAAGCCCATGCCTTCTGTGTCTACACATTGTGATTCGCAGGCTGTGATTGCTCAAGCTAAGAACAGAGTTTATAATGGAAAGAGCCGGCATATTCAATTGACACACAATATTGTGCGAGATTTGATGAGTTCAGGGATGGTTAAATTGGAGTTTGTAAGATCCGAGTTTAACCTGGCTGACCCTTTGACAAAAGGACTATGCAAAAAGTTGGTCCGTAAAACATCGAGGGGGATGGGACTTGTTCCATTTGAAGTGGATTATGTGTGACGGCAACCTAACCCACTATTAGAGAGATCCTACGAACAGGGTTCAATATGGTTATAACAAGTCACAGAAGAATCCTACTTAGCATTATCAATGTGTCCCTCCCTATGGTGTTGTTGAAGATAGTGCTCGCTGCAAGTAAATGAGTTGAGATTTTTAGAATCATTTAATGGAATTCATAGCCATATTGTATAGTGGTGTGAGCAGTGCACACTTGATGAATTCTACCTATATAAGCGTGGAAGTGGTGCCTTTTCCTATGAGAGTTTGGAACAATTCAGTAGAGCGCTTATGAAAACCTAGGACTGGTACATGGCTGATATCGTACCACACCGCGAACTTGCCTGAAGCTAGTCAATGACATGTCGGTTGTATGTTTATATAAACAATAGAGAGGTAAGATTCAAGACGTCAATGTCATCTTATTTCTATTTATATATTTCTTCTTGTGCTAAGTGGCAATTCAAGACGCGAGTCATTGTCCATTATGTGTCATTGTCTTCGTTTGATAGTGGTGAGGTCGGTTTAATAACGTTCAGAAATATTTGTATATAAGTTCAGATCATGTGGGGGATTGTTGGAAAGTACTTAATAAAGTGCTCCAAAATTATATATAAACATGTAAGATGTTGTTTGGGAGATTGAAAGATGTTTTGAACACTTTAAACTTGAAAGAAATCACTTGGATCGATCCATGTGAGTTGGATCGAACCAATTGAAAGCTGAAATAAAGTTGAGTGTTCTGTTGGACATAGATCGATGACATTGATCGATCGATATGACATCAATTGATCTATGTTGAACAGGATGCAAAGTTAGGAGTTTCTGTCCAACATCGATCGATGACATCGATCGATCGAAGTGACATCGATTGATGTGCCAAAAAAACAGAACTCTTCACTTTGAATTACATCTTTTGATCTAAGAATCATTTTTCTTCATACATGAACGGTATTCAACTAACGTGGAGGTTATGTAAACTGCTGAAACAGGTTATCAAAGTGGAGTTTTACACAACCCAATGCCTATAAATATAAGGTCTTGCTATCTTAAATGAGATATACAACTTTTACAAATTTCTAAAAAATACAGCACTGGTTCTCCTCCATTTTCACTCTCTTCTTCTTCCTCCTTCATTATCAAACACTTCTATTGTGCAAGTTCATCTTTTTCTCGTAGAGAAAACGAAAGGAAGAAGCCGTTATATCCTGGGAGGCTTGAGCCGCGTAGTTCACCTGGCTCGTAGTGGAGGCATTTTAGCTTTAAGGACAACAACTTTTATTGTGTCTCGGCTTTGTACTCTTCTTGTTGTTACCATTTTTCTTCTTGTTTGGTATCCATATTACTTCATCTTTTCTAACAATTTAAACTAACAAGTTAATAGGGTGACATTTGAACAACTGGTAAGGTTGATGTTTTGTGACCTTGAGTTGACAGGTTTGAGCTGCGAAAACAGTCTATTGCACAAAGTGTAGGGTGAGCCTGCGTATATCATATCACAAAACGATCCATTCTCTCTCCGGATCCTGCGTAAACGCATGAGTCTAGTGCATCGGGAACGCCCTTTAGATTAACAAGTTAATGTTGTTGAGTGGTTGTATTTTTTTATTTGATTTGAAATTTACGTTTAATGCTTTTATCAAATGCCGTGTGTCTTATGAGTTGTATATCACAAAAGGTTCAACAGGAAGGGCCTTTATGAGTTTACCATTTATGTCTAAAGATATAATTGCATCTTTTGTCCATCAATTGCCACCGCTGGATCTCCTTCCTCATACTGATATCAAACTTTCAGCTCCGAAAATACTAATGGTTCTTCTTGTTTCTATACGTGATTCAAGATTTAATTTTTTCTTGTTTGCTATTTTTGATGTGAATTCTAAATGCACCGAATTTCTGCTATTTCGATGTGAATTCTGAATGCACCAAATTTCTGGTCCATGGCTACATGCTGCTTGCCTCATGTAGTTACCTCAGCTGAGGTTGACGACAATGTGGTTGCGTGCTTTGGTTTCTTCTTTCTCATTACTACTTTATGATAAACAATCCATATATAGAACATGCATGTGAATTTTGCAGTTAGAAACTTAAGGAAGAAACCTCTTATTAATTGCAACTTCAAATACATACTCTTGTTTTATCATAACGTACATGTGTGAATGAAGAAAGGAAGCACTTATTATCATATACACATTACTGTTGGAATATGAAATGTTTTGATGATGTTAAAAGATATTTTGAATGGGTTAAAATGGAAATTCACACTTGGAGTTTGAAGCAAAATGAGAAAAACGCACTGTGAGACATCAATCTCTCACATGGATCGATTGATGTATACATCAGTCTCTCAGGAAGAGACATGGATCGATCCATGTTGAGATTGGTTAAGTTTGGAACTTTCCGTCCAACGTCGATCTCTCAGCCTGAAGGACATCGATCGATCGACGTCGCGTGAGTCTCTCAGGAAGAGACGTTGATCGATCGACGTCAGGCAGTTTCAAAACTAGAAAGTTTCTGGAAGACATCGATCTCTCAGGCCAGGGGACATCGATTGATCGATGTACATCAGTCTCTCAAAGGAGAGACATCGATCGATCGATGTACTGCAGTTTCAAAACTGCAAACTTTATGAAGGACGTCGATCTCTCAGCATAGGCACATGGATCGATCAATGTACTGCAGTTTCAAAACTGCAAACTTTATGAAGGACGTCGATCTCTCAGCATAGGCACATGGATCGATCGACGTCCCCCATAATTCAAAATTTTATGACCGTTAGAACAAAATCCAAGGGAGATTTATGACGTTTTCTCTCTCTAATCTTGCTCAAATTTCTTGTGGACTTTACTCCAACATAATATATGCTTCCTTGACTTTTTATCCATGCCTAAGATTCTCTAGGATGGCTATTGAGGATCAAATCACTCCATAGGGTCGCTAAAGGCTATTTTCAATTTTTCAAGACTTGGAAATTGACTTGAAGACATGGTGAAGGCTTCAAAACATGGTGAGCTCCTACTATAAATGGATGAAGCTTGGATGAGGCAAACACACACTTTCACAATCATCAAGCTTCATTATTCATTGTAGTATACTTCTCTCATATGTGTAAAAGTGCTTAAAGCTTGTTAAGCCTTTCTTTGTTCTTCATTGTTGTATATTGAGAGATAGAGAGTCTAACACAAGAGGAACCATAAATATTTAATCTCTTGCTTGTGTTTAGACTAGTGAGAAAGTGTGAACACCACTACTTCTTTCAAACCCACTGTGAGAAAGTTCTTGAAGAGAACTTTGTTGAAGTTGTGAGCTAGCAAAATTGTTCTTGATTAGAGCTGTAGTTGTTGTAGTTGCACAAGGGTATTTTGTGCAAGAAGTTGTTGTTGTGGTTGCTTATACTAAGGTGTTAGTGTAAGTACTGCTGTCATTGTTCTTATTAGCTTTAATAAGAAGAGTAGTCGTTGAGAATCCACTTTGGCAACAAAGTGGTAGTTGAGTAGAATCATTTACAATTCGAATCACTCTATATCTGGTGTATTTATTCATTGTTTCTCATCTTCCATTCTTGCTTTGATTTTGAATTCTTTTTTAGTTGAGCCAAACAAGAAAATTCTGCAAAATTGTCAAACACTATTCACCCCCTCTAGAGTGTGTTACGGACCTTACAGTTACAAATAACTATAATTCTAAAACATCATAAAGACTTATGTACATTTACTTACAACACTAATGACTTAAGAGAAGCTAATCATTTTTAACATAAACAAAAAAAACACAGACGGCTGGTCTGTACCTTAACTATGATCCTTTCCGTTTAAAATAAAATTAAAGTCGAGATATCTTGCACTGGAGACCACGCACACTAAGTTAAAAAGACATCACATTATATACAGCTGGAAATTTTTGACACGATATAATAACATGATGCTAGTATGTGTACATTTTTTACATATTCGAGTACGACTTTACGAGTTTACGCTAGAATCAGTTGAACCCACCAACATAACAAGATTAGCATGTCAACTCGGCAAATTCAACCCACCAAACCTAAAAATAACTCGCTACCCTGTCAATATGACATGTCAACAAGTCAAACACACTTCACTAAGTGTGAAAGTGACCTATTAACCCCGACAAGATAAACCCGACAACCTAAAAAAATCAAACGAGTTAATACGGACATGACCGTCAACATAACATGTTTATGTTAATGTTTGTTTCTTAGAAGCTCGTTAACTCATAGATTCAAATGTGGAGAGTTCATATGGCATGGGGCTTATTTATGATATCTTATTTGTTTTGTAAGACTAGAGCAGTGGAGAGGTGCTTTAGAGAGCAAAGACCTGAGGACTAGTCGTTCTAAGACCGAGTATCTACATTGCAATTTCAGCGGCGTAGCCGACAGTGAGAATAGTCAGCTTACCATCGAAGGTCAAGTAGTATCAAAAGTGAGTAAGTTCGAGTACCTAGAATCAGTGGTACAACAGGATTGAGACATAGATAGTGATATAGCACACCGAGTTCATGCAGGATGATGTAGGTTGAGGGCGCCCTCAGGGATGCTATGCGACAAGAATTTTCCAACTAAATTAAAAGGAAAATTTTATAGGGTGGCAATGCGAAATGTTATATGGAACAGAGTGCTGGGCCATCAAGAGGACACAATTGCAGAACATGGAAGTGGCAGAGATGAGGATGCTGCATTGGATGTGTGGACATACAAGGCTAGATTGAATCAAAAATGAGGTATTTAGGGAAAGGTTAGGGGTGGTTAGTATAGCAAATAAGATAAGAGAGGGGAGGCTGAGATGGTTTGGACATGTCAAGAGGAGACAGACAACGGCTTCTGTCAGAAAAGTTTAAAGTTTCATTTTAGAGGGGAAGAGGAGTAAAGGCAGGCCCAACTAACTTGGAATGAGCAGATTAAGCATGGCATATTAGATTTGCACCTCTCTGAGGACATGGTACAAGATAGGAGTACATGGAGACAGATGGTTAAGGTTAACGAGGTTTAGGCAGGATATAGGAGCACCTTAGATTATATTTAGAGGCTTAGATAGTCCATACACTTTAGGTAACTTTGCACTTTTTCGTGTTTGTATTGGCCTTATATTATTTGTCTTTCATTATTTGACTACATAGGTACATATGGAGCTCGGGGTCTCGCTAGAAGCAAACTCTCTATCATTTGGGATGGAGTTATTGTTTGCCTACCTCTAATCCTCCCCAGACCATAGCGATAACTTTTGCTGTCGTTGGGATGTACCGGGTATGTGTTGTTGTTGTATTTGCTTTATGACATGGGACTTTCCAGATTTTTTTTTCCTCCTGCGGACAGGGTTTTACAGATTAAGTATGCAAGCCCTTGTATATAGATTAGATTAGAGAAGCTGTGATATTAAACAAAATATGAACTCAAGTCTGTGATATTAAACAAAATATGAACTCAAGTCAGTCAAATTCATATTAAAATCGTTGTGGGTTCTTTAAAATCACACCTTGACGCAAATTTTATTATAGGTCATTGGGAAACAATTTCTATGTGTTTCTAACACATAAGTATGGTTGCGTATATCCCACTCTCTATACCCCGTCGTTGGCGGGAGCATTTAAGGCAATGAAGTAATATTGTTGTTGTTGTTGGTTCTTTAAAATAAAAATTAAAAAAATAGTTTTGGTTGTATCAGATAAAAGTGATATTTAGTGGAATGATAATGGTTGTTAAAGTGATAAACCTCTTTTAATACATCAAATAGACATCAATACTGAAAATAACAACTAATGCTTTTGAACACTTTTAAACACATGCATGTTAATTTCCATCATAGGTATGAATTTAAGAAACATGAACATGATGATGATCATGATGAAAATTACATGCAAACACATAGGATGATGAAAACTATGAAAACACACATCCTTAAGCCATGATCATCAAGATTACACTTCATTATGAAGGTGATGAATCAAGGCTGAGATGGCGGCCCAAAACAGCCCCATCCATAGATGTTTATGCATAAAAATGGCATGATGATTCATAAAGAAACAATCTTTTATGGTCAAACATTATAGCAAAAAGTATGATGCATCACAACCATGCTAAATCAAGACCATCGATATGTATGAACACTAAAAATTATCAAGAAACACATATGTGATGATCATCATGAAAATATATAAAAATATGGTTCAAAGTGTGGTTCTTAGTACACTTATTCAAGAAAAAGTGACATGCAACCAACACTTTTCATGACATGTAGACACATATCCAATAATCACATACAAGTCATCAAATAAGAGGCATGCAAGAGCACTTTGTACATATTCATGGTATAAAAGTCTTTTGAACATAATGCATGTATGATCCAAGTTTGTAGATGAACACAAAATGTTAGATTTTTCAACGTGCATGAAGAAACGAAGAAGAATATTTGCCTTTTCTTTGCTTTGCTACATAGGTCTAATACGGGCACCCCCATTTATGTGCAACTTTTGATCGTTCATGGCCTACATGAACTGTTACTTGGATAATGAAATTTGCATTTTCCCAAAAAAAATTCTGTTATCAGAGACTTGAATGGAAGGGTCCCACATGCCCATGTGGTTCTCAACTGTTTCTTACATGTTACCACTGACTTTTAACGTTCATCTCACCAGAATTTTTTGTTGTCGACTCTATATCTTGTTTTCACACCATTTAGAGGTCGTACGCAGGGCTTCCTCTAATTTTTATTTTTTCCTTGATATAAGATATGTTACATGTCATTGTGAAGATACATGACACATAAATAGATGATAAGTACGTACCAAATTATATTACTGGACTATGTATTATATATATTAATTATATGAAACAAGCCTTCGTCATATGTTATATATATAAACATATATCAAGAGTGCCACCCTGATCACCTCCACATAATTCATCCTAGTAGTTATGAAGCATAGGTTGAATCTCAACCAGTAAAGGTTCCTGTCACACTCAGTTCCAAAAGTAGTGTAGGGATGTAAATCAGACATCCAACGACCTGCTAGCAGAAGCTTGGTCATATATACAGTAGTCTGCATAAGAAACCCTCAGTACTGCAGGCAAGCCTACAGGCCAAAGTACCATCACGTATCCTGCAAGTTTTTCACTTTTTATATAAAAAAATACTATAAGGGGGAAAGGGTCTCAACATGCCTCGTGGCTCAACTCTTTTCTTACAAGCAACATTCACTTTTTCCCTTTCTTTTTTTTTTTCTTTCCCATGTTTACACAATTTCGGGGGTCGTGTGTTAAGCTTTTTCTCTATGAATCTCTTTCTTATTGTATATCACTAGATTATGAAAATACATACTATGTAATATGTGATAAGTATATAAAAATACATATTATGTAATACATACAACAACAACAACAATCATACCCGGTGTATTCCAACGACAGCAAAAACTATTGCTAGGGTGTTGGGAGAGAGAGATGAGGCACACAAACAATACATCCATCCCAAGGGATAGACAGTTTGCTTCCAGTGAGACCCCCGACTCTATATGTATCTGCATAGATAGCACAATAATAGGAATATATACTAGTGAAAGGATTTGATTAAACATAAATAGAAAGCTTCCGATATTAAAATAGTCACAACAGTGGATATGCACAAATAGTTGAAAGACAAGACCAAAACAAAAGAAAATGCAAAGTCAACCTAAAGTATAGAGACTATCTAATCCTCTAAGTATACTTTAAGGTGTCCCTATTTCCTGATTACCCCTCCTTAACCTTAATCCTCTGCCTCCATGAACTCCTATCCTGGACCATGTGCTCAGAAAGGTGCAACTCTAGTAATTCATGCCTAATCTGCTCATCCCACGTCAGTGTGGGCCTGCCTTTACTCTACTTTCCTTCTACAGTGAGGCTTTCAATTGCTCTTACAGACGTCATTGTCTGTCTCCTCTTGACATACCCAAGTCATCTCAGTCTTTCCCCTTTTATCTTATCTGCTACACTAGTCACCCCTAACTTTTCTCTGTATATCTCATTTCTTATCCTGTCTAACCTTGTATGCCCACACATCCACCTCAGCATCCTTATCTCTGTCACTTCTATCTTCTGCGACTGTGTCCTCTTGATGGTCCAGCAGTCTGTTTCATAAACATTGCTGGCCGCACTGCCACCCTATAAATTATTTCGTTTAATTTAGTTAGAAAATTTTTGTCACTCAGCACCCCTGAGGCCGTCATCCACCTACATCAACCTGTCTGAACTCGATGCGCTACGTCACTCTCTGTGTCTCCATCTTGCTGTACAAATGATCCTAGATACTTGAATTTACTTACCTCTGGGACCACTTGACCCTCAATGACGAGCTGACTATTCTCATCAACAGCTACATTATAAGTATGTAAAATATATCATCATTTTAACGTGAATATTTGAACTACTATAAAATGTAAACTAAATTGGATTCAACTCACCTTCTTTTACTTCTAGGCATGCTGCATTCAAGGCACAATTTCTATATTCAAGGCAACTTTGTAGTTGCAAATAAGAAACTTTAAAACATATAATAGTTTCAATAATATTGACTAATAGAATCAGAATAATTATGTAAAAAATTGAAAAACATTGATACTTAGTGTCATGATGAAACAAACTCCAAAGATAGTATGTCCTTCTTTAATTAATTAATCAGCAATTACTAAGATTCCAAATGGAGATATTAACTGGCGTGTCTATCCACTAATCTTCTCCAAATTGCATGTGACCATTTAAAGAAACAGATGCAAAGCTTGCTGTCTGAAAATTCCACATTGATCCCCTAAAATAATAAATATTCACAAGGGTAGATTATCCCTTTCAATGTAAAGGATTCGATTCTGATGTTTGAAAGTAAAAGTAAAAAAAAAAAAATGTATGCCTTTATAGAATAAAACAACAACAACAAACAGACCCAGTATATCCCAACGACAGCGCAAGATATCGTTAGGGTCTGGGGAGGGTGAGAGGCAGGCAAACAATACCCCTATCCCAAGGGATTGAGAGATTGCTTCCAATGAGACCCCCAACTCTATATTTACCTGCACAGAGATCATAATAATAGGAATATGTACTAGTGAAGCTACTTTATTGAACATATACAAAAGTCTTTCGATATTAAAATAGTCATAATCGTGAACATGACAAATAATTGAAGAAAAGACCCAAACAAAATATGCAAAGTCAAACTAAAGTGTGGACACTATCTAATCCTCTATGTATGCTCTAAGGTGCCCTACATCTTGTCTACCCTCCTTAACATGAATCCTCTGCCTCCATGAACTCTTATCCTGGACCATGTCCTCAGAGAGATGTAACTCTTGTATGCCTTTATAGAATAAGGATGTGTATTTATCATTATAGAACAAGGATGTGTATTTATCAATTAGAGCGCTTCTAATTCACTAGGCTTCCACGTTTGTGTAGGATCTGGGGAGGGTTCCAATCGCTTTGCGATCTGATTTACGCAGCCTTACCCTACACTTTTTTTGTCCAAGAAGTTGTTTCCGCGGCTTGAGTCATGAACTAAAGGTCATAAAACAGCAACCTTACCAGTTGCTCCAAGGCCCGCACTCATGTGTGTTAACTGATATAGTGGCTCGAACCCGTGACCTCAAAGTCACAAAACAACAACCTTACCGGTTGCTTCAAGGTCCGTCCTCATGTGTATTATCTGATCTAGCGGCTTGAACCCATGACCTCAAAGTCACAAAACAACAATCTTACAAGTTGCTTCAAGGCCTTCTCTCGTGTGTATTATCTGATCTAGCGACTCGAACTCGTGACTACAAGATCACAAAACAACAACATTACTAGTTTTGAATGCCCACCTCATGTGTATTTATCAATTAAGAAGGAAAAAATAACTAATGAAGACCATATTGCTCTCAAAAAAAACAACGAAGGCCATACTTTGTGCACCCAAACGGGTCTAATGGTTTGCGTATAAAACTTTTCCATGATTAGGTAACATCAATATCGTAGATATATCAACCAATTCTTCTTCAAGAGAAACTAAAATCGTCCTGAACTTTAAAATGCAACATCTAGTCTTTATCATATCTATCTTTTATCCCTTAAGGTTTGAAAATAGAATTTAAAGGAACATACAATACCCCATTAAGTGTCCAAGCACCACCACCATATCAGGAAAAATAGTATTTGGGAATTTAAATGAATAATAAAGGGTGTACAAGCACTCTCTCAACTACCATAATTCATCACCTGAGCTATGGGACTAAATTAATTCTAGGGTTTTTAGTCAGTGCTATATGGTTAATTAAGGTAGATGGGCCCAAGTCTGAAACTCTTGTATTATAGATAAGATTTGGAGGTAGAAGGATTGATTATATTTGATCATGTTCTTAATAAGGAATTTGTTTTCTCTTATTCTTTTTTAAAAGATATGATAAAATCCTACACTTTTAGCAGTAAAGGAATCAAAAATAAAAAATAAAAATGTCGATTGACAGTCTAAATAGTTTATATGCAAGAATATAGACAGTGTGATAAACATATAATGTATTTGCTATGACTAGTAAGACATCTTCTCTTTGGCTGTATTTGTAGATATAGTAGGTAGCTGAATGTTCTTTGTGTGTGAGGGGGTGGGGTGCACTCAAAAGTTCATATAATTATCACTTGATATAGACTCTACGAACCTATAGGTAGAATACATTAATCGACTTCCTTTTCAATGAATATTTTTGGGAGATGGTAGGTTTTTCCTATACGTATTTTTGGGAGGTGGTTGTTTTTTTCCATTAATATTTGGGGGGTGGTAGTTTCTTCACATAAATATTTTTGGAAGGTGGTATCTTTTTCCTATAACATTTTTGGGAGGTGGTAGTTTCTTCCTATAAATATTTTTGGGAGGTGGTATTCATGTTATTTAGACTAAGAAGTTAATAGAGGACGGGTTTTCAAACAACTAGTAAGGTTGATGCTTTATGACCTTGAGGTCACGGGTTCAAGCCGCGGAAACAGTCTCTCTCGAAAAGTGTAGGGTAAGCCTGCGTATATCAGATCGCAAAACGATCCGGCCTCTCTCCGGACCCTGCATAAACGCGGAAGCTTAGTGCACCGAGAACGTCATTTAAACTAACAAGTTAATGTTGGTGAGTGGTTGTATTTTTTTGGTAAATGAGGTTCAGTTAAATCATATATATGGTGCTGGTTAGTCCTATTCTTATTGATCATTTATAATTTTTATATGAAATATATTTGATTTAAATTTACGTTTAATGCTTTTATCAAATGCAGTGTGTCTTATGAGTTGTATATCACAAAAAGTTTCAACAGGGAGGGCCTTTATGAGTTAACCATTTATGTCTAAAGCTATTATTCCATGTTTTCTCCATCAATTGCCATTGCTGCATCTTCTTCCTCATACTGATATGAAACTTTCAGCTCCGAAAATAGAAATGGTCCTTCTTGTTTCTATACGTGATTCAAGATTTAATTTTTTTTTTCTTGTTTGCTATTTTTGATGTGAATTCTAAATGCACCAAATTTCTGCTATTTTCGATGTGAATTCTAAATGCACCAAAT
>AP025054.1:12374922-12406293 GCA_036186865.1 Eustoma russellianum | reverse complement strand
CAATCAATTTATATCCAAGGTTTTTGTGAACAAATCAGCAAGCTGCAAATCCGTCCTAATAGGCATAAGCTTGAGCACACCCTTCTGTACCTTGTCTCGTACAATATGACAATCTATCTCAATGTGTTTCGTTCTTTCATGAAACACAAGATTTTCATCCAAATAAATTGCACTCTTGCTATCACAAAAGACCTCAACTGGTACTTGCTCACTTAAGTTCAGATCCTTACAAAAATATAGAAGCCATTGAATCTCACACACTACAGCAGCAATGGCTCTGTATTTTACTTCAGCAGAAGATTTTGACACAGTGGATTGTTTCTTAGCCTTAAAGGATACTAAGGCACCTCCTAAGAACACACAATACCCAGTAACTGATTTCCTAGTCTAATGACATCCTCTCCAACCAGAGTCACGAACCCTTTAAGCCTAAGATCACCTGAGCTGGGAAATAATAATCCTTGACCAATAGTACCTTTAAGATATCTCAAAACTCTGTGTGCAGCTCCAAAATGATTCTCTGTTGGACAGTCTGAGAATTGACTTAGTTGCTGCACAAGAAAGGCTATATCTGGCTTTGTTATGGCGAGGTATATAAGTTTCCCAATGAGCCTTCTATAGGCTGACATATCATCAACCAAGGGTGAATCATTATGTGTGAGATTAATATGGCTTTCTATTGGACTCTTGGCAGACTTGGCATCCAAGAATCCAACCTGATCTAATAGCTCCAGAGTATATTTCCTTTGACTGATATATATCCCCTCCTTGGCCCTTGTCGTCTCTATCCCCAAAAAGTATTTCAAAGGCCCCAAATTTTTGATCTGAAACTCCTTATGCAATGCAGACTTAATGTCTTCTATGGCTCCCTCATTCTCACATGTGACACTGATGTTATCCACATATACCAACAACACTATCATTAACTGTCCCATTCTCTTAGTAAACAAAGTGTAGTCATGCTTTGATTCGGAGAAACCCTGGGCTTGTAAGAACATGGTTAGCCTAGTATTCCACTCCCTACTTGCTTGCTTTAAACCATAGAGTGATTTTTGGAGCTTACATACCAAACCTGACTTGGATGACGCTGTACCTGGAGGTGGAAGCATATTTTTTTGATGAAATTATATGTTTATTAGAAACCCTCACTTGTGGCGGAGGAAAACCATATTACAGACTGTGTCATCGTCAGCATAAGAAAATAAGTGAAAAAGAATACATATAATGAAGTATCTCCAATCGTATATGATATGCCGCATTAAAACCTTGCCAAGTAAAACCACCCTTGTGGATAAAACCTTGGTGAAGGAAAAAGCGTACATATTTATACGGTTGTCATCGATACCAAAAATGGAGTCATGGATGGATGTATCCAGTGATGTTCGCCAGAAATTGATGAAAATCCTCTTGGTAGACCAAACCATTGGAGCAGCATGATCGCCAGCCAAACGTACCTCGATACAAAGAGATGCAGTTGTTATCATCAGGATAGGTATGAAATAGCATAATATAGAGCGATGGAACAAACGCATACCCAAGCCGCCCCGGCAATGAAGTTGCCAGGACGACGACCACACGAAAAGTCTCGTCAGCGCACCCAAAATGACTGTGGGACACCGATGTTGGAAACGCCTCCTCCCCCATGAATATGACGATATTGCATAACCCAGTGCAACGAACACATGTAATAGACAACAACATGAAGAGTTAGTGTGAACACGAAGCAACATAGCCAAAGTAACAAGAGGCACTGAAGTATAACGCACCAACGTTGCCTGTGTATCAAAACACAGGCAACGACATTTGTATGTAGTCAAAGGCTGCATGTGTAACTAACGAAGAGCAGGCAGTTGGAGATCCACTTGCAAGGCACCACGAACTTTGCATGGCAGAGATTGAGTCGTAAGATAACTGCGATACCCTGCTGCGCAGAAGCCATATCGCGATAACCTATGTGCTGCTGTGTTTGCCTCTCGCGGACAATATTGAAGAACTGACTGATTGAGGCTAAGGAAGATTTTGGCACGCTGGATGTCCATGGCTAAGGCTCCAGTGCTTGGCTCCGCAAACAATGACAGCATCCGTTGGCAATCAGTTTCAATAATAATATTAGCATACTGTGACGCGTAGAAAATCAAGACATAGAGCATGGCTTGGAGTTCAGCTCGAAGTGGTGGCATCATGCGCAGCGCAAAACATAGAGCTGAGAGGAGGTGGCCATTTGAGGTGCGTAATATTGCTCCTCCTGCCGCCATCTTTCGACCCACTGAGGCATCAATATTCAATTTGAGCTTTCCTGACGGGGGAAGTTGCCACCGAACGATAGCATGCCGCTTAGACCAAATTGGAGGAGAGTAACGTTGCTGGACTAAGTGTGGCAAATGCTGGGCAAATTTTTTGTTATTCACAGACGCACACCACGTGTAAATTGATGTTTTGATCTTCATGCGTAGTAGGTCTGAACTAAAGGTCTCAGAACCAAATCGACATGATGTATATGACTTCCATATCTCCCAAGATACTAAAGAGGGTACTACTGCGCGAAGTTGACCCTTCATGGAAGCTTTCGACAAACTTCGCCACCACTGTAGAAGATGTGCCTTAATAGTATTGGAACGGGCAATGGACCAAAAAACATGATCGAAATAGCTATCCATATAGGACGAATAGCTGAACAATGCAAGAAGATATGATCTTGAGTATCACGCCCCTTACGACAAAAGATGCATTGAGAAGGCAACGCTGTGAGCCATCGGCATAAATTGTTCGCGATCGGAAGAGACTTGTTCCATACTCTCCATATGAATATTCGCTGTCCTGGGGGCAAGGTAGGCCACCAAACATAAGTAACTCTCGTTGTGACTGACCATGAGCTGCAATGTGTGAATATGCCGAGCGTATAGAAAATTGACCATTAGAATCCGGGGTCCAATGGATCATACCATGAGATCTAGTAGTATGTAGCTCCATATAAGCATTAATTCGACAAATACGCTTCTATGTAGCTGAATCATAAATATGAGAATAAAGTGAGGAGCGGTGACCATATTTTGCCCTACTAAATTCTGCCCATAACGTGTTAGAATGATAGTACTTCCACCAAAGCTAGCAGCCATAAGATTGTTGCACATAAGTGAGGTTGCGAATGCCAAGTCCGCCTACATCCACATCCCGACAAACAGAAGACCAAGATTGCCAATGATGTCGTCCATTCCAGAGAAAGACGGCCATTTTCCGAGATAAGGTGTTTAGCACCCCCTTGGGCAGCTTCGAGCTGGCTATAAGGTGGGTTGGTATGGTATTGAGAACATATTTAATGAGGACTAGTCGACCCGCCATAGATAGAAATTTTGATGACCAAGATGTGAGCTTAGAGTCAAAGTGATTAAGAAGAGAAAGACAATATCTGGCCTTATTACAGCCCTTATATAAATAAAAGCCAAGATATTTAATAGGTAAGGATGTAGATCGCATACCCATTGTCTGCAGAGCATTGCGAGCTGGAGCGCCCTGGCCTAGAACAAGCTGACTTTTGTTATAATTCACTAATTGTCCCGACGCCTGCTAATAGGTTTCAAGATATTTGCGGAAGCGATCCACATTACGCGCTGCCCCATTCAAGAAGATAAGGAGATCATCAGCAAACCTCAAGTGCGATACGCCCTTCACACGACCTGTATTAAACCAAGAATGTATCCCTCCTGAAAGTAATGCTTCAGTCCTCTAGAGAAGCCTTCTGATGACAAAATAAATAACAACGGTGATAAGGCATCGCCTTGTTTGACCCCGCGGCCAAGAGAAAATGGAGTAGTCAGCTCCCCATTTAGTAGAATGGAGCATGTAGTCATGCCCAGATTATTGATGATGATTCGAACCAGCCGTTCATGCATACCCAACTTACATAAAAGCAATCTTAAATACTGCCAACTTACTCGATCAAATGCCTTGGCCATATCCAATTTAACTAGAATGTTCCCTCCGCGTGTACGTTTATCCAAAACATGGACCATTTCCTGCGCAAGAAGGACTTGTTCTGTGATTCCCCGTCCCTTCATAAAGCCCACCTGTTCTGGTGAGATTAATTTAGGTAAGAGAACAGATAGCCGAGTTGCTAGTAAACGTGTAATCACCTTGGAAATGAAATTGGTAAGACAGATGGGACGGAAATCTGCAAATGTATGAGGATTAACTGTTTTTGGTATTAGGACTATTGTTGCAGCTGCAACTGGCTTTGGCATACAAATGCCCAAATAGAACTCCTGCACTGCCCTATGAACATCATCTTGAATAACAGGCCAAAATGTTCTATAAAAAGATCCAGGATACCCATCAGGACCCGCTGCACTTGTGGGGCTTAAATCCCAAACCGCTGTTTTTACTTCATCAAGTGTGGGGATTGCTTGTAACATTTGATTGTCATCTGAATCTATCAACTGAGGTAAATGTTGTAAAATGCCATCGGAATTAACAACTGGCTCGGATGCATATAATGTCGAAAAATATCTTATAGCCTCAACCGCAATGGATGTTGATTGCGTGTATTCGCTCCCGTCAGGAGAAAATATGCGTCCTATGTGCTGTCTACATCGCTTGTCCTTTACTGTTTGATGATAAAAAGACGTGTTGGCATCCCCTTCATTTAACCACTTGACATTGGCCTTTTGTTTCCAAAAGAGAAAGGCACGATGTTGTGCCAACTTAAGCTCCGCCATACTCTGATGATATGTAAGGCGAGTATCCTCCGTAGGGTTGTCATCATATTGACTCTCGGCCGATTTCGCCAATGTCTCTGCATAGTCTATTGCATCAAAGATATTTACAAAGGTGTCTTTATTCCACTGCCTAAGATCTCTCCTCAGAAGAGACAATTTACAATGTAAGCCCCACATACCCCCAGTTGTTGGGTAAGATTGCCATCTGTGTACAACAAAGTCATAAAAGTCTGTATGTGTTTCCCATGCGTTTAGATAACGGAAGGCAGCTGGAGGCTTTGGGCCTTCATTGTCACATGATAAGAATAATGGAGCATGGTCAGAAGTTGCCCTAGATAAGTGATGAACACGCAGAATGGGGAATAAATCAAAAAAAGTTGTGGACGCAAGAAATCGATCAAGGCGGCGACTGACACGTCCTAAGCCACGTCCATCACTCCAAGTAAATTTCGAACCCTGATAAGGAATATCCTACAATTGTGAATGCTGTATGAAATCATTAAAATCCTGAAGAGAACGTAGAGATGGACGGGATTGGCCAAAGTGCTCATCCAAAGTTCGAAATGTGTTAAAATCCCCGCCTATTAACCAAGGAGATGTATTCGAGGCATGAAACTCTTCCAACTGTTCCCACAATATTTGCGATCTACTGTAGAATGGCGGCCATATACTGCAGTTAACCCTGTTAATAGAGTGATGCTGCTGGCCAGAAATCTCTTCCATTGAAGTCAAGATCGAGTCCTTCCAAAACAACCAAATTTGCTCGTTACACACTGATACAGATTTAGTGAAACCCAATTGCAACTGATAATAAATTAGATGACTGGGCCGCAGTTTAGGTTCAATCACAACTAATGCATGTATTTTGTGTTTCTGCGTGAGGGAGATTAACCGTGTAAATGATGTACGTATCCCTCGAATATTCCATAACAGAATCTTCATTGTGTTAAGGCGTCAAAAGAGTTTGAGAGATGAGAAGCACGTAACCTGGTCAATCTTGGAGAGACAGGATTGTCATGTGGCCTGCGTAGTATTTTTGGCTGCAACGACGGTGGATCAGATGTAGGAATCGGTGGATTATTATTGATTTGAGCATCAACATGTGCAGCTTCCACAAGATGAGCAATATGATCAGCACAGCGTTGATCTTGATCCTCCAGGCTAACATCATGTTGGGGTGGATCTATTTCATTATTAGAATGAGAAGTCGGCAAAGATTTGTCCGGGACATCCCCGACTATACAGTCATCAACACCTTGAAGGTGAGATATATCTTGAACATCAGAAATGGATTGGGGTGCAGCCATATCTGGAGATGGCGGAATGAAGTCATGTGGCGTGCAGGATGAACGATGAGTAATAGTGTGCCCGATATTTGGTTCGACAACTACAACAGCATGTGAATCCTGGGCCCGCACTGTTTTTTTTTGGTGTCCAACGCTGACTTTTGCTTCTATCCCCTGATTGGTTAGGATTGGATGTAGGTTTGTTGGTGGGTTTGTCTCCTGAAGCTTGTGGGAGGTCCGTTTGGCCACTGCAATCCACGGCAAGATGACCCAGACGAAAACAGTGGACACAATATTTAGGTAAATCCTCATACTCTACTGCCTGCATGATTACCCTTGAGGACATTTGTATAAACACACGAGTATGAAGCTCTTTGAAAACATCTAACTCAACGCATACTCGCGCAACCGAAGGACGGTTCTTTGTAGCGGTGGCGGAATCCAGTCTCAGTGGTTCCCCAAGCATTGCCGCCACCTGAAAAAGAGCATCTTTACGATGCATGTGTATTGGGAGGCCTGGAAAAGAAACCCAGATGGGTACAATCGGCACCTCTACTGTAGGATTATAATTTGGTGTCCATTTGGTGATTCGCATTTGTTTTCCTGAAATAATCCATCCTCTTCTTACAAAACAGCAAATATAATCCTGTTCGAGATCGAAATGCAGTATGATATGCGATGCATCTAAAAGACCAACCTTTACTGCTCCAATGAATCCGATGCGATCAATGGCTGCACGAATGGTAGCCAATGGTGGCCGACCATACCAAAAAGTTCCCACCAATGTAAACCTGTATCGTGCGGCTAGGGAGTGGATCTCTTCATCAGTGAACGTGATCATGGGGCTGCCCTTGTATTTTTGGACATCCTTCGCTTTTATGGGTTGAGCGGTGTCTTTGAAAAGTGAAGCGAATGAGCGGCTGGTAGCGGTTTACGGCGCTGTGATCGCCGAAGGGTGGGATTTATCTGGTGGTTTTGAGGCGGACGGCGAGGAAGCCGCCATAGTAAGATCGAGGTGCAGAATCAGGGAGGGTTAGCGGCAGAAGACGGCGGAGAACGGCGAAGTTTACGCTGATCGCCATCGCAGCGTAGGAGCGGGCAGCATGACGATCTCCTTTTTTCTTCCTTGGAGGAGGAAGCATATATATATATATATATATATATATATATATATATATATATATATATATATATATATCTTCATGTAAATCTCCGTGAAAAAATGCATTATTAACGTCAAGTTGATGTAATGGCCACCATAATCTTGCTGCCAACGCCAAAATTACCCTTACAGTCGTTAGTTTTGCAACTGTGGAGAAGGCATCCTGATAGTCCATCCCATACTGCTGTGTGTCCCTTGGCAACCAATATAGCCTTATACCTCTCCACAGTGTCGTCAGCCTCATATTTGATTTTGTACACCCACTTGAAACCATTGACCTTCTTCCCCAGGGGTAAAGGAGAAAGCGCCCAAGTATTATTGGCTTCCTTAGCAGCAAGCTCAGTTGCAATGGCCTTCTGCCAAGCTGGTGACCCTGCTGCATCTGCATAAGACTAGGGCTCTATATGTGTTACAACCCGCGTTTCTGGTCAGTGAAAAGTAAAATAAGATGATGAAAAATAGAACGCAAATACGATGCTGCTGAAATTTTGATGAAATTTAAACTTTTAGTTAAGAAAAACGAAGACATCGACATTATATCGGGGTTAGAAACGGTCAGAAAAATAATCGAAGGATAAGTTATCGGATATGGCAAAACTCGATGGAACTAGATAACAAACATTTCAGACATACGATACAAATTAAATAAATTAGTCGGTAGCAACATAAGTCGATAAATATAAATCAAACCAAATAAAAATACCCGAAACGGTAACTATAATACCCACTAGTATCACATTTTCTTCCACTTTATCCAACATGTGAAATAAAACAAAACCCATTTCCTCCTTGTCACACCCTAGGCCGCCCCCCAAGCATAGGTCACCATCTTTCTCTTCTTTTTTCTTACACCACCTTTTTACTTTTCCCACACTTTTCTTTACACTTTTTCCCAAACCCCTCCAACGTCCCTTTCCTCTCATGTAAGACAAAAATGCCTTACTTTATACTCAACCTTTTTCTTTTTACCCATCTACACACTTTCCCTACACCCACCATTCTTAGACCACCTATCTACTGTCACACCACTTCTTGGCAAGACAAAAAAATTGAAAAGTTCCTTCTCTTACCCATGTGAATCTCGGCCATCCACATGGAAGGGAGGAAAGAGAAACTAATTCACTCCAACTCCTTTGATTTTCTTACCCATTATAATTCTTATAAATCTTTTATACTATCATCCTTCTTCTCTCTTCCCAACATCAAATAGGACATGATGTTCCTCCATCAACATTCCAACTCTTAGCTGGAGCAAGGAAAGAGGATTTGTCTTATCCTCTTCATTTTCACAAGACTAACCTTCCATTCCCACTTCACCACAATATCATTCTTTTCCATTTTCACAATCTTTTCTTCCTCCAAGCTCTTACAACCGAAAATTTCAAATAGAAAAAGAATGTGATTTCAACACAACTTCAATCCTCTTATTTTATCTAAATCAACCAATTCTTTGCCTCTCTTATTTATCTCACTCAACATGAGACTTCCTTTATCCCTCTCAACCTTTGAAACCGTGAGTCCAAAGTTAGGAGAATGGAGAAATATTTTCAATTTCAAGCCAAGATTCAAGTATGCATGTGTAATAGGCAACAAGGTAAATGTCCATTACATTCATTCTAACCCTCTTCTTCTATGCACCTTTCAAAAGCTCAACTTTCCTTCCATTTTTTCACCTAGGCCGTGGGTGACCATAAGCAAGGAGAAGGAAAACTTCCAAAGTTAGGAAGTAAAAATCTTCAAGTTATTCCAAAGGTGAGTGTCATAAGGTTTGATTTTAGACTTCTTTGGCCATCACCTCTCAAATTGACACATTTCTCACTTTTTGTTGGCCAAAGACCGTGAGCTACCAAGGAGGAGCAAAAATAGCCATTAGTCTAAAGATTCAAGAACAAAGGTAAGTAATCTTCCTTGATACTTCATGGATTTCAAAGATCTATGTTTATGTTTATACAAAGTTGGATCATTCATGGTATATGTTCAAGTGTGATTTTTAAGAATATGTAAGAATATATGTTTTAAGAGATCTATTGATATGTATACTTGATATATATATATATATATATATATATTTTTATATAAAGAATATTTTATTAGCAAAAACCCTCACTTATGGCGGAGGAAAACCTTATTACAACAAATGAAAAGATGACGATAGTAGCAGTATATGATTATCAACATCCATATTATATATGATATGCCGCATTAAAACCTTGACAAGTAAAACCACCATTGTGGATAAAACCTTGGCGAAGGAAAAAGCGTACATATTTATATAAATAGACTGTTGACATGCGCTACCGTGTAACATGAAAGAACATAAAAATCGGATATTACATAAACATAATAAAACAAATAGCCATGTGAACATCCACTCCTGATGATTGTCCCTTGTCCAGTCAGAATTGGCGTCAGTGGCTAGGAAAATAAGTGCAATCCGTGTCCCCGTTCATGCATCAAAAAATTTAATGGCTGAGTGAAACAGAGGTATGATACATAGTGAAATGTGTAAGGCGAATCGAATTAAGATCATACCAGGCCTGTCTGCACTAACTAAAGTGCCGACAGAAAAATAGAAGACACGCCAATCCATTCGGAAGACTTGCAATAGAAGGGAGCAGCATATTTTATCAACCATGAACACATCCTATCGTCATCGGGGATATAAACAAACATGAAACATGAATGCATCAATGTCGAGAATATATAAAATGCTGAAGTAAACAACTCAATGAACCATACACAAAGTGTGGGAATGAAGCGAATGAGGATCATACCAGGTTTGCCTGTCCCAACTAAGGTACAGGCAGAGACTGCGATAATTTGACAATCCATGTGTAAGACCTGAAGGTTAAGGAACTAGCAAATTTGCGAAGCAGAGGTCTAATGCGATGGCACCACGAACAAGCGATGGCACCACGAACAAGCGATGGCAGATTGTGCCGCGAGTAATATCAGGTGTGAGGAAACATCATCGCATGCTGTGCAAGATAATGTGCTTCCATATTGGCTTCTCGGTACACATGAATATAATCCAGTCAATGGTGATGTAGTAATATCCATAATAGCCGAAGATGATAGTTCCCAAAGATAGGATTTGACTGCCTCAATCGTGTAATAAGTTGCACACAGTCAGACTCTAGAACAATAGATCGATAAAGTGGTAGAGAATATAACAGACCAAACAATGCAGTCTGAGTCTCCGCTGCAAATGGCGTACTATGTGGAAGCCGAAATGAAATTTCCCCCACACAAACACCCAAATGATCGCGTAATAGTGCCCCTCCTGCGGCGTTATGCCTGCCAACTGATGCATCGGTATTCAACTTTAGCCAACCGGATGGTGGTGTTTGCCAGCGAACAATATGTGGTCGCGGGGGCCGAATTCTTGGGATCCATGAAAGTCGTAAGGTGTGTGTCACTGCGAGCTTTGATCCTTGTATAGATTCGACCCATATCTCATTGTCATAATGTATTGAAGCCCGTAGAGTAGCAGGAGCAAATGAGATAGAATCCCCATACACTAATGCTGAATATGTTCGCCATATGTTGTAGACAATAATAGCTGGAACTATGATTTTTAAAACCCCAAATAGAGATGAGCACGAGGAGCGATACCACCAAGATAGCAAGTACTGTCGAAGATGTAGCGAGATGGGCAATGGTCCAGATCATTCGAGCGCAAAAAAATGCCAAATATGACGAATGTGATTGCAGTAGATGAAAACATGGTCTACCGTGGCCGAATGTTGTTTACAAAATGGACATTGTGTGGGTCGAGCAGTAGAATAGCTGCCCATATAATCCTCAGATGGTAATGCCATGTGGAAAATGCGCCACAAAAACAATTTTATGGTTAGCGAATGATGTTTATACCAAGTGAATTTAGCAGAGGGCAGTGCAGGCCTTGCAACATGACAAATGTCGTAAGCTGATTTCAGTGAAAACTCACCTGATTCTGTCAGTTTTCATGTCAGGTGTGGTCCCAAACCTTTTGTCTGAGCAATGCAGTGAACATGGATTCTACAAATCAGCTTCCATATCGGCGAATCCTGAAGGTGTGGGATGTAATCTCCTCTGCTGTCATATTTTACATGCATGTATTTACTCCATAGGGTGTTGTGTTGATGATATGACCACCATAGGCCACAGTGATATGCCATTTGTAAGCTAGTAAGATCTCGAAGTCCTAGTCCACCTTCTTCAAATGGCAAAGATATTTTAGACCAAGCAACCCAATGATGACGATTACCCCAATAAAAACAGGCCATTTTCCTTTCAATGACCTTGATGCCTGACTTTGGCAAACCTCCAGCCGCAAAAATATGTAGTGGAAGAGCTGAGATCACTGAGCGCAGTAGTACCAAGCGGCCAGCGGCAGATAAAAGACGCGAATGCCATCCTTGTATGCGGTCATCAATATGCTGCAGGAGAGATGTAAAATATCTTGCGCGATTTATTCCTTTGTGTAAGTATGATCCAAGATACCGGAATGGCTATGCGGTGCTGCGCATGCCCAATATTGTTTGAAATGCACGACATTGCTGATGTGGAGTGCTGGAAGAGGGTATGAAACTGCTTTTGTGAAAATTAATTTTTTGTCCAGATGCAGTTTCATATGATGTTAAGAAATCATGAAAGCGGCATAGATTGCGCTGTGTACCCCGAAGGAAAATAAGTAGGTCATCTGCATATGCTAAATGGGTGATGGTAAATGGGATATGTCCCAGTCGAAAAGGTTGCAGTCTGCCAGAGTCAACTAAAGATTTGATGCCCCTGCTAAAACCCTCCGAAGATAGAATGAATAGTAGCGGAGAAAGTGGATCACCCTGTTTGACTCCTCTGTATGGTCTAAAGGAAGCCGAGGGCTGGCCATTAATCAATACTGATAGTGTGGCTGCTCTCAAGTGGTTTAGGATTATCCGAATAAAGAAATTGGAGAAACCAAATTGACGCAATAACAATTCCAGATACTCCCAGCTAACGCGGTCAAATGCTTTCATCATGTCCAATTTTAAGCATAACTGGGATCCCCCTTTGTCAAGCATATGTACCATCTCATGTGCCATAAGAACTTGTGAAGAGATACCATGGCCAGGCAAGAAACCTGTCTGTTCCGGAGATATCAACTTATGAAGCAAAGTGCCCAATCGTGTAGCTATAATCCTCGTACAAACTTTACTCAGAAAGTTCGTAAGGCATTTAAGGCAGAAATCACTGAAAGTCTGAGGAGACTGAGTCTTTGGTATCAAAGTAATCAAAGCACTAGCCATGACCGAGGGTTGTGGCACCCCTAGAAAAAACTCCTGCACTGCTTTAACAACATCGGAATGAATAACTGGCCAACAAGTTCGGTAAAACTTACCATGAAATCCATCAGGCCCTGCTGCACTCTGCGGGCCTAAATGCCATACTGCTTCCTTGACCTCTGTTGCCGTCGGTAATTGCGTGAGCATAATGTTGTCCTCTTCGGTTATCAGACATGGTATATGCGATAATATGACTGAATGATTATATGTAGGCTCCCTTGCAAATAAGGTTGTGTAAAAAGAGACTGCTTTTATCATAATATCTGCTGGGGTCGTATGCAGTGCTCCAGAAGAGGAGTGAATTTGTTGAATACGAAGAGTAGTATGCCGTCCTTTGACAATAGAATGGAAATATCAGGTATTTGCATCACCCTCATTGATCCATTTGACCCTCGCCTTTTGTTTCCAAAAATGTAGCTCATAATTAGATGCCTGCAAGTACTCAGCTTTGGCGTGGTGATATGCCTCTCTAGTTGCGTCTATGGGGCCGGCCTCCCAGATTGCCTCAGCATGATTAAGATGTGATTCCGCATGCATAAGATTTTGGAAAATATTACCAAAGATGTCTTTATTCCAACGTTGGATGTCTCTTTTCAGAGAAAATAATTTCGAATAAAAACCTTACATACCTCCTATTGTCGGATATGACAACCATGCATTCTGCATGTAAGTATAAAAATCTGGATGAATCAGCCAGGAGTCCAAGAAACAAAACGTGCGACGTCCATTGGACGTATTGAGTCGACATTTAAATAGCAAAGGCGTGTGGTCCGAAGTTACCCGCGGAAGATGCGTTAACTGCATGTCTTCAAACACATCTTGGAGAGAGGAGTTAATAAATAGCCAATCTAATCTGCGACGAACACGACCAAGTCCCCTACCGTCTGCCCAAGTAAATCTGGGCCCTTGATATGAAGACGCCATAAGAGAACAACATTCTATACAATCATTAAAGTCCTGTAAGATAGTCAGTGGTGGATGTGATCGGCCCTGGTGATCTTCGAGGTCACGAAAAGTATTAAAATCTCCGCCAATTAACCAGGGAAGAGTGGAGGAACCAGCAAAGGCACGTAATGAATTCCAAAGTGGACGATGTAATGATGCCGTGTGTTTGGCGTACACAACAGAGAAAACAAACTTGAACTGCAGCGGAAGAAACAGCAGAGTAAAATGGACAACTTGTTCTTGATCGCATGTAGCAAGCAAACAAAAATCCGAGTCACTCCAGAAAAACCAAATTTTTTCGGACTGAGCTGCATACCAATTGGTAAATCCAAGACGTAAACCAAACGCATCAATATTAGAAGGAGCAAGCTTTGGTTCAATTAGAGCAAGTAAATGCAAACGATGTTTCTGTAATTAAATGTTGCAACCTAGGTAAAGAGGCACGCAAGCCTCTAATATTCCATATTAATGTATTCATTGAGAAAGAGTGGTGGCACTTCCCTGAAGAATATGTGACGCACTGCGCGTAAGAATCGTTGATGGTGGCAATGGTGATAAATCCTTCCATGTACGTCGTTTCCGACGAGGGACCACTGGTATAAACTCAGCCTCCTCCGGTGCTTCTTGGAGGCATGATATCAAGACCTCGTCATCCGGAGATGGTGGAATTAACTGCATACGTTGAACTATATCATCTGGCACAGACATTAATTCCATAGCTGTATCCTCGTGGGGTAATTCCGTGTCCGAGGAATGGCCAAAATCAGTGTGTGGCGGATGAGTCTGAAGTGGTGGCTCTGAGGCATCACAGAATATCTCTGCATGAGTTTCATCATCATGTTCTCTTAACATTTCGGCCTCAGCAGTTGTGGCAGTCGGAGGATCCTACGCTGGTGCAGTAGGGGACAGACCAGCTAGTGGAGGTTCTGCCACTTTCTTCTTCTTGACGGGTGTCCAACATTGAGATTTTGGACGATGTGGAGGAGGCGGGGGTGGCGGCGGAATAGAAGAAGTCGATGTAGCACATGCCCCTGGTACATGTCCCAATCGACGGCATGTAGTGCAAAACAAAGGGAGATCTTCATAGACAATAGGCTGCAGTATATATCTATTCTTCGCCTGCAGATAAATCTTCTATGGAAGTTGCGACAGATGGTCGCAGCCCGTCGGATGTAGCAACGTCCAATTTGATGGGTGTACCAATAGGGCGAACAATCTCGAATAATGCTTCACGACGATGCAAATGAATGGGAAGGACAGGAAAAGCAACCCATATAGGGACAATAGGGACGTCAGCTGTAGGATCAAAATCAACCGTCCATTTAGTGATGCACATATGGCATCCTGAAATATTCCATGAACGTCTATAGAAACAGCATAGGTAATCTGCCTCATTGCGGAAATTTAACAAAATATGCGTTGAGTCAATGAGGGTGATGCGAAGATCATGATGGAACCCTATTTTTTCAAATACATCCCTAATAACCTTCAATGGAGGTCGACCATACCAAAATGTACCCACCAAAGAGTATTTGAATGGCGCAGCAAGTTCTTCAATTTCCGAATCCTAGAATGAGATTAAGGGAATACCTTTGTAGCGAGAGACTGTTTTTGGCGCAATTTTAATCGTTTGAGAAGATGAAGCTCCGGATACTATCGCCGCAAACGAGGGCGGCGGCTCAGGCGGCATTGTGATATTCAGATAACAGAAAACTGGCAGTTGTGATCAGCGATTGTTCGCCTGTTCAATAAGCAATGTCGTGATCGAAAGTGATTGTTGAAAACATTAGCGGATGGAAAATAAAACTAGAATTGGAGAAGATGTAGTCGGCGATCGGAGAGAATGTCATCAGATTTGGGTTGTAGGAGTCGGCGGCAGCGGCTAAAGCCACAGTGCTTCCGTCATCGCCGGAGCAGGCATCCCTTATACACACACACACGGTCATAAATACATATTTATATATGTATGTAAGTTACACACACACACACGGTCATAAATACACACACACGGTTATATATTTGGGTGTATACTTGATATATATATACACACACACACACACGGTCATAAATACATATTTATATATGTATGTAAGTTATATATATATACCTCTGGCATACATATTCAGACGGCAGTAGGTGTTTAATTTTTTTAAATGACTTTAGTACATTATATATACTTATATATATAATATATATATGTTAAAATATAAAGTGAGTAAAATATGTTTGGACTATAATATGTCATAATGTATATTTATATATGCAAATATACATATACATACGGCAGTAGCAAATTTTTAGAAAATGACATTAATACATTATATATGCTTGTATATATATATATACTATATATATGTTAAAGTATAAAATGGGTAAAATAAGTTTGAACAATAATATGCCATAATTTATATATTATATATATATATATATATATTATGTATATGTATATATACAATATTTCGGCATATATATATATATATATATATATATATATATATATATTTCAGTTTTATATATATATATTTTTGGCCTAACAACTTAATTTTTGTGAAAAGTATATTTTCATGATTTAAGACATGATATATTTATTCATATATGTGTATTATTGAGAAACAAAAATATACATATATAGTATGTATACATATTTCGGCATATATATATATATTTCAGTTTTATATATATATATTTTTGGCCTAATAACTTAATTTTTGTGAAAAGTATATTTTCATGATTTAAGACATGATATATTTATTCATACATGTGTAGTATATGTATATATTTCGGCCTATAGGTGTATTAGTGGCCTAAATGATTTTAGTTTCATAAAAAGTGTATTTAAACGATAATAGGTTGAAATTACACTTTAACAAGACATATATGTACAGTATATAAATTAAGATATGAAAAATGGGTTATTTCAAGAATTATGGACTTATATAAGTAAATTATACAAAGACATATATATATGTATCATAAATTCAGACAATAGGCCTTTTAATGGTTAAAATGCTTAAGTATATTTTACGAATACAAAGATATATCAAAATATGAAAATGAATAAGTTTATGTATATATCTATATCTCACTGTCTTTAGGTGTGTGTGTGTATAAATATATACATATATATATATATATATATATATATATATTATAAAAGCAGATATTTATTAAAATTGAAATTCCTCACTTGTGGTGGAGGCAACCATATTACATGAATGTATATCATAAGAAAAACGAAAGTGTAAAGTAGCAATAATGTGTAGCCTCCAATCATACATGATATGCCGCATTAAAACCTTGCCAAGTAAAACCACCCTTGAGGATAAAACCTTGGCGAAGGAAAAAGCGTACATATTTATATGATATATATATATATATTTACAGTGTGTGTATATATATATATATATATATATATATATATATATATACGGCAATTATATATATGTATATACAATATACACAATTCGGCCTTAAGGCCATTTTGAGGTTAAAATATTATTTTATATGTTTTATGTATATATATGTGTAATATATATGTTAAAGAGAGGAAAACGAATAAGTATTGGTGTATTATGTTTTAGGAATTATGTACATATGTATTATATATATATGTTTCGGTTTTATGTTCTAATCGTGAATATGAATAATTTTTATATGTATTATGTACCCATAAGTATACTATATATGTTAATTATAAATAATGGTATTTAGAATATCTAATATACCTATATATGTAGAGTATATAAATTGTTACAAGTATATATATATATATATATATATATATATATATATTCGGCCATTACGAAAATTTTGGCATAATTGACTTTATTTTTATGAATAATATAGTTCAATAATTAATCTATAACATATAATGAATTATGAGTAAGTTTGGATGTATATAATATATATATATATATATATATATATATATATATATGACCTATGATATAATGGAAGGAAATAGAGTAGACCGAACAAAGAAGCTTGGATTTCCGCCATCAATGGTGTGCAGGTTGGTAACCGGAATGAGAGCGCGCTGACACAGGTGCCCGATTGATCCCGTAGTATAACACCACCTGCCGAAAAATGGCGGCCAACTGCTGCATCAACATTCATTTTAAATTTCCCAGGCGGTGGAGTGAGCCATCTGACGATTTTAAGCCGGGGCGGACGTAAATAGGGAATCCAGGGTAGAGAAGGGGAAGGCCCTGCTGCTAGCTTGGATCCATGCAATGTTTGAAACCACATTTGAATATCAAAATATGTCGCATTTCGGAGAGATGTATGCGAGAAACTTGTCATCTCGCCATACACTAGGCTAGTATAACTGCGCCAAATATTGTGAACCAATATACCCGGGACCACTGTTTTCAAAACTCCAATGATTGAAGAGGTAGTTGAACGATACCACCATGCCAGCAAATATTGCCGGAGAGTCAGCGTTGTTGGGGAGATGAGATTTAATTCTGCTGCAAAAAAGACCCATAGACGACGTACTGGAGGACAATAGAGAAAGATATGATCAACCGTGGCTGAATGCAGTTTGCAAAAGGGACATCGTGTAGGACGAGCAGCCGAGTAACAACCAATGTAGTCTTCCAGGGGAAGTTAAATTTGAGCTTCCATATGGATTGGCAAGTTTCTATATTTTCTGCCTGTATTATGTTCAATACAGGCAGCCCCGGTACGTTTTTTCTCCTATATTCTTGCATGGTGTATTATTTACCAAGCTCTGACAAGATGGTTGTTTTCAACGCTGCATGGCAAACATCCAAAACTGTTTTACTCATGATGGTGTCGTTTCGCTTCACTGACGTCTTCCACAAGGATTGGCAGTCTTACAATATCTCTGCCTGTACCCTCCCAGGTATAGGCAGGCTCGGTGAGTCCCAGTTTCCTCATCTTACATGTTCACTATCTCTCCAGGCGGTCTCATATACATATTGCGTCTTCCATATGGATTGGCTTACTTATCTTCACTCTGCCTGTATCCTGCTGGGTACAGGCAGGGTTGGTATGTTCATTTTTCCTTTAATAGCCACCCGATTGTTACATATGGTTTGTGGGTTTAATACTCTCTTCTTTTTTGGTGATGCATGGACGGAGCCATATTTTGCTCAGCACAATCACGGACGGTTTTTTTCCCCGGACACTACTACCTCACCCATGTTGGCGGCCACAAGTCGAATTACATTGAGTTTTTTGGTCACTGCTGCGGTTTCTGCCTATCGGAGAATTCAACAACCACATACTGTTTTTTGGATGTACACTCTATTTCTATGTAATATTAGTATCATGTTAAGTTTCTTTATCGGTAGCGCCTATCAGCATTCCAATAATATAAATATGTACGCTTTTTCCTTCGTCAAGGTTTTATCCACAAGGGTGGTTTTACTTGACAAGGTTTTAATGCGGCATATCATATACTCACTGGATGTTGATAATCATTTAATGCTACTATACTCTTTTATGTACTATGGTTTTCCTCCGCCATAAGTGAGGCTTATCCTTAATAAAAATTTTGTTTTCAAAAAAAAAAAATATGACCTATTTTCGGCCCTTAGGCCTTTTATGATAAAGTAACTTTATTATGTTGTACACGTATGTATATATATGTACAATATATATGTTAAGACATGAAAATGAATAAGTTTGGATATTATATAATATATATATCACAAAATAAATATAGATATGCATACACCTTATTTATTCGGCCATTAGGGTTCTTTTTGGCTAAAATGACTTTATTTTGTTTATGAAACCTTATTATGATTTATGTATTTATTTATGAGATATGAAAATACATGTTTTATGTGTACCTATACACATTTAAAGAATATTCACATGTAGGGAAGTATGTAATATGCATACTAAGATACATATATACATGGTCAAATACGATGTTATGATGTTAACAATTTTATTTCATGTTAATTGTATTCTTATGTGTATAGATTATTATGTGCAAGTTAAGATATAAGTTATGAAATTCCTACATGGTATGTTAAGGGAAATAGGAAGTTATGTCCTAGGTACTTAAGTTATGAATTATGAAGTATATGTGTAGAGTTGATATCATGGAAGCATGGTTATAGTATTTCTTTAAGTCATGATAAGTAGATTGTATTGATGTGTAATTCTTAAGTATGACAAGTAGACCGTGTTTAAGTAAGTGATGTAACTAGTAGTATGACCAAGATACCCTTATACGACCGAGTCTCTCATTGCATGAAATCAAGGTTTGAAAAGTTATGTTTACGTTACATGATTTATAGTTCCTATGCATATGAATGAAAAGTATGTTCCAAGGAAAAGACAATGTTTCACAGTATGTTTACGACATGATTTACGACATGATTTATGACATGTATGAAAAGTACGGAAATGTAATGAACTGTATCTACGAGACGGAAGTTTCTTAATGAGACAAATGTAAGGTTCAGGTGAATACCTTGTGAAGAACCTAGCTCATGAACCTTACATTACATGTTGGGTATCGGGTTTGTACCTTGTGAAGAGCTTGGCTCCTGAACCCTTTTATGTACGATGAGTCGGGTGAATACCATGTGAAGAACATGGCTACTGAACTCGTTTTGTGTTGCGTCTTGAACACCTTGTGAAGAGCTTGGGTTCATGGCCAGCGCGTCAACGTAAAGTTACCTATTCGAGTAATGTATGGATTACTGTATACGTAACTTTATGGAAGAATCATTTCGGACGTCGCTAGATATTGTTCTTACATTTCAATGGCCATCACATAGGTATAAAAAGTATGGCAATGGAAGTTTTGACATGTTATTGCATGATTTTTAAAAAGGCACCTATGTTTTACATTATAATCATGACTCACTACACATTTATGTCTACCTGGACTCCTACAATGCTGTAGTAGAAGTAAGCTGTGATGGATAGAGTTAAGAGGGTCACACTGTAGCGCCCGGACCGAAACTGTCATCGGAACCAGTGCACCCGCCGTAGTCTACTATGAAAACTACGAAGCGTCAAAGCAGATCAAGCGTACATCATCCATGACGTAAGATAAATCAGCGGAAACGTTGTAAAATTTAAAACTTCACCATCATTAATGTAACCAGAAAATACAGCGGAAATAAAAGGTGTTTGATCAACTGGCTAACATAACTTCCAGTACAACATAACAAACATTGAGTTTCCAAACTTAAAGAGAGTAATCAAGTTTGGAAAAGGAATAGATTATCCGTCATCCCATTGAGCCCACTCGCCATCGTCTTCGACAAATATCATTTCATATTCCGGCTCACCTGAAAAGGAATAGATTATCTGTTCAATATCGCCAGCAAGTAACCCGTCTATACACCTTACGGGATCACACACGACGAGTCACGAGTGTATAAGTCATTGACCAAAATAAGGTGCTCGGGTTAGCAAATAGCATCTTTATAAGAATTCCTCAAAACAAATGAATCACATAAATGATACGCGGATACAAGAACAAACATGTACTAAAGCAACATATCACATAAGCAAGACATAAACTAGTCACATTTCTTGCATGTCACATCTTATGCTTCGTGTATCATAATGCATGTACTTCTTTAAAACCACACACAACACCCATGCATATGTCCTCTTTCATAAACATGTCATGCGTGTCATTTCACAAAACATTTTAAAACTCTTCTTATCATATTCTTCGCGTAGCAGAACTTTATACCCTGCGGGTGATCAGTCCACAGCAAACAAAACTTTATACCCCGTGCTGAAAGGTCCACGGCCCCATAACATATAACTTTATACCCCGTGCTGAAAGGTCCATGGCCCCATTACATACATCATATATCCGTGCTGATAGGTCCACGGCCCCATAAAATATTTTATACCTTGCTGTTGATTCACAGGTCACACTTTTATACCCTGCTTTCGCAGGCGTGACTTTTATATCCTGCGATCAACCAGCAGCCATAGTTTGCCTTTCGAAAACTTTGATCTTTTCTTGTAAAGACATGTTCTTTCGCAAAGCAATTCTCAAGTCAATGCAAGTGCCCATGTCATGATGCAGGATGCTCATGCAACTTCGTATAAAACATGTAACACACACACACACATCTTACATATCAAGTATACGGTTTTGCACCTCAAACACTCCATGTTTGTATCTTTCCAAGTCCGTTCGTCTCACTAATTCACTTTGGATTCAATCTTTTTCTTACTTGGTCAAACTTACCATCTATTCCTCAATTACACCTTAAATACCCTTGCATTTTATGTTCCAAAGAAGTGTATTGAGTTACTACACATACATAGGGCGCGTAAAGGGTCAAAAAGACTACCAGTATACTTCGAACGCCACATGAGTCGCCTAAAGGGGACATGAGGCGCCTATTCTAGGCGTTCGAAGTGTTCGGGGATGTGCCGTATACATCAAACGCCTACATGAAGCGCCTAATGTGACATGAAGCGCCTAATGTAGGTGTTCGAAGTGTACGGGGATGCTCCAGGACACATTGAACGCCTACAATAGTCGCCTAATGTAGGTGTTCGAAGTGTTCTGATGGTTCAGAACTGCAGTTTTTCTACAGTAACTTCCACCTATCACCTTCCTCCTTCAACCCTTTCATGTTTACACTTCAAGATCCATCTTAGCACCTAGATTCATCATGCTTAACACACAACTAACATGAGTTGATTCTTAAACACGTAAACTAGTGTCCATCCTAGCCTTCTATCACCCACACTTCCAATATATCTCTTCAAACTTTCCAACACAACAAGTCTACAACAATGTCATCTTTAATCCCTCATCCCTCTGCAAATACACTCAAAACACTTAGAATGTACTTAATCAACTCAAGAACTTATACCAAAACAATGAACACATTACGGATAACACTTTTATGGGCAAATTATCAACAAAGATCACAACATAACCATTTTTAGGAATTGGCCCAAAGAACATGACTATACACCATCAACAACAACAACAATTACATATAGTAAAGCATTTAATATAAACAAACCAAAGCTACTAATGTCTGATCCAAGTTTTCTCTTTGTAAGAACATATGGCCTATGGTATCAAAATTAGCATAAAGCGTATAGAAAGATTACTTGCCTTTGTTTCTAGTTAGCCTTACGGGTGTACTGTAGGATTCGGTAAAGGTTGGACCTAGATCGGCCGCTCTTTCTTCCGCTTCTTCTTCTCTTCTTCTTCTTTCTCTTCTCTCTTCCTTCCTTCTCTCCCAGGCGTTTTCTCCCTCTCCTTTTCTTGCTTGTAATCGATGGCTAGTGGTATGATGGGGAGTTATACTCATTTGTGTAACTCCCCTATCATTTAAGTGGGGAGGGGTAGTTTTGGTATTTTGGCCTAATTTTTCCCATTTCTACTTTTGACTATTTTTTTCTCTATAAATTATTTAACTAATCCTCATAAACATACGTAATTACTAACATTGACTTTTTAAGTTGTTTACTAATTATTTAAGGATATGACACACACATTAGTTAAGGAGATCATGAGACTAGTATCTATGGATTTTAGTCAGGTCTGGAGGTCATTTTACAGTATGTGCAGTATTACTTGTCTGTCACTATCTGTTGATGATGTATGAACTATGGTAGTGATGTTTAACGCTGAGTATATACGAAAAGACAAACACTATGTTTCTTTGTCTACCTACTTCTGGTTTACATTTATACCAAGTTATTTTACTTGTTTAAAAATGGAGACGTGATCATTACATTTGATATATGTGGTTATTATGTTTTGTCACCCCGTCTCCCTATGTATGATCCACATGTCGTATCCAGTAAGTCTACTTGCTGAGCGATTAAAAGTCAGTGGCTATCGCTCATACTTGCCTCATTTATCACTTTCCAGATAACAGGTATCACTATACAGACTTGTTGAGGACATGCTAGACACACCAAGAGATTTCTTTGAAGGCGTTGGGTCTCGATCTATGATGTATTTCAGAAGATTTCAGTATTCAGTATATGATGACTTGTACAGATTATGAAATAGTGCATTGCATGTCGATTATGATTTGTTTATGTTATGATGCTTCCGCTGATCGATTCATTATTCATGTCGGCATGTACATGTATAGTATCGACGCCTTGTATTTATGGAGTAGAGTACGGTGGGTGCACCGGGTCAAAACCCTGGTTTCGGACGGGGCGCTACAGGTGGTATCATAGCGAAGGCTCTAGATCCACTGCGGACTCATAAGTAAACAACGACATGAATTTAAGCAATGATCTTAGAATTTAAGAAATGATCATAGACGTAAGAAATGATCTTAACTGAGAGTGACAACCTTAGTATTAGAAAAAAAATAAATAATAAATAAACTGTATTAGGTTATGATCGTAGAACCTGGGTTAGGATTGTAGAACTTAAGTAAAGATTGTAGAGTCTAAGTATATGATCTTAGACTGAGCGCGGCAGCCTTAGTATAAGAGAAATAAAATGGTATTAGGCAGATACGAGAAATCAGAGAGTATAAGTAGGTGGTTAAGCTTACTGACATTTACATAGGTCAAGTCACTGACATACCTCAATTATATCCTGCGGTTAGTAACATGGTAGACATAAACTGTAATTTCCTTAGTATCAGGTTCACCTTTAACTGGAAATGATATTAGGAGATATTGATAGAATTTAGTGCGTTGATTAAGATATGATACGTAGTACCAACATAAGCGGTGATCAAAGGGTATTATGTCGACTAGAACCTGGTAAATAGATTGCGCAAATTATACGTGTATGGTTAAGACTATGAAATTAAGAATTTGATAATAGGCCAAAGATACTAGTCGCCTAAGGGCTGTAAATTCGTAGCGATAAGATTACAATTATATAAATAGAGATAGAGATACAATGAGTCAGGTAATATCAGGAATTAAAGTTATAGATTCTGGAGAATGTCGGATTATCTAATCGAAATTAGTGGGCATAAGTTGAATTTTAGTAAGCATGAATAGGTAGGAGTTGATATGATATAAGATTTATCGGGTAAGAATTAGCGGCTAGAGTTGGTAAGTATAAGTTTACGGTAACGCGCAAGAATATAAGGTTATAGCATACCTAAGCGGATCAGTAGGAAGTATACGGAAGAGGTAGATTAAGAAAACTTTATCCCAAGTCGGAAGATACTAAGTTGAATCATAGACGATTAAGAGATGACGTTAG
This sequence comes from Eustoma russellianum, assembly GCA_036186865.1. Taxonomy (NCBI): domain Eukaryota; kingdom Viridiplantae; phylum Streptophyta; class Magnoliopsida; order Gentianales; family Gentianaceae; genus Eustoma; species Eustoma russellianum. The sequence continues at coordinate 12,381,709 of AP025054.1, read as the reverse complement.
AAATTAAGCTTTAAATCTTTAAGTGTAAAACCGATACCCCTAAGTTTCGAGGACGAAACTTTTTGTAAGGGGAGAAGAATGTTACAACCCGCGTTTCTGGTCAGTGAAAAGTAAAATAAGATGATGAAAAATAGAACGCAAATGCGATGCCGATGAAATTTCGATGAAATTTAAACTTTTAGTTAAGAAAAACAAAGACATCGACATTATATCGGGGTTAGAAACGGTCAGAAAAATAATCGAAGGATAAGTTATCGATATGGTGAGACTCGATGGGACTAGATAACAAACATTTCAGACATACGATACAAATTAAATAAATTAGTCGGTAGCAACATAAGTCGATAAATATAAATCAAACCAAATAAAAATACTCGATACGGTAACTATAATACCCACTAGTATCACATTTTCTTCCACTTTACCCAACATGTGAAATAAAACAAAACTCATTTCCTCCTTGTCACACCCTAGGCCGCCCCCCCTAAGTATAGGTCACCATCTTTCTCTTCTTTTTCTTAGACCACCTTTTTACTTTTCCCACACTTTTCTTTGCACTTTTTCCCAAACCCCTCCAACGTCCCTTTCCTCTCATGTAAGACAAAAATGCCTTACTTTATACTCAACCTTTTTCTTTTTACCCATCTACATGTAGGATCTGCAAGGCACCACTAGAAGGGGGGAGGGGTTAAATAGTGGGTGCGGAAAATGTGGTTTTTAAAATTGTTTTGACCAAAAACTCAACTTCTGAAAACAGATTCTGTTTTCAGGACCATTTTTAAAACATTTTGAAAACTAGGTTATAGGTCTTCAAAAATTCTGAAATTTTGAGAGAACTTAGCCTCAGATGTTATGAGTGACTCCTAAAAATGTAAGATTTAAATTCAACCTTTAACCCCTTCAAAAATCGTTGGTGGTCAGATTGCACGAATCTGCCAGAAACAGTAGACTGTTTTGAAAAATTTATTCCTATTTGTTCTTAACTCCAATTGCTCTGAAATTTTAACCACTAACCCCTTATATGTTGTGTTTAAATGGGTTGAAACAGTTTTGAAAAATGCTTTCGGGAAATTAGTCAAATACACTAAAAGTCTCCACCTTTGCAAGTCTGAAAATTAGACTGCACTATTCTCAAAACTTTGGATGTTTTATTGACTTATACTTATCCAAAAGGGTTACAACTTGTGCCAAATTAACCCTAAGACGTGTGAATATGTTTCTGGAAAGTTTCGCAATTTTTAAAAAACGTTTACTATTTCTACGAACGTAATCAAAAAGAATAAACAGTGCTGAAACAAAATATAAGTGCTGAAAGTAAATGACACCAAGAATTTTATACTGGTTCGGTTATCAACAACCTACTCCAGTCTTCGAGGAACACCTTCCTCGGTTCACACTAATCACACAACACAAATACACCTTACCACAGGGTTGATGGAGTTACACACCAACTCCAACCCTTTACAAACCTTGTACGTGAATACAATTGTCACGAACACCACCACCTTGCAAGAATGAAGATTGATCTCACCTTGATCAATCTTTTACAAAGATATAGAATGTGTGGTGGTCTAAGATAAGCCTATTCAAGAATATGAATATAAGTACAATAGGCTTTCAAGAAGAAGAAAGAAAGAGAGTGTAGAAGAATGAGTGCTAGGCGTTTTTGATCACAAGAGTGTAATGCTTGTTCTTGTCTTTTGTTTTGCTCTTCTCCTTTCCGTTTATGAAAAATGGCCGTCCCCCCTAGGTGCTCTCCCCTCTTGAAAATTGTCTTCTAAGTCCTTGGGAGAATGTGTGGCATCATTGTGACATGATCTTGCTTGCTTGGCACCTTCTCATTGGATGATCATTTAATCTTTGCTTACTTGGCACTTCATGATTGGTTGAATATTATCATCATTTGATGACTTGGAAAATCTGAAAATTCCACAAAAATCATGTGCCAAAATCAACATAAATTAGTTTCCATAACTCATAAGATTATCATCCAAATCAAGCAAGACAAAATTTCTCCAAATAAGGTGAAAATTTCGGCCATTAAGACTACTTGACATGCTGAAATTTCAGCATGTGTTACATTGTGATATAATTCAAATTCCTTCCATATTTTCATTGATTTTTCTTTTAAAATAAATCACCAATTGGTAGCAAATATTCTCATCATTTTGGAAATGAAATTTGGAGAATAATAAGGCCACAAAATCGGCCAAGGTACATTCCCACACATGCTGAAAAAATTCAGCATGTGTGATATTCAAGATATCACACTTTATGGCTTTTTATCTTATTCAAATTATTTCCAATTCTCCTTCAATCAATCACATAATTCAAGACACAAAACTTGTCTAATTTGAAGAGGAAATTCGGCCACCATATAGTGCACATGCTGAAATTTTCAGCATGTGTTACAAATGAGATAAAGTTTAAAACATTACCTTTTGTAGCTTCTTTCTTTAAATCACCAACATTGTATGATTGATTCTTGACCAACCAATATGCCAACAAGGCTCCACATATGATCCATCTCAGCTTTAGGGGCGTGTATAATTGTATATACATGTGCTGAATTTTATTTTTGCTAACTTTGTAAAATAGTGCATATTTAATAATACACACATGTTATATTCCAATCAGCCCTTAATTTAATTTTCTAGAACACTTTAAGATGTATGACATATGTAAAAAGTGACTAGATACGTGTCATATGATGTGCCAAAAATGTTCCATGTGTTGTGTACGTAGAAAACCAAATTTTCGATGTTTATCGATTACCTGATTTTTCTCTAATTAAATTCCAACATTTTGCACATGTTATATATATTATGTTACACATAATATATATAATATAAACTTTAATTTTAAGCACTTGGCTGGTATAAAGTGGCGCCATTAACATGTGACAAAATTGAAATTGTAATCTCCACAATTTGGCCGTAATGTGGAGTGATTTGTGTGTGCCAACATGGAATGATTTTATGGCTTAGAATATCATCATGTGCACGAAAATAATAAGTATTTTTGAAGTGTAGGGGCTGACCATCTATTTATGGCAAGTACGTGACACGTTGGCGAAGTTTCGGTATTCGCCTGATACGACAATTTTTGGTTTAGAACCTTTTAACGTGTCGTATTTAATTTGTTATCACCATGACTTATATCATATGATATAAGACCTGAATATACTCATAAATATGAGTTAAGTATGATGGTGTGACGTTAACGTACGTATGTAAAATATATAATGTAGCGCCCCGCACCCGGGCCTCGTCTGGATACGGTGCACCCGCCGTACTTCACTAAGGAGAGTACAAAGCGTCATGCATAACATGCAAAAATCCATAACATAAGCCATGGACTCCCATGCTGACATTTAACATGGTAGTAAAATTTAGGCAGAATTAAAACTTTTCAAATTAAACATGCATTACGAAATAACTAAGTCCCTAAAGTAGCAGTCTCACAAAACGTCATAGTCAAATCCCACAGAGTTCAATCATAGTCATAATACAAACATCTCAGCAGCACAAAAGTCCTTAAGCTTAGCTCCCTTCATATCTCCACGCCTATGGATATGGTACCCTCGGCTCATCTTCGATCCATTCTATCTTGGCATTATCTGGGGAAAAATAAAGTGTGAGGGATAAAAATCACCCAGCAAGAATACAATAAACGACCATGAAATACATAAAGAATTATAACATGAATGTAGTAACATGAAAACTTTAAATAATAACTCATACCTGTCTTAAGTCCTGAAGTCAACTGACGGTATAGCCTAAGCATAATTCTAGATACTGCTAACCACTATTAGCTTATTAAGTCCTTAACTGTATCATACAATAGGTTAGCATGATCATGAGTTATGCAATATGCAATGCATGATGTCATATCATGTCATGTCAAAACATCATTTTGGTCCCATAAAATAACGTGTCATAAAAACAGAGTGTCAGATCAATTAACCCCGGATCTGAGCGGGTCCAGAACAGATATCAGATCAATTAACCCCGGATCTGAGCGGGTCCATAACAGATATCAGATCATTTAACCCCGGATCTGAGCGGGTCCAAAACAGATATCAGATCAATTAACCCCGGATCTGAGCGGGTCCAGAACAGATATCAGATCAATTAACCCCGGATCTGAGCGGGTCCAGAATATATCATGTCAACAGACCAATTAACCACGGTTCTGGAGTCGGGTTAGTCGCATGCTTGGCCGGCAAGGGAATCATGAAGCTTTTAAAACATGGGACCGTAAAATTTTCATGCATAACAAAAACATAGTCGCTTTTAAAACTTGCTTGCATAAGTAGAATCCATAAAATCGGTTTCATGATCATGCATGATACATGCAGTGATATGCAATGCAAGTCATAGCGTGAAATAACATATTAACCTGCATGGTTCGGATTTAGGGAATCCCTAAATTCCTATGTCATACTCATAAGCGGACAAATTAACCCCATTTAATGTATTTCCTTGTTCAGCCTAAATTTCAACTTTAGTATATCAACTTTGCGTCCGTGATTACCCTCCAAAACGTTAGGGTTATCCTAACTTTCGTGACTTATTCCTTTGTGTCTCAAGGATTTGTCATAAAATTTTCAGATTAAATTGATAACCATAAGGGCTCATTTAATTACTTTTCTGAAACGGTTTAAGTGCTGAAACTGATCTGACCAATTTTACTAAAAATTTAATTGCGGCGAATCCGTAATTCGTTTTCCAAAAATTCCAACTCGCCCAAGTCATAAACATGTGGAACTAGTGTCCTACCGAAATTTAGCCCATTTTCATATCTCTAAGTCCCCTTTCTGAGGCCTGGAAAATTGTTACTAATTTCAGGTTAGCTCCAGTAATTTCAGTTGAGCAGTTTTACCAAATAATTCATTAAAAATAATCCAGAACATATTTTATCAAGATTCCAGCTGGCGTGTCCACTACACTCATAGGATTATTACCATACCAAAAATCAGCTTTATTGGTCGTCTACAAGGTCCTTTTGTGAGTCAATTAAAAAGATGTCCTGTTCTGCTCAGTTCCAGGCTTTCCAGCCTGAGCAGCTTTACCAATTATTTTATTAAACATATTCCACAACTCCTTTTACCAAAATTCTAACTTTCACATTTTCTATACACACAAGGCTGTCCCCACAACGAAAATCAGCTTTATTGAATATCTACAAGATCTCTTTTTAAGCCATTCAAAATGTTACACCATTCTGTCATGTTCCAGAATTTATAGCCTGAGCAGTCTCACCAATTATTTTATTAAAAATTAACCATAACTTATTTTACCAAAATTCTAACTCTCAACTCTGCTATACACATAGGGATAGCTCTGTGCCAAAAACCAGATTTATTGAAGGTCCACAAGGTCCACTTTTAATTCGTTGCAATCAGTGGTCAATTCTGCCCAGCTCCAGAAATTCCTATTGGAGCAGTTTTACCGCGTAATTGCTTAAAAATAATCCTTAGCTTATTTTAACAAAATTCCAACTCTCACTTGTGCTACATTCATAAGGCTAACTTTGTGCTAAAAATTAGCTTCATTGAAGGTCTGCAAGTTTAGTTCTCAGGTCATTGAAAATATCATTCCATTCTGCCCAGTTCCAGTAGTTTGCTATTTTGTCATTTATTCAAGTCAAATGTCCACCATTCATCTAGTTCTTATGAAATATATTATTGATTACCACTTATCTTGCCTAGACTCACTTAGTTGCACCTTAAATCATCTTCAAACAGCCTTGTGACATAATGCATGTAATAAAAGATTCCATCTTTGAGAGAATAAGTCACATGCAATGCATTGTTCTTAAGGAATCACTAAGATAAAATCTTAAACTTAAGATATTCAACTAAAGATCATATCCTAAGAACCTCTAGTCATTCAAGTCACTAACTCTTTAAGTAAATCATGAGAGATCATTGTACACTTGCCTCTTCAAGCTAAAGCACTTGTCTTTGCTTGGTTATGGAGTGAGTTGAGTTGGAATCCTTCTCCTCCTACACCCTTGAGCACACGGTTGGGATGATGAAGAAGAGGAGAATGTTAGTTGTTATTTCCATGATGAAAATGAGGCTATTTTGAGTTTAGGTTTTCTTACCAACTTGAATCTTGAATGGAGGTTGAGATGAATTCTCCCCACAAAGAAGCTAATCCCTCTTGGTACTTTTGGAAAATCTTCACCTAGTGACCTCTTGGGGGTCACTGTTTCCACAAGAAAAGAGGCACTAATATGAGCTTCATTATTTTGTCATGAAGAAGTTACTTAATGGACTTAGAAGGAACTTACCTATACACTTCTTGGCTTGAAGATGGAACTTGAAGGAGATCTTCTAGCCTTCAAGATAGAGTGTCCAAAAGTTGTTGGTGTGTGGAGGATGTTGGAACTTTGTTTAGGTGTTTAGTAGAGAGCTTGCTAGCAAAATGTTCAAGATAGAATAGATTGAGGTTGGTCTTGCTAAAATTTAAAAATCAAGGCCTAAGGGGGATGGGTAGCCGGCGGTGGGAGTCAAAAGGGGAAGGGAAGGCACAAGACAAGGGGTCTTGGTCTTTGGTGTTTGACTACCTTTTTGCCCCCTTCATGCAAGATTCCCTCATTATTTAATTCATTTCCTTTGCATGCTTGTCTTGCATGCTTATTATTTATTTAATTGATAATCAAATTTGTTATTTTAAATTCTAGAGAGGAATTGAGAAGTTAGAGAGAATTCTAGACTTGCTTTGGGGGGTCATGGCCGAAAGTTGGGGGGGGCCTTGAGGGTTTTGGGTATTTCTTA
>AP025054.1:12082932-12374912 GCA_036186865.1 Eustoma russellianum | reverse complement strand
GCCGAAAGTTGGGGGGGGCCTTGAGGGTTTTGGGTATTTCTTATATTTTGTATTTCATGTATTCTACTGTTTTATATTTATTTTATTCTATCCTATGATTATCATATATATGTATATTGTAGGAGGTACAATGTGTAAGTCTCTTAAACATGTATAAATGTTCATATATACATATGTGACCACGCCTATATATACATTAGGTAATAATATATATATATATTTTTTTATATAAAGCAATTTTCATTAACTATCCTCATTTATGGTAGAGGAAAACCATATTACAAACAATCCAAAATACAGTGTCATCATAGGAAAAGAACTTATGAAGCATAGCTAGTAAACGCAACCTCCAGTCATATATGATATGCCGCATTAAAACCTTGTCAAGTAAAACCACCCTTGTGGATAAAACCTTGACGAAGGAAAAAGCGTACATATTTATATGAGTGGCAGGTTGATAAAAGCAATTGGACAACAGTGTAGTGATGAATAAGAGGAGAGGCTTCTGGATGCAGGCGAAAATATGTTGGTCATTGTCATGCAGCCCGAGTAGCCCAACGATGATCCAGCTTTGTAGGAGAACAGCACCTCGTGCAACAATCAAAAGGCATGTGTAAGAGAACTGTAGTAAGTTAGGCGTAAGAATAACTTGACGAAGAGGATAAAGGCATACCCGCGTTTCCCGTAGCTTATTGACTACAGGCAACCTCCAGCTATATAAGCCTTGTCTCTCCAACCGATGGTGTGGCCAAATATGACGAATCCCGGGTCCCAACAACGCACAGAAACAAGAAGCATTAGGCAGGACATTGAAACCTCGCAGAAGTAGCAGATGACATAAGTAAAAGAGATGAAGGGCAACATACCATGGCTGCCTATGCCAAAGCTGGACATAGGCAACCCATGAATGTAATGGCTCTGTCCGCATGCCTATCATAAGCGAAAAGTGGGAAGAGTGGCATCCAAGGTAACAGCGCCACGAACGTCAGCGGGCAAGTCCGCAACTGATGTGTAGGCTTGCAATCCAGATGCTCGCAGACCATAACGCGCTAATAAATGAGCAGCAGTGTTTGCTTCACGAGGACAGTAAGTGATGGTGGAAGAATTAATTCGGAGTAGCTCAGTTAGTCACTGTACATCGCTGTAGCATGCGCCATTATATTGATGTGGATTACCAAGTATTGTCAGTAGCATTTTGCAATCGGTTTCAATGTGCAATGCGTCGTACAAGAAGGCATAGTAAAGAATGGAGTAAAGCATGGCCATCATCTCTGCTCTAATAGGCGTGGCATGCGGGAGTGCAAAGCAGATCCCCGAAATAAACATGCCAGTGGAGTCACGGGGCACAGCTCCTGCGGCTGATCCTCGACGTCCAACAGTAGCATCTATATTAAGCTTCATCCGACCAGAAGGTGGCAATTGCCAACGAATCAAAGTTGGCCTGCGAACTTTCATAATAGGCGAGAATCCACCATTAATCAGCCTAGAAATCGATCTAGCAAATTTACGTTCTTGCATCGTTGAAAACCATGTATAGATATGCATTCGTACTCGATCATATAAATGGTGGTATGAGAACGTGCCATCTCCAAACCGAATGGAAGAATACTCCTTCCAAATCACCCAAAGTGTCAATGCTGGTACCACTGCTTGCAAGTGTCCTAACATAGTCGATGGAGAAGCTTGGCGCCACCAACAAATCAGATAAGCCTGTATGGTTGATTGCCGAGGCAGTGGAGCGGAAAATAGAATAGCCATGTCAACCCACAATGGTTTGATTTTTGGGCAATGCAGGAACAGATGATCCTTAGTGTCAGAATGATGCATACAAAAGACACACTGCGACGGGTAAATAGTTTGCCAGATCCGAAGATTATTTGTAATTGGCAATGAGCCAGATAGCAAACGCCATAAAAACAACTTTGCTCCAATCGGGGATGTCTTCCACCATATATATTTTGAGTGCTGCAGTGTTGGCTGATGTTCGTAATGCAACAGATAGGCAGATTTAATGGTGTAAGTTCCTGTTGCATCTGACTCCCAATGAATATCCACGGATTCGTTAAGGGCATGTGCCTCCATATAATCATGTACACTACAAAGTCGTTTCCAAACTGCTGAATCATAAATATGTGTTGAGATGGCCATACGTTGTCCATATTTAGCCCGACAAAATATTGCCCACAACGAGTTTGACGTATGATACTTCCACCACAGTTGACCATCATATGCATGTTGGAGATAATCCAAATTACGTATACCAAGTCCTCCGTGCTCAACAGGTTTACATATCCGATCCCAAGCTATCCAATGATGACGGCCATTCCATAAAAAATTTGACATTTTTCTATTCAAAGCATTTACAACACTTCGAGGCAACCATGAGCTGGCTATAAGGTGTGTAGGAATCGTTGATAAGACATGCTTGATTAGCGTTAATCTTCCAGCCATGGACAACAATTTTGAGGACCAAGCATTGATACGCGTGTCAAAATGAGTTAATAAAGCAGTACAGTAGGCGGAACGATTAATACCTTTATATAAATATGATCTAAGGTATTTTACTGGCAAGGATGCCAATCGCATACCAAGAATATGAGCCAACTTCGGACCCGCAATTGATTTTCCCACGATCAAGTGGCTTTTGTTGAAGTTTATTAATTGCCCCGTAGCTGCTTGATAGGTAGAAACTGTCTGAAGCATCTCATATTAGAAACCTTGCCATTGAGAAAAATAATCAAATCATCTGCAAACCCCAAGTGGGATATTTGGGGTGCTCGGCCTGTATTGAAACCTAATAATTCCCCTTCCGCAATTAAAGATTTTAGACCACGAGAAAAGCCTTCAGAGGACAAGATGAACAATAATGGTGATAGGGGATCACCCTGCTTCACTCCCCTTGTGACTGGAAAGAAGCCCACTGGCTTACCATTTATGAGAATAGAACATCGTGTTGCCGCCAAATTGTTCAAAATTATTCGGATTATCTTAGGATCAAAACCAAACTTATGAAGCAGCTGGCAAAGATATTCCCATTCAACTCTATCAAAAGCCTTGGCCATGTCTAACTTGATCATGAGCTGACCTCCATGCACCCGTTTATCAATCATATGCACCATTTCTTGTGCCAAAAGAACATGATCTGTAATACCACGTCCCTTTAAAAAACCAGCTTGCTCAGGAGAAATCAGTCGGGGCAATAAGGCAGTAATTCTTGTGGCTAATAAACGTGTGGTGACTTTAGCAATGAAGTTCGTTAAGCAAATCGGCCTATAAGGATTCGCTACTTTAGGAATCAAAGTGATGAGAGATGCCGCCAGCTGAGTTGGCGGAGGCACACCCAGGAAAAATTCTTGTACTGCCTTAAGAACATCCGATTTAATAATCTGCCAGAATTTTCGATAAAATGAACATGGGAAACCATCCGGGCCCGCCGCACTGGTAGGACTTAGATCCCAAACAGCTTGATGCTCTTCTTGAAGGTCAGGAATGGCTAATAGCGTGGCATTGTCCACAGCGGTTAAAACTTGAGGAATATATTGTGTTATTGCAGAAATGTTATGCAATGGTGCTGTCGAAAATAACTGAGTATAAAAGGTGATCGCTGCCTGCTCTATTGTTGTTGGTGTCTGGCATTCGAGACCATTTGCGTCCACAACTCGAGTAATACTTTGTTTTCGCCTCCTGTCTTTGACCAGTTGATGGAAGAAACGAGTATTAGCATCTCCCTCTTTCATCCACTTGACATTAGCCTTTTGTTGCCAAAATAACATCACCCTGTGCTGCTTCATTTTCAATGCTGCCATGCTACGATGATATATCTCATGGGTTGATGCACTCGGATGAGCATCATAATCCTTTTCACAACGAAGAACTTCAGCTTCCGCATATGCTACCACATCAAAGAGGTTACCAAACACCTCTTTGTTCCACTGTTTTAAATGCTGCTTAAGTGCCTTTAATTTTGCATATAATCCACGCATACCGCCAACTGTTTCGCAGGATTGCCAGCAGTGTGTTACCACCCGCTCGAAATCGGCATGCGTAGCCCATACATCCAAATATCTAATTGTTGTTGGGCTACTTGTTGTGTCAAATGATGCTTGAAGATATATTGGGCAATGATCTGACGTTGTCCGACTGAGATGCTGATAGTGAACCGTCTGAAATAAGTCAAGAAAGCTCGTTGAACAAAGGTATCTATCAAGTCTACGCCAAACTTGCCCCAGACCACGCCCATCACTCCATGTAAATGGGGAGCCCTGATAGTTTATAGATTGCAAGGAACACGAAGACACACAATCAGAAAAATCCTGCAATGTGCGGAGAGGAGGGGTTGAACGACCTCTATGCTCATCCAGCGACAAAAAAGTATTAAAATCTCCTCCAAGTAACCAAGGGATTTCCATCTCAGCATGTAAATTAACAATGTCTTCCCACAAAGGTCGTCGAGATATCACCGAATGCAGTCCATAAATTATAGTGAAACAAAAAGCATCCCCAGTTTGTAACCAACGAAAATACATGTAATGATTTTGTACTCCAATACGCTCTCTCTCTAGCAAGAAAACCGCAGTACTCCAGAAAATCCATATCTTATCTTGGCACACCGAAGCCGCTTGTGTGAATCCAAATTTTAGGCGGTAAAGTAATAATGATGAAGGACGGGCTTTAGGCTCAATCAAAACAAGTACATGCAAATTATAACGACGTACCAATGACAAAAGACGTGGAAGCGAGGTACGAATTCCACGAACATTCCATACCATAATCTTTATTGAGGCAATAGGCAATCAAAAGAGTTAGAGACAAATGTTCTGGACCTTGTGGCAGGTGGAGATACGGGGTCTCTTTGACGCCGAGGATGACGAAGTAATCGTGGTGGCGGCTGAAAGTGATCATCTGAAGCAATTTCTAACTGGTTGGGATTTGGATCAGCAGGGGATGAGGCCAAGGTAACAGCCGAATAAATAACATCCTGCAGTATTTCTGTGACCACCCCAAGCGCTGTAGCCTCTGGCATATCCTGGCGGTCTGTAATAATTTCGCTATCAGACAACGAGATAGATTGATGTTGATACTGGACATCAGTGATAAAACTATCATCAATGCCTTGTAAACGAGAGATGTCCTGAACATACATTGCCGTCGGTGGATCTCTTGCAGCCATATCTGGAGATAATCATAGGGTAGATTCCTTGTAAGTAGGTTCTTGAGATTGCTGAGGAAGTTTTTTGGGAGTCCACCTTTGATCCTGTGTTTTCCTTGATGGTCCTATCGCAGGCAACTGTGGATTTACTGGGGGCTTAGTCTTTTCAAGCTGATGCTCTAATGGCCGTCCATAGTCATAAACTTTATGCCCCAATCGTCTGCACTTTGAACAATACATAGGCAAGTCTTCATAATTCACTTGTTGCGCAAGCACATTACCGAATGCATGGATAAACACTCTTGAAGGCAATTCCTGTGAGACATCCAGTTCTATGCATAATCGTGCTACCGAAGGACATAGAGACTCTGCAGTAGCCGTATCCAATTTCATAGGAGTTCCTAACATTCGTCCAATCTGCATGAGGGCTGATTTTTGATGAAGATGGAGTGGTAGCCCTGGAAAGGACACCCAGACTGGGACAATAGGCACATCAACTGTAGGATCATAGGTGGGTGTCCATTTAGTAACACGCATATATTTCCCCGCGACCATCCAACTCCTCCGGGCAAAGCATCGCAGGTAATCTTGTTCGTTTTGAAAGTGCAGAACCACGTGCGTTGCATCCAGCAGTCCCACCTGCACAGGTCCTGTAAATCCGATCCAATCAATGGTTGATCGGATAACAGCGATCGGCGGCTTGCCATACCAGAAAGTTCCCATTAATGAAAATTTGAATGGAGCGGCTAAAGATGCGATCTCCTCATCTGAAAAAGATATCATCGGACTGCCCTTGTATTTTTGTATCTTCTTGTCAGCAATCGGGGTAGCAGCCGACGTCTGCAATATGGATGCGTAGGATTTTTTTGGTGTTGCAGCAGTAGGGTTTGGAGGCGGGTCTGCAGCCGCCATTTTGCATGAAATAAAGGAATGAAAATCTGGCGTGAAAGAAAGAAGCAGGAAGGGTTGAAGAAAGAGTGGAGGGAGAGTGCAGCAATCAGAGCCAGAGAAGCGGCCGGCCGGCTAGCCGGACCGCCGGCATTGTCGGATCGCCAGATCGCCTGAGAGCATTTATATATATATATATATGCTTCTTTATACACGTATATATATACGTATGATAACATATATATATATATATATATATATATATATATATATGGGTCCATACGTGTATATCTTTAGCATATATATATGTAGGTATCTTCGTATGCGCACGCATACATATATGTTTCACACCCTTATACACGCATGTACATATATTTTAGTGTGTATAGTTCCTATAACTATATATATATTTCATGTGTCACTTTCTGGAAGTCCCTTTATTTAATTATTCAGCATCATCTCAAAAGTATTTAAGTAAAGAGTGCTAAGTTGGCTTAAGTAACATGCACTTAAAGAAATCATTGTTTCCATTCCGTCACTTATTCATAGTTCCAAGTACATGTCGTTGGGGTACAACATCCTCCCCCCTTATCATAAGTTTCGTCCTCGAAACTTCAGAACTAGTCAAAAAGATGCGGATACCTACTTCTCATATCTTCCTCTGTTTCCCATGTCGCTTATGCCTCCGAATGATGCTTCCATTGTACCTTCACCATGGGTATGGATCTCTTCCTTAAGGCCTTCTCCTTTCGATCAACGATCCTTATAGGCTCTTCCTCATAAGATACATCTTCACCAACGTTCAACTGTTGATCTTCAAGGATGTGGCTAGGGTCATATACGTATCGCCGAAGTTGAGAAACATGGAATACATCATGTAACTAGGAAAGAGATGGTGGCAACGCCAAGCGGTACGCAACTTCACCCACTCTTTCGAGTATCTCGTAAGGTCCAATGAATCTTGGGCTTAGCTTTCCTTTGATGCCAAATCTTTTAACACCTTTAGTCGGAGAAACCCTTAGAAAAATTTTCTCTCCTTCTTGAAACTGCAAAGGTCTCCTTCTTTCGTCTGCCCATATCTTCATCCTGTCTTGTGCCGCTCTTAGTCTTTGTTGGATCAATTTTACCCTTTCTCGTGTATGCTCAACAAGGTCTGGTCCGGCATAGATCTTATCTCCAATCTCGTCCCAATAGAGTGGGGATCGACATTTTCGTCCATACAACGCTTCATATGGTGCCATCCCGATAGACCTGTGGAAGCTATTATTATAAGAGAACTCAACGAGCTTAAGGCTTCTATCCCAGCTTCCTCCGAAATCCAGGATGCAAGCGCGGAGCATATCCTTAAGGGTTTGGATTGTTCTTTCTGATTGTCCATCTGTTTGAGGATGAAATGCGGAACTCATTCTAATCTCGGTGTCCATTGCCTTTTGAAAGGTTGTCCAAAATCTCGAAGTGAAACGGGGATCACGGTCGCATACGATACTTATGGGAACCCCATGCAAGCAAACGATATGGTCAATGTTCATAGAGGCTAACTTCTCCATAGATGCCTTTATCGTCATAGCCAAAAAGTGTGCGGACTTAGTCAAACGATCCACAATGACCCATATAGCATCATTCCCATACTTAGTCTTGGGTAAGTCGGTTACAAAGTCCATGGTGATGTGATCCCATTTCCATTCCGGCACCTCTAAGGGTTGCAATAATCCAGCAGGTCTTTGGTGCTCGACTTTTACCCTTTGACAAACTAGACATCGCTCGACAAATTCTGCTATTTGATTCTTCATACCGGGCCACCAAAACTTTTGCTTGAGATCTTGGTACATCTTATTAGCTCCAAGGTGTATAGACAATCGAAAATTATGAGCTTCCCTCAAAACTTCATCTTTAAGTTCTTTGCTTTCGGGGACACACAACCGTCCTTGATACCATAAACTACTATCACTGTAAACCTCAAAGTCGTCTCGTGGCTTATCTTTCATCCTTTCTGTGATTTTTCTCAATGCTCCATCACTCCCTCGAGCCTCTTTGATCTTCTCAATCAATGAAGGGACAAGAACTAACTTAGCGAGAACTTCCTCGACTGAGTCAACTTCTTCTAGGCCAAACTCTTCCATGTCTCGCTGATGAGGTGGTTGCCGTGGGTGACTTGTTTTCCGACTTAATGCATCAGCGACTTTGTTAGCTTTTCCCGGATGATATTGATTGGAAAGGTCGTAATCCTTTATTAACTCCAGCCATCTGCGCTGCCGCATATTCAGCTCCTTCTGGGTAAAGAGGTACTTTAGGCTCTTGTGATCTATGTAAATTTCACACCGTTCGCCATACAAGTAATGCCTCCATATCTTTAATACGAAAACCACTGCAGCAAGTTCAAGATCATTCTGCATGATAGTTTTGCTCAAATGGCTTCAATTGTCGGGATGCATAAGCTATCACTTTGTCATTCTGCATAAGAACACATCTGAGACCATTCTTCGAAGCATCACTGTATACTACATACTTCTCACCAGGAGTGGGCTGAGCTAGGATAGGTTCGGACGTCAACTTTGCTTTTAGCTCCGAGAAACTCCTTTCACAGTCAGCACTCCACTCGAACTTGGTTTTCTTTTGGGTCAATCTGGTGAGAGGAACAACTATCCTCGAGAATCCTTCAACAAACTTTCTGTAATATCCGGCCAGTCCGAGAAAACTTCTTACTTCAGTAACATTTGTTGGCCTTAGCCATTTTGTGATAGCTTCAATCTTCTTGGGATCTACTGAAATCACATGACCAAGGAAGGATACACTTCGCAGCCAAAACTCGCATTTGCTGAACTTGGCATACAACTGTCTCGCTCTTAGAATATTTAGGACTGTCCTTAAATGGGCTGCATGGGTCTCTTCGTCAGGTGAATATATCAAGATATCGTCTATAAAGACACCACGAATTTATCCAGCTGTTCTTGGAAGATTCGATTCATGAGATCCATAAAGGCGGCAGGGGCATTGGTCAAACCAAAAGGCATGACTAAGAACTCATAATGTCCATATCGGGTTCTGAAAGCAGTCTTAGGAACATCTTCCACCTTTATCTTCAACTGGAAGTACCCAGATCTTAGGTCAATCTTACTAAAGATTCGAGATCCCTGCATTAAGATACTTTAGGTAGGGATTTAGGAAAGATTTAAATCTTACTCGAGTTAAACTTATGATTTACTTACCCTGAGCTGGTCGAATAAGTCGTCAATCCGGGGCAACGGGTACTTGTTCTTTATGGTAATTTTGTTGAGCTCCCGGTAATCGATGCATAAGCGCATAATTCCATCTTTCTTTTTCACGAATAGCACCGGAGCACCCCAAGGTGAAACACTGGGGCGAATAAGTTTCTTCTCTAACAGTTCGTGTAACTGTTCCTTTAATTCCTTTAGTTTAGCAGGTGCCATGCGATAAGGGGCTTTCGATATGGGTTCCGCTCCTGGAACAAGGTTTATTTCGAAAGCGATCTCCCGATCAGGGGGTAGTCCAGGCAAATCATCAGGAAATACATCAAGGTATTCTTTAGCAATTGGAATTTGTGCAAGGGTAGGGCCTTCTTGCTCAGCACTTAGAACATAAACCAAGAATCCTTCATGACCCTTCCTTAATGCTTGGCTGGCACGAGCTGCGTTAACAAAGACTTTCTTAGATGGTTTCTTTAATTTGGTTCCTCCTTGGAATGACATCTCTTCTCGAGCTGGGTCCTTAATGATAACCTGCCTGCTTCGGCAGTCAATGTGAGCATGATTCTTTGAGAGCCAATCCATTCCAAGTATCACATCGAATATGTGATGGGAAACAAGCACCTGATCGCCAGCTGCTTGTACTCTATAAGGTGAATCTAATCGGACTGGATTATGATCGATATTCTTAGAAAACTTTCTTGAGATAAATGAGTGGCTAGCTCCACTGTCAAACAACACATTTGCAGGTATGCTACATACTAAGATAGTTCCTGAACCATGCACAATTACTAAGCAATATGATAGACATGCATAAGTGAAATGTATGAAAGACATAAAACTTTAAATCTTTCTTAGCCTTGTTGCCTTTATGAAAATATATATTTATATATATGTATGTAGGCGTGTATATTGATGAAGAGAGGAGGAGGAGACTTTCCTTTCTTAGCCTTGTTGCCTTTGTGCCTTGTTCAAATGTAGCTTCCTTTAATGAACTACTTAGTTTAATTAACTAAGTACTTCACTTAATGAACTAGTTTAGTTCATTAATGGTGGCACCTGAAAATAGTATAAACACAATAAATAGTTTGCCATTTGATGTAAGCTTTAAAGCTTCATGGCTGGTTAGTACGAAAAAATTATATGTGAATTATATAAGGCAAGTAATATGCAATGTATCATGCACATTTATGTCATGCACGTTTTTAAGCACATTTGAATCATGTATTTGAAAATCACTCAAACCCCTTTTTCTCTACAATCTCCCCCTTTTGATGATTTTCAAAATAACCTATACTCATGATTTAAATCCTATCGCTCCCCTTTCAATCATGCATAAATTCAAAATTTGAATTTTAAGTTTCAAAAACCGCTTCCAAAAACCGCTCCCCCTTGATTTATGCAATCAGTATCTCTCTCCCCCTTAAATCATGCTATCTCTCCCCCTTTATTTTGAAAAGTAAATCAAAAGATGCCTGTAAAGATGAAGAAGAAAAAATCATGCATTTCATATAACGTGCGTTCGTAAGGGTTACTTATTCAACCCTTTGAAAATGTCCCTTTTGGTACCCAAATTTGGGTGACCCTTCTAGGTCTTCCAAAAGGCGAGAAAGGTGATGAAAGCACAACATAATATACTTTAGGTGCAACTGTATCTGGCCTTTGGCCAAGAACTCCTTTATACACATTATATGTAGGATGTTTTTGATATGTCCTTGTGTTTGTGTGCGTAGTGCGTGGATGGAATGAATGCCGTGTATGCATCACTCTTTTCTTTTCATGTCTATATGGTACAAAATTGTATTTCGCATTATATGATGAAGAAGTGGGGCGTGATGAGGGAAGAGGTCTTTGCATCATCTTAGACGCCATTTTTGGCTTTGAGGTATCTACTTTCTTAGACACAACGAACTTAGTTGGTTTGGTGGATGCTTCATTTGTCTCAACGTATCCCAAACCTGTTTTGTCACTATCATGCTTTTGTGATAAGATAATACGATGCAGCATGTTAGATCCCGTGTCAAATTGTTTCACCTTTTTCTCTACATCCGCATTCCTTGATTTCAGTTTGAAATCTCGGATTTCAATTCAGTGTTCTCGGATGTCAATGATGAAATTTCAGACTTTAATGAATTTATAATGTATGACGACTCTTCTTTTGAATCGTTTAATTGAGACACAAGATCTTTGTTAGAAGATTCTAACAATTTCTTGTCTTCAATTAATCGCTTCT
Source organism: Eustoma russellianum (assembly GCA_036186865.1). NCBI lineage: Eukaryota > Viridiplantae > Streptophyta > Magnoliopsida > Gentianales > Gentianaceae > Eustoma > Eustoma russellianum. The sequence continues at coordinate 12,363,439 of AP025054.1, read as the reverse complement.
TTTCTTTTGCAAGTGTCTTTGAAAACTTATGCAATTCTAAATATTGACTAAATAAATCATCATAAAAACATTCAGAATCGGAATCAGAGTCGGAAGATACCTCATTTGATGCTTTAGATGTAAAGCATACTTGTGCCTTGTGTTCTTCCGTATCATTAGTCTCAGAGTCGGATGTGTCACTCCAAGTGGAGGCTTTGAAGAGGTTCTGAGACGAGTCTATTCTTGTTCCGATCTTTGTCAGGGTATTTGTTTGTTTGCTTTTCTTTATTAGGGCAGTCATATGATAGATGTCCAAGTTTGCCACATTCATATCACTTTATTTCCTTATTTTTATTTTTATGATCCTTAGATGAGGTAGACTTATGTTTAATCGATTTTCTCAATATTTTTCTTAATCTTTTGGCCATCGTGATTAAGTCCTCATCATCGGAATCTATGTCACTATCATCTACGACGTATTCATTTGATTTAAATGCTATAGCCCTATCATTATTAGAAATGGACTCAGAATGTCTTAAAGCAAGTTTGTTTTCATATACCTTAAGTGATCCAACTAGTTCTTCCATCTTAATCGATTTAGTCTCTTTGTTTTCTTCTATGGCCGTTACTTTAGAGTCCCACTCAGATGGAAGGCTTCATAAGACTTTCTGTACTTTTTCCTGCATGGTAAAAGCTTTACCAAGAGACTCAAGAGAATTGTAGATGTTAGTCAAACGAAGATCCATAGCAACAATAGATTCATTAGGCAATAGCTTAAACGACTCAAGTGTGGACATAAGCATGTTTATCTTTGACTCTTTTAATTGACTCGTGCCTTCGTGTTTCATTTCGAGTATCCTCCACATTTCTTGTGCACTAGAGAAGTTTGAACATAACTAGACTCACTCTTACTTAATCCATTTAAGAGCAATTGCATAGCCCTAGCATTCATACTAAGTTTCTTTTTATCATCACTTGTATATTCTTGTTTAGGTTTAACAGCTTCTAGTGTGACTCCGTCTACGGTGGATAACTTAGATGAAACAAAAGGACCATCTTCTATAATCGACCAAAGATCAATATCTATTGCCATAAAGAAAAGTTTCATTCTTACCTTCCATTGAACAAAAGACTCGCCGTCAAAGAGAGGAGGCCTTATGGTTGACATTCCTTCTTGCACGGTGCTATAACTAGTGGATGCCATCTCACGTAGCTCGTTGGATCCTTTTGTTGTGAATGTTCCTACTCTGATACCAATTGTAGGATCTGCAAGACACCACTAGAAGGGGGGATGGGTTGAATAGTGGGTGCTGAAAATGTGGTTTTTAAAATTGTTTTGACCAAAAACTCAACTTCTGAAAACAGATTCTATTTTCAGGGCCAGTTTTAAAATGTTTTGAAAACTAGGTTGTAGGTCTTCAAAAATTCTGAAATTTTGAGAGAACTTAGCCTCAGATGTTATGAGTGTCTCCTAAAATTTTCAGATTTAAATTCAACCCTTAACCCCTTCAAAAATCGTTGGTGGTCAGATTGCGCGAATCTGCCAGAAACGGTAGACTGTTCTGAAAATTTTATTCCTATTTGTTCTTAACTCCAATTGCTCTGAAATTTTAACCACTAACCCCTTATATGTTTTATTTAAATGGGTTGAAACATTTGATAAAATTCTTTCGGGAAATTAGTCAAATACACTCAAAGTCTCAACCTTTGCAAGCCTGAAAATCAGACTACACTATTCTCAGAACTTTGGATGTTTTATTGACTTATACTTATACAAAAGGGTTGAAACTTGTTCCAAATTAACCCTAAGACGTGTGACTATGTTTCTGAAAAGTTTCGTAATTTTTGAAAAACGTTTACTATTTTTACGAATGTAATCAAAAAGAGTAAACAGTGCTGAAACAGAATATAAGGGCTGAAAGTAAATGACACCAAGAATTTTATACTGGTTCGGTTATCAACAACCTACTCCAGTCTTCGAGGAACACCTTCCTCGGTTCACACTAATCACACAACACAAATACACCTTACCACAGGGTTGATAGAGTTACACACCAACTCCAACCCTTTACAAACCTTGTACGTGAATACAATTGTCACGAACACCACCACCTTGCAAGAATGAAGATTGATCTCACCTTGATCAATCTTTTACAAAGATATAGAATGTGTGGTGGTCTAAGATAAGATTATTCAAGAATATGAATATAAGTACAATAGGCTTTCAAGAAGAAGAAAGAAAGAGAGTGTAGAAGGAGTGCTAGGCGTTTTTGATCACAAGAGTATAATGCTTGTTCTTGTCTTTTGTTTTGCTCTTCTCCTTTCCATTTATGCAAAATGTCCGTCCCCCCTAGGTGCTCTCCCCTCTTGAAAATTGTCTTCTAAGTCCTTGGGAGAATGTGTGGCATCATTGTGACATGATCTTGCTTGCTTGACACCTTCTCATTGGATGATCATTTAACCTTTGCTTACTTGGCACTTCATGATTGGTTGAATGTTGTCATCATTTGATGGCTTGGAAAATCTGAAAATTCCACTAAAAGCATGTGCCAAAATCAACATAAATTAGTTGCCATAACTCATAAGATTATCATCCAAATCAAGCAAGACAAAATTTCTCCAAATAAGGTGAAAATTTCGGCCATTAAGACTACTTGACATGATGAAATTTCAGCATGTGTTACATGGTGATATAATTTAAATTCCTTCCAAACTTTCATTGATTTTTATTTTAAAATAAATCACCAATTGGTAGCAAATATTCTCATCATTTTGGAAATGAAATTTGGACAATAATAAGGCCACAAAATCGGCCAAGGTACATTCCCACACATGCTGAAAAAATTCAGCATGTGTGATATTCAAGATATCACACTTTATGGCTTTGTATCTTATTCAAATTATTTCCAATTCTCCTTCAATCAATCACATAATTCAAGACACAAAACTTGTCTAATTTAAAGAGGAAATTCGGCCACCATATAGTGCACATGCTGAAATTTTCAGCATGTGTTACAAATGAGATAAAGTTTAAAACATTACCTTTTGTAGCTTCTTTCTTTAAATCACCAACATTGTATGATTGATTCTTGACCAACCAATATGCCAACAAGGCTCCACATATGCTCCATCTCAGCTGTAGGGGCGTGTATAATTGTATATACATGTGCTGAATTTTATTTTTGCTAACTTTGTAAAATAGTGCACATTTAATAATACACACATGTTATATTCCAATCAGCCCTTAATTTAATTTTCTAGAACACTTTAAGATGTATGATATATGTAAAAAGTGTCCAGATACGTGTCATATGATGTGCCAAAAATGTTCCATGTGTTGTATACGTAGAAAACCGAATTTTCGATGTTTATCGATTACCCGATTTTTCTCTAATTAAATTCCAACTTTTTGCATATGTTATATATATTATGTTACACATAATATGTTACAGCCCGGAAAATTCGTTATGTCGTAACAACCTCCAATACCGTAAACATAATTTCGTGGGTGTACGATTCATTAGCAAATATATCATAAACGTTTGAATCTACACAATAAAAACTCAAATTAAATTAGTTAGTAACAACTTAAACTATTATTATAAATTAAATCAAAAAAAAAGAAATACATGATACAACAATTTTATACTACTTTAAATAAAAGAAAATAAAGTACATACATGAAAGAAAAAGAAAAGGAAAATGAAAAGGAAGGTGAAGACAACTTGTCTTACACTTTAAATATTTAGCATAAAAAAATTAGCATGCTTAGGAATCTTGTCATAAAACCCATTCCTTACACCCATACTTGTCTAAAGGTTGTGTTCCACCCCATCCCTTCCCATGCTTGGCCGCCCCCCACATCTAGTAAAGAAGAAATTTTTATTTCTTCTTCAACCCCTCAAATAATACATCTTCAAATTAACTAATTTCATCCTATCTCCAAGAAAAACTCAAGAACACTCCAACACCCTCTCCCCTCCCCCTTGGCCGAAACTTCACTCTCCATAAGGAGAAGATTTTCTTCTCCTTTCTTCACACCAACATCACTCAAATCAAGTACCATAAACACTCCATCAACTAAGAAGGATTCAAGAAGGTTGTAGCATCTAGAATCAAAGGAAATCAAGGTAAGAACTTTATAAAGTTTAAGTTTGATTCTTCTATATAATTAGTTTCATAAGTTGCTCACTAACCCTCCTTTTAAACCCTAAAAACCGTGTATACTAGGAAGGAAGGAAGAAGAACTCTCTTCCAAACCAAGTGAAGGAACCATCTTTTAAGTGTAAGAAAGGTGAACCAAGGCAAGTACTCTTCCTAGATCCTTCATGGCTTTCAAAATTTAATACTTATGTTCATATCAAAAATGGGATCATCATGTAGTATGTTCAAGTTTTGTTTTAAGAATAAGGAAAATCTATGATTGTAAGTTATATAAATATATAAATATATGTAATTATACCTATAAAAGGCTATATATATATAAATATATATACGGTGAGTTTATATATATACATACATAGGTGCATACATACGGTAATATACATATATATACAAATAGATATAAACTTTGAACAAATGATATGAAATAAAGAACCTTAAGAAAGATATACAAAGAATACAAGTTTTGTTGTTTTAGATATGTTTTCTTTTATGATGATCATCATGTTTGTATGTTTATGTATTTTAGTGTTCATATGTTTCAAGATCATGTCTTTAACATGTTTATGTATGCATCATAAGCATGACTTATATACATGGTCTAAATGGTTGTTGATGATCATCATCTTCATGATACACCCACCTATACACGGCCAAATGGCCTATTTGGGTACTCCACTTGAGCTTCATCATGCCATCTTCAAGATGTGTCTTTAGATGATGACTATGGCCCAATGAGTACATTTGTTTATGATTTCCATTATGTTATGTTCATGTGTTTCTTTAAGGTCATAACTATAGAATTAATTAAAAAGGAAAGAAAACAATATATACATGTTAAATATGGAAATATATAAAACATAATACGTACATACATAAAAAGGAAGAAGAAAGGAAAAAAAGAAATGTGAAGGTGCATTATAATGGCAAAACTTTCGGCCTTACAATTGTAGCATAAAAAAATGAAAGACATGTTAAAGAAATATATTTAAACATGATCCTATATATACAAACAAGGCCCATTAATGTATTAGAAATACAAGTTACTTTATGTAGAATATATATATAGGCATAAAAATGTATTACTATGAAATGTGTATATATATAAAAGTGTATATATATACATTCGGCCTTAAGGCCATTTAAGAACTCAAAAATGTTTCTTAAGTTCAATATTATGGACACTTATATGTAAAAGTTGTGGTAATGAATAAAGTATGGTATAAGTTGAGGTATTTGTATGTGGAAAGTTAAAGGAATTAGGAATTGAAGGTTAACCCCTTAAGTATTGGAATATGAATTGTATTTGGAAATACAAATTAAGAAAGTGGTGATGGATGAAAAATGAGGTAAAGTGGGCTGTTTTGGTTGCATGGCCGAATGACCACCTTGGATGGTCAAAGTGGGAATTTCTTTAAGTTATGATACGTAGAAGGAAAATAAGTAAGTGATGTTATAAGATGTAGTTTACCATAATACTTCATATGAACAAGTCTCATGTTGCACTAAAATAAAGTTTGAAAGTTGTTTTGCGCATATCATGTTTTAAAAGCTCATATGCATGTGAATAATAAACACGAGACGATCGATTTCACTGACACACGATATGTTATATTATGTTCATGATTATGACTATGTTATGTTTGCCGGCGTGACATCGGTACCGGGGTGGTAGATGTCAGGGGCATATGATTACGTATATGGCCGAGTGTAACACCAGGTCTGGGACGCGGGATCTCCGTCATAGCGCGTCACCGTTAGTACATGTACATATGTTTATGAAGTTTTATGTCGTACATGTGCTATATGGAAAATCGATCGGTATGTCGTGTGTTATTATTCTTATGAAAAGTGCTATAGCCAATGATGAAAATGTTATGTCTTCGTGTTTTGAAAATGTCATGTTATGCAAGTTATGAAAATGTCATGTTATGCAAGTTATGAATATGTCATGTCACGCAAGTTATGAAAATCATGTCAAGTTATGAAATGTCATGTTTATGAAAAGTCATGTTTCCGAAACGTCATTTTATTAAAAGTCATGTTTACGAAAAGCCATTTTATGAAAAGTCACGTTTTATGCATCATGTCATGATCATGTCCCTTAGGTGGTGATTAGTATATTTGTACAATCATGATACCTTAAGATGACTAAGGAAGATTATGCACGTAGAAGTGATGATTGTAAGTTATGACCTTAGTATAAGATGGATTAGTGTTCAAGTATGGAAGGTAGGCTAAGGATATGTGAGGAAGAATGATATGACCCATAAGGTATAATGTAAAATCTTATGTTCTGTTTTATAATGCTATCCTTTGTAAATGGAGATGTAATTATGTATGTTGTTACTTTATTACTACTTGTCTCCCCATGTATGATCCACATGAAGTATCTATAAAGAATACTTGCTGAGCGATTAAAAGATGGTGGTTATCGCTCATACTTGCCTCTTAACATTTCAGAGAACAGGGACCCTGAAGCCGTGTTCATTGAGGAGGAACCCCAGATAGAGTATCCGTGAGCGGAGATGTAGGCTGAGACTATGTACCTATTGTGTGAGCTTTATGTCATTGTGATGTAATAAAACTATCGTGAGAAGCTGTATTTGTGGTTTGTGTGGATTTGAACGGTTTGTATTATTATTATGCATGTCCTGAGCTTATTTTAAATTGCTTCCGCTATATCGATTACGATTCATGTTGACATGCACATGTATAGTATCGACGCCTTGTACTCTATGGAGTAGAGTATGGCGGGTGCACTGAGCCGGAACTCTGGTTTCAGGCGGGACGCTACATAATATGTATAATATAAACTTTAATTTTCAGAACTTGGTTGGTCTAAAATGGCGCCATTAACATGTGACAAAATTGAAATTGGAATCTCCAAAATTTGGCTGTAATGTGGGGTGATTTGTGTGTGACAACATGAAATGATTTTATGTCTAAGAATATCATCATGTGCACGAAAATAATAAGTATTTTTGAAGTGTAGGGGCTGACCATCTATTTATGGAAAGTTCGTGACACGTTGGCGAAGTTTCGGTATTCGCCCGATACGATAATTTTTGGTTTAGAATCTTTTAATGTGTTGTATTTAATTTGTCATCACCATGACTTATATCATATGATATAAGGCCTGAATATACTCATAAATATGAGTTAAGTATGATGGTGTGACATTAACGTACGTACGTAAAATATATAACGTGTCGGTAGTACGTTGGACTACATGTGTATGTGCCTTTTTCAAAAAATCTGAAAATATATATTTATATATATGTATGTAGGCGTGTATATTGATGAAGAGAGGAGGAGGAAACTTTCCTTTCTTAGCCTTGTTGCCTTTGTGCCTTGTTCAAATGTAGCTTCCTTTAATGAACTACTTAGTTTAATTAACTAAGTACTTCACTTAATGAACTAGTTTAGTTCATTAATGGTGGCACCTGAAAATAGTATAAACACAACAAATGTTTGCCATTTGATGTAAGCTTTAAAGCTTCATGGCTCGTTAGTACGGAAACATTATATGTGAATTATATAAGGCAAGTAATATGCAATGTATCATGCACATTTATGTCATGCACGTTGTTAAGCACATTTAAATCATGTATTTGAAAATCACTCAAACCCCTTTTTCTCTACACTACACACTCTCCCTACGCCCACCATTCTTACACCACCTATCTACTGTCACACCACTTCTTGGCAAGAAAAAAAATTGAAAAGTTCCTTCTCTTACCCATGTGAATCTTGGCCATCCACATGAAAGGGAGGAAAGATAAACTAATTCACTCCAACTCCTTTCATTTTCTTACCCATTATAATTCTTATAAATCTTTTATACTATCATCCTTCTTCTCTCTTCCCAACATCAAATAGGACATGATGTTCCTCCATCAACTTTCCAACTCTCGGCTGGAGCAAGGAAAGAGGATTTCTCTTATCCTCTTCATTTTCACAAGACTAACCTTCCATTCCCACTTCACCACAATATCATTCTTCTCTATTTTCACAATCTTTTCTTCCTCCAAGCTCTTACAACCTAGAATTTCAAATAGAAATAGAAGGTGATTTCATCACAACTTCAATCCTCTTATTTTATCTAAATCAACCAATTCTTTGCCTCTCTTATTTATCTCACTCAACATGAGACTTCCTTTATCCCTCTCAACCTTTAAAACCGTGAGTCCAAGCTTAGGAGAATGGAGAACTCTTTTCAATTTCAAGCCAAGATTCAAGTATGCATGTGTAATAGGCAACAAGGTAAATGTCCATTACATTCATTCTAACCCTCTTCTTTTATGCACCTTTCAAAAGCTCAACTTTCCTTCCATTTTTTTCACCTAGGCAGTGGGTGACCATAAGCAAGGAGAAGGAAAATTTCCAAAGTTATGAAGTAAAAAATCTTCAAGTTATTCCAAAGGTGAGTGTCATAAGGTTTGATTTTAGACTTTCTTTGGCCATCACCTCTCAAATTGACACATTTCTCACTTTTTGTTGGCCAAAGACCATGAGCTACCAAGGAGGAGCAAAAATAGCCATTAGTCTAAAGATTCAAGATCAAAGGCAAGTAATCTTCCTTGATACTTCATGGATTTCAAAGATCTATGTTTATGTTTATACTAAGTTGGATCATTCATGGTATATGTTGAAGTGTGATTTTCAAGAATATGTAAGAATATATGTTTTAAGAGATCTATTGATATGTATACTTGATATATATATACACACACACACGGTCATAAATACATATTTATATATGTATGTAAGGTATATATATATACCTACGACATACATATTCAAACGGCAGTAGGTGTTTATTTTTTTTGAAATGACTTTAGTACATTATATATACTTATATATATAATATATATATGTTAAAATATAAAGTGAGTAAAATATGTTTGGACTATACTATGTCATAATGTATATTTATATATGCAAAAATATACATATACATACGGCAGTAGCAAATTTTTAGAAAATGACATTAATACATTATATATGCTTATATATACTATATATATGTTAAAGTATAAAATGGGTAAAATATGTTTGAACTATAATATGCCATAATTTATATTATATATATATATATATATATTATGTATATGTATATATACAATATTTCGGCATATATATATATATATTTTTTTTAAACGAAATTTATTTATTAAAGTAAAGCCTCACTTGTGGCGGAGGAAAACCATATTACATTATCAGAGTACGCGAAATAATGAAATAACGAAACAATAATGATATATCTCCAGTCATATATGATATGCCGCATTAAAACCTTGCCAAGAAAAACCACCCTTGTGGATAAAACCTTGGCGAAGGAAAAAGCGTACATATTTATATGACTGTCATTGATATGATGAGAATATATCCCGTGGTACAAATCCATGAATGTCGCTAGCATAAACAGTAAAGTGCTGATGGAGCTTTTGTGGCCGCTTCCTTGTCTTGGAATATTCTTGAGAATCCCAACCTCAGAAGACATCCAGAGCAAAAATTGATTAATGTGAGTATAGAATTGAACAAGCAAAGACTGATAGAGCAAGCACGTACCGGGGCCACCTTGGCAGTTGAAGTACCAAGGTGACAAGGAAGAAATAAAAGCCAGTGCCTGCCACATCATTAGGGCCGAAGATGTTGCGTTGACACTCGGACTAACACTTGCCATTGTGGTTTGAAACTCGCATAAACATGAATATGACATAAATAAATCATCATTTGCCAAATGAAGAGACATTAACCAGTGATGAAAATGCGTACCCGGGTCGCCCTGACCAGGAGGCCAAGGCGACAATGATAAAATATCGGCAATTAGGATCCCAAGAAAAACAAGTCGCACGCAACGGTGAGCTCCGACAGTTAGTATGGACATCCCCGTTAAGTAAGAAGATAGGTGATGACATATCCAAAGTGTGCGCATGAGACAAAAAAGCACGTTATACATGAACATGATAAAGCATAAAACATAGAGTAATGGTTTGTTGGCCATACCGAGCCTGCCTGTTACACGAAGATAACAGGCAGTAGAATAGATTTCTGGCCAATCCTTATGGAAGACTGTAGTCATGGCACTCGTAAATTAACAGAAGTAAGGTCCAATGTAATCGCCGCACGGACTAACGAGGGTAGAGTGCTCGATGTGAACCGCTCCGTGCATGGGTGTGCCATCGCATACTGCGCTAAATAATGTGCTGGGAGGTTTGCCTCACGATAAATGTGATAGCAAGGGAGACGATGCATATGAAAAAGAGAGTGTAGCCATTGGAGATGTGGATTACCATGAACAGTTGTTGGCCGAGTCAATCGATCAATCAACTGGGAACAGTCGGATTCCAGTATGATGGGCCGGTATAGTGGTAAAAAATAAAGAAGTCCAAAAACTGCCGCTTGAATCTGCGCTTGGAAGGGTGGGCTTAAAGGGAGACGAAAGGAAATCGCACCAATGCTGGATCCCCTGTTATCCCGTAGTAATGCTCCGCCAGCCGCATAATTACGACCCACAGCTGCATCAACATTTAATTTCAATCTCCCGGCAGGCGGCGTGAACCATCAGACAATAAGCGGACGAGAAGGCCGAACTACCGGTAGCCAACTAAACACATGTCGTGATGTAGCAGACAACTTAGTACCTGCAATCTTTTTGTGCCACAACGAAATCTCATATTGTATCGAAAATCGAATGGAAGACGCTGTGAGATGAGTGCTTCCACCATAGACCATAGAGGTATAAACACACCAGATACGATGTACAATTATCGCTGGGATGACAATTTTATAAACTCCAGTAAGTGTGGAAAGGGACGAGCGATACCACCACGAAAGAAGATATTGACGAAGCTGTATGGATGTGGGAAGAGGACAATGGAGCTCACTGGCAAAATAGCACCAAATTGAACGCACAAAAGAACAGTATAAAAACACATGATCCACCGTAGCCGACTTATTTTTGCAGAATGGACATTGTGTTGGTCGAGTCTGGATGTAGGAACCAATGTAATCCTCAAATGGCAAAGCAGAATTAAAAATCCGCCATAAGAATAACCTTATGGTCGGAGAATGATGTTTCGACCAGATAAATGAGGCAGAAAGCAATTTGGGAGAGGCCGGTCGACATATCTCATAAGCACTTTTTATGGTGAATTCGCCTAGCTGGTTCGGCACCCAGAAGAATTGACCAGCCTGCTGATCAACGTGTATTAAGCAAAAGGAATGAATCCGACATATAATTTTCCAAATAGGAGAGTCTGGCAAACGAGGAGAATAAACATGACGATGACCATATTTTGCATGCATGTATCTGCTCCATAGAGTAGAATTCTGATGATATAACCACCAGATGCGGCAATAAAAAGCCTGTTGTAAACTATTTAAATCGCGAAGTCCTATTCCTCCCTCTGCCTGCGGTTTAGAAAGCTTAGACCAGGAGACCTAATGATGTCTAGGACCCCAATAAAAAGTGGCCATCTTACGATGAATGATCTTAATAACCGATTTTGGTATTCCTCCACCTGCCATAATGTGAATAGGTAATGCAGCGATGACTGATTGAAGCAAGACTAGCCGTCCAGCTGTAGATAATAATTTGGAGCTCCACCCTTGGAGTCTATCATCAATATGTTGAAGTAACGGAACACAGTGATGTGATCGTGGAATGCCTTTATGCAAATAAGAGCCAAGATAACGGAATGGGAGACTGGAAAGACGCATACCCAGAATATTTGCAAATGTCTGCTGTTGATGAGACGTGATATTAGCAGAAGGAATAAGACTGCTTTTCTGAAAGTTAACTTTTTGACCAGAAGCAGCTTCATATTGTGTAAGAAATATTCGAAAACGTTGGAGATTACGCTGAGTGCCTCGGAGGAATACCAACAAGTCATCTGCATATGCTAAATGCGTAATGGTAAAGGGAATACGACCCAATCGAAAAGGCTGTAAATCTCCCGCTGCCGTCAATGCCTTCAGTCCCCTGCTAAAGCCCTCTGCTGCTAGAATAAATAATAAAGGAGACAATGGATCACCTTGTTTAACCCCCCGATGTGGCCGAAAGTATGAAGAAGGTTGGCCATTAATTAACACTGATAGAGTTGTAGCCCGCAAGTGATTCAAAATTATTCGAGTGAAGAATCCCGAGAAACCAAATGCTTGGAAAACTAGCTCCAAATACTCCCAGCTAACTCTGTCAAAGGCCTTCATCATGTCCAATTTGAGGCATAACTGTGATCCACCTCTGTCAAGCATATGGATCATTTCACGAGCAAGTAACACTTGTGTAGAAATATCTGTACCTGGTAAGAAGCCTGTTTGCTCTGGAGAGATAAGTCGTGATAATAATTTACACAGGCGGCTAGCAACAATTCTGGCACAGACTTTACTAATAAAATTAGTAAGGCATATGGGACGATAATCACTGAAAGTAACAGGAACAGATTTTTTCGGAATTAAAATGATTAAAGCGCTAGCCATAACTCGAGGCTGGGGCACGCCAAGGAAGAATTCCTGTACTGCTAAAATCACATCCTTATGAATGATGGACCAACATGATCTATAAAAATTTCCATCAAAGTCATCTGGTCCTGCTGCACTATGGGGGTCCAAGTGCCAAACTGCATCTTTTATCTCTTCTGGAAATGGTAGCTGCGTTAGAGCGGAGTTATCCTCCGCAGAAACAATACGTGGTATATGTCGAGTAATTAGATCACAGTTGACAGCCGGCTCGTTCGCAAATAATGCGGTATAAAATGTAACTGCTTCGGCACTGATATCGTCATGGGTTGTACAAATCGTGCCATCTGCTTTTTGAATTTGCTGGATGCGAAGATGTAATCGGCGGCCCTTAACAATAGTATGATAATATCGAGTGTTTGCATCTCCCTCCTTTAACCATCTTACTCTCGCCTTTTGCTTCCAAAAATACATCTCATAAGATGAAGCCTGAAGAAATTCTGCTTTAGCACGATTATAGTCTATCCGATTTGCCTCTGTAGGGTGTGTTTCCCAGCGTTCTTCCGCACGAGCAAGGAGAACTTCAGCCTGCTGTACTTTAGAGAAAATATTTCCGAAAATATCTTTATTCCATTGTTGGACATCCTTTTTGAACTTAGATAATTTTGTATAAAAGCCATGCATACCACCCGATGTTGGATATGAAGCCCATGCATCTCGCATGTAAGTATAGAAATCCGGGTGTTGAAGCCACGAATCCAAAAAGCGGAACGAGCGATGAGAAGAGGCTTCAACTGTTCGGCATTTGAGCAACAACGGGGTATGATCTGAAGAAATTTTCGGAAGATGTGTAAGCTGTAGATCTTCAAATTTGTCATGGAATTCAGTATTCATAAATAGCCAGTCTAGGCATCGACGAACTCGTCCAAGTCCACGACCATCTGACCAGGTGAATCTAGAGCCCTGAAATGGCGGCGACATCAAAGCACATGAGTCGATACAATCATTAAAGTCCTGTAAGACTGATAAGGATGGTCGCGAACGACCATCATGATCAGACAGAGATCTGAAGGTATTAAAATCTCCACCGAGAACCCAAGGCAATGCTGTATTTGCAGAGAAAGTGCATAATGAAGTCCACAGAGAACGACGTTGAGATGGAGTATGATTGCCATATACTGCCGACAAAACAAATGTATACTGTAGGGGCCTATAAGTCATAGTAAAATGTACCACCTGGTCTTCATCCTGTACTGCGATGAGGTCAAAATGACTGTCGCGCCAGAAAAACCAAATGCGCTCAGAATGAGAGGCATATGAATGAGAGAAACCAAACTCCAAAGCATAACGAGAGATATCTACTGATGCATGTTTAGGTTCTATGATAACAAGTATGTTCAATCGATGCTCATGTATTAATTGATGCAGTCGTGATTTTGAGGTCCGCAAACCTCTAATATTCCAAATTAAAAAATTCATTGTAAAAGTGAAGAGTCACTTCCCTGAATCGCATGTGATGCACTGCGCGTAAGAATGGACGATGGCGGTAGAGGAGGGAGATCCTTCTTAGCTCGACGTTTTCTACGAGGAACCACCGTTATAAAATCTTCTGTTGAATCCTGTAATCGCGAAATTAAAGTGTCTGTATCAGGAGAGGGAGGGATTAGCTGGATGCGGCTAGCAACCTCTTCTGGAACAACTGGTATCTCCTGATTATGGATCTCTGGTAAATCATTGTCGGACGAATGGCCAATTTCGCATGTTGCAAAATTATCCAGCTGAGGGTCTGTAGGCTCTCCGATGTGCTCTTCGGACGGGGCTGCAATCGGAGTTGGCTCTTCGGGCAGTGCTGTATGTGGAGTGGGGGAGCCTAGGGGAGCTGGTGAACCCGGCAAGTGGTCAGACGGAGGCTGGTGCGCAGCGGGCTCAGCCACTGGTTGGTTCGAAGGAGCAGCTGGACGATTTTTGACTGGTGTCCAGCGCTGGGCCTGAGTCCGTTTCGGAGGAGGCGGTGGTGGTGGTGGAATCGATGGCATCTTTTGCGTTTGGCATGAGGTGATCGCGTGGCCCAACCGGCGACAAGAAGTACAAAACAATGGTAAGTCTTCATAGATTATGTTTTGTAGAATATATCGGCCCTTCGCTTGAAGATAAATCTTTTGTGGTAAGTCCTTCGAAACATCGACTTCTACACAAACTCGTGCAACCGAAGGTCGTAAGCAATCCGTTGTTGCAACATCAAGTTTAAGGGGAAGACCTATTGGCTTGACAATCTCAAATAAAGCCTCCTTTCGATGAAGATGGACAGGAAGACCAGGAAAAGCAACCCAAATCGGCACTATGGGTACATCCGTAGAGGGATCAAAATCAACTGTCCATTTTGTGATTCGCATATGACAACCAGAAATAAGCCAGGAACGTCGATAAAAACAGCGTAAATAGTCTGCTTCATTGCAAAAATTTAACAAGATATGTGCCTGATCAATTAGAGTGATACGCAGATCCTGATGAAAACCAATCTTCTCAAATACATCTCTAATCACCTTCAATGATGGTCTCCCATACCAGAATGTACCCACTAAGGAATATTTGAAAGGAGCAGCCAGTTCATCAATCTCTGAATCTGAAAAGGAGATTAGCGGAATACCTTTGTAGCGTGAAACCGTTTTGGGGGATATGTTGATGGACTGAGCCGATGAGCCCCCAGAGCCGGTGACCACGTCCGCAAATGTTGGCGCCGAGGATGTCATCTCCGAAATGGCCAACGATCGAAACGATCGAAATAGAAACGAAAAACGGAAACCGTAACGTTGATAATGGAGAGAATCAGAAAGTTACCGGAAATTGGACAGGTCCGGTAGAAAGCGGCGGCGGCTGGAGCCGCATTCAGCGCCGATGGATCGCCTGCGCCAGAGAGCTATATATATATATATATATATATATATATATATATATATATATATATATATATATATATATATTTTGGCCTTATAACTTAATTTTTGTGACCATTGCAGGTGTTCTGAAGCTTGTTGTTCCTGCGATTGTGTTATCAAATGTTTGGCGGCAATATGCACAGCTCATTTTTGGGGACACAAAAACTTTTTCAACAGCAGCCTTGCGCAACTCAATTCACTTTGATATCCACGTCTGGACGATGAGTGTTCAAGGGAAAAAATTAGCAGCAGGGCCTTTGCCATCTCTCTCTTGGCTTCCTCGGATCCGTGCTCCTCGTCTTAGGGTTATTCGATGGCAAACCCCCCCTTCTGGACGTCTCAAATTAAATGTGGATGCAGCAGTTGGCCAGCATTACGCAGCAGGAGGGGTGATATTGCGTGACCATAATGGTGGTTGCATCAAGGCCCTCTCTTTTCGTCTTCCTCACAGTACACCGTTGCAGGCAGAGATTCAGGCTACTCTTTTTGGCCTGATTTATTTTCTTCCTTTATATCGCTCGCTCATGGTGGAATCGGATTGTGCTCAAATGATAACAAGTCTTCGTAAGCCTCAACAGCCAACAGGAAATTATCATCTTCGGCAGCTTCACACTTTGGCTAGACAGCATCAACTGGTGCTGCTTCATACGTACCGGGAGAATAATATGCCTGCTCATTATCTCGCACAACATGCAATGATGCATCCTACAACCGGGTTATATGACAGTCATACTCTTCCTTCCATGGTCAAGGCATCCGTGACACTGGATCTCACATCGGCGCACTTACGCACAGTCTAATGGATTGTTGTTTTTCTACATCCTCTGCCCGTGTCCTAACAGACGCCGGCAGCCCCGGTACGCTTACTGCATATCTTGTCAACTGCGGCTATATATTTCTTTGGCTTATACATATTACTATTGTCTCATTTCCCATGATCATTGGCGGTGGTGATAACTGTGAGGACCATTTGGCGTGCGCTTGTGACACTAACAAACATGCAGTCTTCCATACGGATTGGCACTGCCCTCTCATCACTGCCTGCGCTATTTTGGGTGCAGGCAGGCATGGTTCGTTTTCTATTCTTTTGCTTATCAGGTCATGGTTAACCATTCTTTCTACACTGATGCAACTGTTTTCTTTGCCCCATGTATATCGGCTGACAACGTGTTTATCCACTTCAATTGGCCCTGAGAGACGTCGGGATGGGCTCAAGATTCCATCTGGCTATGGTATCTCTCAGATGCGCCTCGCAGGTGGCCTTTCGCGTGAAACGCACAAAGAATGGTCTTTTCAGCACATTACTGTCGGCACTTCGCTCTGTGCCGGCAGCAAAGGTTTGATCTATGCCCAAAATTATCCGGTACTTTTCAGCTTTGGCTTCAAGCCTTACTCATGGTTTTCTTTTCCTGTTGCGTGGGAGTGCACATGCATTACACCTCATCTTGGCACACTGGGTATACTAGCTACATGGCCTTCACCAATATGCTCGGTACATACACTGCTTGGCTGCGTCGTTGCTTGCTACTCAGATTGGGCACATACCTACTTACAGCTTCGATTCATGACATAGACGGCCTGTTGTGGAGCTACAAACGTATTCTTCATCTTTGGATTCTATTACTAGATTTTGGTAGTGCAGGGTTCTCTTTTTCACATTTCTCACACAGTCGCGACTATCTACTATCCACGCATATAAATATGTACGCTTTTTCCTTCGCCGGGGTTTTATCCACAAGGGTGGTTTTACCCGGCAAGGTTTTAATGCGGCATATCATATATTGCCTGGATGTAGATAATCAATTGTTTTCGCTTTTCTGTTTCGTTTGGATGTAATATGGTATTCCTCCGCCATAAGTGAGGACTTTATCTAATAAAATAAAATTTTGTTTAAAAAAAAACTTAATTTTTGTGAAAAGTATATTTTCATGATTTAAGACATGATATATTTATTCATATATGTGTCTTATTGAGAAAAAAAATATACATATATAGTATATATACATATTTCGGCATATATATATATATGTATGTGTGTGTGTGTATATATATATTTTTTAGTTTTTTTATATATATTTTTGGCCTAATAACTTAATTTTTGTGAAAAGTATATTTTCATGATTTAAGACATGATATCATACATGTGTAGTATATGTATATATTTCGGCCTATAGGTGTATTAGAAGCCTAAATGATTTTAGTTTCATAAAAAGTGTATTTAAATGATAATAGGTTGAAATTACACTTTAAGAAGACATATATGTACAGTATATAAATTAAGATATGAAAAATGGGTTATTTCAAGATAAATTATACAAATACATATATATATGTATCATAAATTCGGCCAATAGGCCTTTTAATGGTTAAAATGCTCTAGTATATTTTACGAATACAAAGATATGTCAAAATATGAAAATGAATAAGTTTATGAATATATCTATATCTCACTGTCTTTAGGTATATATATATATATATATATATATATATATATATATATATATATATATATACACAATTCGGCCTTAAGGCCATTTTAAGGTTAAAATATTATTTTATATGTTTTATGTATATATATATATGTAATATATATGTTAAAGAGAGGAAAATGAATAAGTATTGGTGTATTATGTTTTATTATATATATATATATATATATATATATATATATATATGTTTCGGTTTTATGTTCTAATTGTGAATATGAATAATTTTTATATGTATTATGTACCCATAAGTATACTATATTAATTATAAATAATGGTATTTAGAATATCTTATATACCTATATATGTAGAGTATATAAATTGTTACAAGTATATATATATCCGGCCATTACGAAAATTTTGGCATAATTGACTTTATTTTTATGAATAATATAGTTCAATAATTAATCTATAACATGTGATGAATTATGAGTAAGTTTGGATGTATATAATATATATATATATATATATATATGTATGTATATGTATATATATATGACCTATTTTCGGCCCTTAGGCCTTTTATGATAAAGTAACTTTATTATGTTGTACACGTATGTATATATATGTACAATATATATGTTAAGACATGAAAATGAATAAGTTTGGATATTATATAATATATGTATCACAAAATGAATATAGACATGCATACACCTTATTTATTCGGCAATTAGGGTTCTTTTTGGCTAAAATGACTTTATTTTGTTTATGAAACCTTATTATGATTTATGTATTTATTGATGAGATATGATAATATATGTTTTATGTGTACCTATATACATTTAAAGAACATTCACATGTAGGGAAGTATGTAATATGCATACTAAGATACATATATACATGTTCAAATACGATGTTATGATGTTAACAATTTTATTTCATGTTAATTGTATTCTTATGTGTATAGATTATTATGTGCAAGTTAAGATATAAGTTATGAAATTCCTACATGGTATGTTAAGGGAAATAGGAAGTTATGTCCTATGTACTTAAGTTATGAATTATGAAGTATATGTGTAGAGTTGATATCATGGAAGCATAGTTATAGTATTTCTTTAAGTCATGATAAGTAGATTGTATTAATGTGTAATTCTTAAGTATGACAAGTAGACCGTGTTTAAGTAAGTGATGTAACTAGTAGTATGACCAAGATACCTTATACGACCGAGTCTCACGTTGCATGAAATCAAGGTTTGAAAAGTTATGTTTACGTTACATGATTTATTGTTCCTATGCATATGCATGAAAAGTATGTTCCAAGGAAAAGACAATGTTTCACAGTATGTTTACGACATGATTTATGACATGTATGAAAAGTACGGAAATGTAATGAACTGTATCTACGAGACGGAAGTTTCTTAATGCGACAAATGTAAGGTTCAGGTGAATACCTTGTGAAGAACCTGGCTCTTGAACCTTACATTACATGTTGGGTATCGGGTTTGTACCATGTGAAGAACTTGGCTCCTGAACCCTTTTATGTATGATGAGTTGGGTGAATACCATGTGAAGAACATGGCTACCAAACTCGTTTTGTGTTGCGTCTTGAACACCTTGTGAAGAGCTTGGGTTCATGGCCGGCGCTTCAACGTAAAGTTACCTATTCGAGTGATGTACGGATTACTGTATACGTAACTTTACAGAAGAATCATTCCGGACGTCGCTAGATATTGTTCTTACATTTCAATGGCCATCACATAAGTATGAAAAGTATGACAATGGAAGTTTTGACATGTTATTGCATGATTTTTAAAAAGGCAGCTATGTTTTACATTATAATCATGACTCACTACACATTTATGTCTACCTAGACTCCTACAATGTTGTAGTAGAAGTAAGCTGTGATGGATAGAGTTAAGAGGGTCACACATTAGTTAAAGAGATCACGAGACTAGTATCTATGGATTTTAGTCAGGTCTGGAGGTCATTTTACGGTATGTGCAGTATTACTTGTCTGTCACTATCTGATGATGATGTATGAACTATGGTAGTGATGTTTAACGCTGAGTATATACGAAAAGACAAACACTATGTTTCTTTGTCTACCTACTTCTAATTTACATTTATACCAAGTTATATTACTTGTTTAAAAATGGAGACGTGATCATTACATTTGATATATGTGGTTATTATGTTTTGTCACCCCGTCTCCCCATGTATGATCCACATGTCGTATCCAGTAAGACTACTTGCTGAGTGATTAAAAGTCGGTGGCTATCGCTCATACTTGCCTCATTTATCACTTTCCAGATAATAGGTGTCACTATACAGACTTGTTGAGGACATGCTAGACACACCGAGAGATTTCTTTGAAGGCGTTGGGTCTCGATCTATGATGTATTTCAGAAGATTTCAGTATTCAGTATATGATGACTTGTATAGATTATGAAATAGTGCATTGCATGTCGATTATGATTTGTTTACGTTATGATGCTTCCGCTGATCGATTCATTATTCATGTCGGCATGTACATGTATAGTATCGACGCCTTGTACTTTATAGAGTAGAGTACGGCAGGTGCACCGTGTAGCGCCCCGCACCCGGTCTCGTCCGGATACGGTGCACCCGCCGTACTTCACTGAGGAGAGTACAAGGCGTCATGCATAACATGTGAACATCCATAACCTAAGTCGTGGATTCCCATGCTATCATTCAACATGGTAGTAAAATTTAGGCAGAATTAAAACTTTTCAAATCACACATGCATCACTAATTTACTAAGTTCCCAAAAGTAGTAGCATCCCAAATCATAACATAACCGACAATCCAGAGAGTTTAAACATAGTCATATTACAAATCGTCTTGGCAGCACAAAAGTCCTTAGCTTAACTCTCTTCATACTCCTCACCTACGGATAAGGTACTCTTGGCTCGTCCTCGATCCATTCTATCTTGGCATTCTCCGGCTCTGGGGAAAAATAAAGTGTGAGTGATAAAAATCACCCAGCAAGAATACAATAAACCAGCATGAAATACATAAAAAATCATAACATGAATGTGTTACCCCAAAAACTTCAAATAATCATGATTCATACCTGCTCTTGGATCATGTACTTACTTGACGTTCGGGTTAGGCATGTTTTAGGGAATGTTATACCATACCTGGTCTCGGATCCTGAACTTACTTGTCATTCGTCTTAAGCATGTTATTAGGAAATGCTTTAACAATAACTTATAACCATTAATTGTTACATGCAACATATGTTCATGATCGTGAATTATGCAAGATGCAATGCATGACGTCATGTCATGTCATGTCAAAACATCATTTTTGGTCCCATAAAGTAACATGTCGTAAAACAGAGTGTCAGATCAATTAACCCCGGATCTGAGCGGGTCCAGAACAGATATCAGACCAATTAACCCCGGGCCTGAACGGGTCCAGAAGAGATATCAGATCAATTAACCCCGGATCTGAGCGGGTCCAGAACAGATATCAGATCAATTAACCCCGGATCTGAGCGGGTCCAGAACATATCATATCATCAGACCAATTAACCCCGGGTCTGGAGTCGGGTTAGTCGCATGCTTGGCCGGCAAAGGAATCATGAAGCTTTCTTTAAAATCATGGGACCGTAAAACTTTTTCATGCATAACGAAAATATAGTCACTCGTAAAACTTGCTTGCATCATAAAATCCATGAAAATCAGTTTCGTGATCATGCATGATACATGCCGTGATATAAAATGCAAGCCATGACATGAATAATTGTATGCATTCCTTATAACACATCACATACATGAATTTGGGAAGCTAAGTATTTTCAAGACTTTTGCTTCACCTTCATAGGGCGGTTGAGCTATCCAATTAGGTCTATTTCCATAATTCTTTTGTCGCAATTACGTTTGGTGGAATCTTAGATACATGTCATAAAATTTCAGATTATTTCAATAATCGTAAAGGGACTTATTTACTTACTTTCCGAACTGGGTTAGGTGCTGAATCTGAACTGACAGATTTTACTAAAAATTCAATTGCGGTGAATCCGTGATTCGTTTTCTAGAAATTCCAACTTTCCCAAGTCATCAATATATGGAACTAGTATCCTACCAAAATTTAGCCCATTTGCATGTCTCTAAGTCCCTTTTCTGAGTCTAGAAAATCGTTACCAATTTCAGGTTGGCTCCAGTAATCTTCGTTGAGCAGTTTCACCAAATAATTCATTAAAAATAATCCATAACTTATTTTACCAAGATTACAGTTGGCGTGTCTACTACACTCATAGGAGTATTACCATGCCAAAAATCAGCTTTATTGGTCATCTACAAGGTCCCTTTTTAAGTCAGTGAAAAGAGGTCACCATTCTGCTCAGTTCCCGTTTTTCAGATCTGACCAGTCTTACTAAATATTTTATTAAAAATTAACCATAGCTCATTTTACCAAAATTCCAGCTAGCGTCTCCCCTACACTCATAGGGCTAGGTTTGTGCCAAAAATCAGATCTATTGAAGGTTCACAAGGTCCTCTTTTAATACATTGAAGTCAATGGTCAATTCTGCCCAGCTCCAGAATTTGTTACTGGAGTAGTTTTACCGCGTAATTTCTTAAAAATAATCCTTAGCTTATTTTGACAAAATTCTACCTCTCACTTGTGCTACATTCATAAGGCTAACTTTTTACCAAAATTTAGCTTCATTGAAAGTCTGTAAGGTCAGTTATTAAATCATCTAAAACGTCACTCTACTCTGTCCAGTTCCAGAATTCCCAGCCTGAGCAGTTTCACTAAAACATTTATTAAAAATAATCCACAACCTATTTTACCACAATTCCAACTCTCACATTTGCTAAACACATAGGACTAACATCATACCAAAAATCAATTTGATAGCACGTTAGTAAGGTTCAGTTTAAGGTCACACATCTCACTGTCCAATTTTGTCCAGCTCCAGTGGTTTGACATTTTACCCTCCTTTCATGTCAAGTGACCACTAATTATCTTGTGCTTATGAAATAACTTATTAGTCATCACATACCCCCTTTTTCCTATGAATGTCAAGATTCCATCCCTCATTTTGAGTCCTCTTTGCACCATGTCAAAACAGTGGGTAGTTTGTTCAATCTTACCCAAACAACCTCATAAAATTCACATTTAACACATGCATGCTTTCTTAGGTCTTCACAAGTTTCATCCAAGAGTTAATCTAACTTAGACTTACTTAAATGGACCTTAATTCATCTTAAGACAGCCCCATTTCACTTTGCATGCAAGAAAAGATTGCATCTTTGAAAGAATTAGTCACATGCAAGATAATGTTCTTAAGAAATCACTAAGGTACAAACTTGAACTTAGTGTTTTCTTCTAAAGTTCACATCTTAGGAACATCTAACCATTCAAGTCACTAATTCTTCAAATAAATCATGAGAGTCTAGTGTATACTTGCCTCTTCAAGCTAAAGTTCTTGTCTTAGCTTGGTTATGAAGTGAGTTGAGTTGGAATCCTCCTCCTTTTCCACTCTTGACTACACGGTTTTGATGGAGAGGAAAAACGGAGAGTTAGTCTTCATTCAATAGTGAAAATAGAGTTCCAATTAAGGTTAGAACATCTTACCAAACTAGGCTTGGAGTGGAGCTTCAGGTGTAGCAAGATAGCACCACCTAAGAGAATTGAAATCTTCCACCTACTTGAACAAGGACGCCATGGTTTTGGGGGTGGAGGGAAGGGTTCAAGTGAGCTTCATTCTTCACCAAATAAGAATTCACTTAAGGAATTTGGAACAAGATTTACCTAGAGATCTTCTTGAGTCTTGAATATGAAGCTTGATTGAGACCTCCTACCTTCAAAATATGGTGTGGCCGAAAGTTGCTTGGGTGAGGGGAGTGAGATGAAAACTTTCTAAGTGTTAGCTAGAATGTGTTTAAGGTGGAAGGAGTTGGCTAGTCTTGCAAAATTTAAAACCACTAGGGGGCATGGGAGTAGCCCACGTTTTTGGGGAAAAATTAGTCAAGGGAACAAGCTTTTGAAAAGTTGGAAAAGAATGTGTTGGTTTTGTAGTTGTGTAAGAGCATGTTTGCATGCTTTCATTTTTTTTATCCTTTCTTTCATGCATGCATGTCTTCCTTTTCCTTTAGTTTATTCTTTGCATGCTTTGTCTTGCATGCTTATCATTTATTTAATTGATAATCAATTTTGTTATTTTAAATTCTAAGAAGGAATTGGGAAGTTAGAGAGAATTCTAGACTTACTTTGGGGGGTAGTAGCGAAAGTTAGGGGGTTCCTTGAGGGTTTTGGTTATTTCTTATATTTTGTATTTCATGTATTCTATTGTTTTATTTATTTTATTCTATTATATGATTATCATATATATGTATCTTGTGGGAGGTACAATGTGTAAATCTCTTAAACATGTATAAATGTTCATGTATACATATGTAACCATGCCTATGTGTACATTAGGTGATAGTATACATATATATATATACATATGTTTCTGTATACACGCATATTTATACGCATACATGATAACATATATGTATATATATGGGTCCATGCGTGTATATCTTAGACGTGTATATATATATGTATGTATCTTCGTATGCACACGCCTACATATATGTTTCACACCCTTATATACGCATGTATATATATATATGTTTTATTGTGTATAGATATATATATATATTCCATGTGTCACTTTCTGGAAGTCCCTTTATTTAATTATTCAATCTCATCTCAAAAGTATTTGAGTAGAGAGGGTTAAGTGACATGCACTTTAAAGAAATTTTCGTTTTCGTTCCGTCACTTATTCATAGTTTTCAAGTACATGTCGTTGGGGTACAACATCCTCCCCCCTTATCATAAGTTTCGTCCTCGAAACTTCCGAACTAGTCAAAAAGATGCGGATACCTACTCCTCATATCTTCCTCAGTTTCCCATGTTGCTTCTGCCTCCGAATGATGCCTCCATTGTACCTTTACCATGGGTATGGATCTCTTTCTTAAGGCCTTCTCCTATCGATCAACGATCTTTATAGGCTCTTCCTCATAAGATACATCCTCACCAACTTTCAACTGTTGATCTTCAAGGATGTGGCTGGGGTCATATACGTATCGCCGAAGTTGAGAAACATGGAATACATCATGTAACTGGGAGAGAGATGGTGGCAATGCCAAGCGGTACGCAACTTCGCCCACTCTCTCAAGTATCTCATAAGGTCCAACGAATCTTGGGCTTAGCTTTCCTTTGATGCCAAATCTTTTAACACCCTTAGTCGGAGAAACCTTTAGAAAAACTTTCTCTCCTTCTTGGAACTCCAAAGGTCTCCTTCTTTCGTCTGCCCATATCTTCGTTCTATCTTGTGCCGCTCTTAGCCTTTGCTGGACAAGCTTCACCTTTTCTCGTGTTTGCTCAACAATGTCGGGTCCCGCATAGATCTTATCTCCAATCTCATCCCAATAGAGTGGGGATCGACATTTTCGTCCATACAACGCTTCATATGGTGCCATCCCGATAGACCTGTGGAAGCTATTATTATAAGAGAACTCAACGAGCTTAAGGCTTCTATCCCAGCTTCCTCCAAAATCAAGGATGCAAGCGCGGAGCATATCCTCAAGGGTTTGGATTGTTCTTTCTGATTGTCCATCTGTTTGGGGATGAAATGCGGAACTCATTCTAATCTCTGTGCTCATTGCCTTTTGAAAGGCTGTCCAAAACCTCGAAGTGAAACGGGGATCGCGGTCGCATACGATACTTATGGGAACCCCATGCAAGCAAACGATATGGTCAATGTACATAGAGTCTAACTTCTCCATAGATGCCTTAATCGTCATAGCCAAAAAGTGTGCGGACTTAGTCAACCGATCCACAATGACCCATATAGCATCGTTTCCATACTTAGTTTTGGGTAAGTCGGTTACAAAGTCCATGGTGATGTGATCCCATTTCCATTCTGGCACCTCTAAGGGTTGCAATAATCCAGCAGGTTTTTGGTGCTCGGCTTTTACTCTTTGACAAATTAGACATCGGCCGATAAATTCCGCTATTTGATTCTTCATACCGGGCCACCAAAATTTTTGCTTGAGATCTTGGTACATCTTATTTGCTCCAGGGTGTATAGACAATCGAGTATTATGAGCTTCCATCAGAACTTCATCCTTAAGTTCTTTGCTTTCGGGGACACACAATCGTCCTCGATACCACAAACTGCCATCGCTACGAACTTCAAAGTCGTCTCGTGGCTTGTCTTTCATCCTTTCTTTGATTTTCCTCAACGCTTCATCATTCCCTTGAGCCTCTTTGATCTTATCAATCAATGAAGGAACAAGAACTAGCTTGGCGAGAACCTCATCGACTGAGTCAACTTCCTCTAAACCGAACTCTTCCATGTCTCGCTGGAGAGGTGGTTGCCGTGGGTGACTTGCTTTCCGACTTAATGCATCAGCAACCTTGTTAGCTTTTCCCGGATGATACTGAATGGAAAGGTCGTAATCCTTTATTAACTCCAGCCATCTGCGCTGCCGCATATTAAGCTCCTTCTGGGTAAAGAGGTACTTTAGACTCTTGTGATCCGTATAAATTTCACACTGTTCGCCATACAAGTAATGCCTCCATATCTTTAATGCAAAAACCACTGCAGCAAGTTCAAGATCGTGGACAGGATAGTTTTGCTCAAATGGCTTCAACTGTCGGGATGCATAAGCTATCACTTTGTCATTCTGCATAAGAACGCATCCGAGACCATTCTTCGAAGCATCACTATATACTACATACTTCTCACCAGGAGTGGGTTGAGCTAGGATAGGTGTGGACGTCAACTTTGCTTTTAGCTCCGAGAAACTCCTTTCATAGTTGGCACCCCACTCGAACTTGGTTTTCTTTTGGGTCAATCTGGTGAGAGGAACAGCTATCCTTGAGAATCATGCAACAAACTTTCTGTAATATCCAGCCAGTCCGAGAAAACTTCTTACTTCAGTAACATTCGTTGGCCTGGGCCATTCTGTGATAGCTTCAATCTTCTTGGGATCTACTGAAATCCCATCTTCTGAAATCACATGACCAAGGAAGGATACACTTCGCAGCCAAAACTCGCATTTACTGAACTTGGCATATAACTGTCTTGCTCTTAGAATGTTTAAGACTGTCCTCAAATGGGCTGCGTGGGTCTCTTCGTCGGGTGAATATATCAAGATATCATCTATGAAGACCACCACGAATTTATCCAACTGTTCTTGGAAGATTCGATTCATGAGATCCATAAAAGCGGCAGGGGCATTGGTCAAACCAAAAGGCATGACTAGGAACTCATGGTGTCCATATCGGGTCCTGAAAGCAGTCTTAGGGACATCTTCCGCCTTTATCTTTAACTAGAAGTACCCAGATCGTAGGTCTATCTTACTAAAAATTCGAGATCCCTGCATTAAGATACTTTAGATAGGGTTTTGGAAAAAATTTAAATCTTATTCAAGTTAAACTTATGATTTACTTACCCTGAGCTGGTCGAATAAGTCGTCAATGCGGGGCAACGGGTACTTGTTCTTTATGGTAATTTTGTTGAGCTCCCGGTAATCGATGCATAGGCGCATACTTCCATCTTTCTTTTTCACGAATAGCACCGGAGCACCCCATGGTGAAACACTGGGGCGAATAAGTTTTTTCTCTAACAGTTCGTGTAACTGTTCTTTTAATTCCTTTAGTTCCGCAGGTGCCATGCGATAAGGGGATTTCGATATGGGTTCCGCTCCTGGTACAAGGTTGATTTCGAAAGCGATCTCCCGATCAGGAGGTAGTCCAGGCAGATCATCGGGAAATACATCAGGGTACTCTTTAACAATTGGAACTTGTGCAAGGGTAGGGCCTTCTTGCTCAGCACTTAGAACATACACCAAGAATCCTTCATGACCCTTTCTTAAAGCTTGGCTGGCGCGAGTAGCGTTAACAAAGACTTTCTTAGATGGTTTCTTTAATTTGGTTCCTCCTTGGAAGGACATCTCTTCTCGAGCTGGGTCCTTAATGATGACCTGCCTGCTTCGGCAGTCAATGTGAGCATGATTCTTTGAGAGCCAATCCATTCCAAGTATGACATCAAAATCACTCATAGGTATGGGGATCAAATTGGCCTTAAACGTCTGGTCATTAACCTCGAGTGCACAATTTCTGAATATGTGAGGGGAAACAAGCACCTGATCGCCAGCTGCTTGTACTCTATAAGGTGAATCTAATCGGACTGGATCATGATCGATATTATTAGCAAACTTCCGGGAGATAAATGAGTGGCTAGCGCCACTGTCGAACAACACATTTGCAGGCATGCTACACACTAATATAGTTCCTGAACCATGCACATTTTACTAAGCAATGTTATAGACACGCATAAGTGAAATATATTGAAGGCATAAAATTTTAAATCTTACCAGTCACCATATCAGCAGTCTCCTCTACATCAGCAACCGTCATAGCGTGCACTCTTGCATTTGTATGGGGCCGCTGGTTCTTTTGTTGTTGCTGCAGCTGCGCTCTTTTTTCTGGACAATCTTTAATCATGTGGCCATCTTTGCCGCATCCAAAGCATTTTCCTGTTTTCCACCTGCACTCACCCACATGCCTCTTCTGGTAGTGAGAGCAAACCGATATTGCTGGCTGTTGAGAGGAAGTCTGATTCTTTTGCTGATGATTTTGGTTTTGCTTGCGGTGTTGATTCTGTCCTTGACGAACTGATCCTATGAAATTCTTCTTTGCCACTTTCTTATATTTCTCATTACCGGTCCCTTGTCTTTCTCGTTTCTGGCCCACGTCATCTCTTCGGACAATATCCCTCTCTATGCGGTAACATGCATCTAGAAGCGCTCCAAAATTGGTAGGATTTGCATTAACCAGCCACGTCCTAATCCTCGGATTTAGGCCTCTTTCAAACTTTAGCATTTTCGTCTCTTCGTCATTCATCATAATGGGCTGGAACCTCCCAAGTGCAATGAACTTGTTGGCATACTCCGCCACCGTCATGCCCGGCTCTTGTTTCAAAGATTCAAATTCATGTCTCTTTTGTAACTTGACAGATGGGGGAATATAGAACTTATAGAATTCTTGTAGAAATCTCTCCCAAGCAATCGGTCTAGGCAAAGGCTGCAGATTTGTCTTCCACCATTGATTGGCCTCACTGATCAGGAAAGGTCGGATGGCCTGGGCTTTCATCTCCTCTGGGGCTTGAATTAGCTCAAAACAGTTTTCAACCTCATCTAGCCATTTTTCTGCGATATCGGGGTCTGGCCTCCCTTCAAACGGGGGTACGTTAGCCCTCTTGAGCTTCTCAAAATAGTATTGGGCGTCCCTTACTGGCTGATGTGGAGCATTCTGATGAATTAAGCCTTGCCCTATCTGAGTAACAACTTGGCAAAAAGCCTGAAAAGCATTCATGTCTAGAATGACCGGAGGAACAGGGGCCTGTGGAGCTGGTGGTGGCGGCGGGACCTCTGCTGGTGGCGGTGGAATGGGCTCCTGAGTAGCTGGTTGTGCTCTCGGAGGTCTGCCACGGGGTCTCACCATCTGCACTTATGGGTTTAGCATCTATTTAGAATATCGGAATTAAAATCAATCGAATTTGACTAAGGACAAAAATCGAAAACTCTTAAGTAAGGAAGATAAAAAGGGGCACGTCTTATGTCATAGACTTGGCTTTCATAGTTTAGGATTAGTTATTAGATTACATCCTAAACCCGGTCTAAGTGGTCCTAGTCTAAGGTCATCACTCATCTAAGATCATGACTTAGGTCTAAGATCAAACTTAGATTGCTAAGATCATAACTTAGTCCTACGTTCTGCCCGAAATCTAGAGCCTGGGCTCTGATACCACCTGTAGCGCCCCGCACCCGGTCTCGTCCGGATACGGTGCACCCGCCGTACTTCACTGAGGAGAGTACAAGGCGTCATGCATAACATGTGAACATCCATAACCTAAGTCGTGGATTCCCATGCTATCATTCAACGTGGTAGTAAAATTTAGGCAGAATTAAAACTTTTCAAATCACACATGCATCACTAATTTACTGAGTTCCCAAAAGTAGTAGCATCCCAAATCATAACATAACCGACAATCCAGAGAGTTTAAACATAGTCATATTACAAATCGTCTTGGCAGCACAAAAGTCCTTAGCTTAACTCTCTTCATACTCCTCGCCTACGGATAAGGTACTCTTGGCTCGTCCTCGATCCATTCTATCTTGGCATTCTCCGGCTCTGGGGAAAAATAAAGTGTGAGTGATAAAAATCACCCAGCAAGAATACAATAAACCAGCATGAAATACATAAAGAATCATAACATGAATGTGTTACCCCAAAAACTTCAAATAATCATGATTCATAACTGCTCTTGGATCATGTACTTACTTGACGTTCGGGTTAGGCATGTTTTAGGGAATGTTATACCATACCTGGTCTCGGATCCTGAACTTACTTGTCATTCGTCTTAAGCATGTTATTAGGAAATGCTTTAACAATAACTTATAACCATTAATTGTTACATGCAACATATGTTCATGATCGTGAATTATGCAAGATGCAATGCATGACGTCATGTCATGTCATGTCAAAACATCATTTTTGGTCCCATAAAGTAACATGTTGTAAAACAGAGTGTCAGATCAATTAACCCCAGATCTGAGCGGGTCCAGAACAGATATCAGACCAATTAACCCCGGGCCTGAACGGGTCCAGAACAGATATCAGATCAATTAACCTCGGATCTGAGCGGGTCCAGAACAGATATCAGATCAATTAACTCCGGATCTGAGCGGGTCCAGAACATATCATATCATCAGACCAATTAACCCCGGGTCTGGAGTCGGGTTAGTCGCATGCTTGGCCGGCAAAGGAATCATGAAGCTTTCTTTAAAATCATGGGACCGTAAAACTTTTTCATGCATAACGAAAAGATAGTCGCTCGTAAAACTTGCTTGCATCATAAAATCTATGAAAATCAGTTTCGTGATCATGCATGATACATGCCGTGATATAAAATGCAAGCCATGACATGAATAATTGTATGCATTCCTTATAACACATCACATACATGAATTTGGGAAGCTAAGTATTTTCAAGACTTTTGCTTCACCATCATAGGGCGGTTGAGCTATCAAATTAGGTCTATTTCCATAATTCTTTTGTCGCAATTACGTTTGGTGGAATCTTAGATACATGTCATAAAATTTCAGATTATTTCAATAATCGTAAAGGGACTTATTTACTTACTTTCCGAACTGGGTTAGGTGCTGAATCTGAACTGACAGATTTTACTAAAAATTCAATTGCGGTGAATCCGTGATTTTTTTTCCAGAAATTCCAACTTTCCCAAGTCATCAATATATGGAACTAGTATCCTACCGAAATTTAGCCCATTTGCATGTCTCTAAGTCCCTTTTCTGAGTCTAGAAAGTCGTTACCAATTTCAGGTTGGCTCCAGTAATCTTCGTTGAGCAGTTTCACCAAATAATTCATTAAAAATAATCCATAACTTATTTTACCAAGATTACAGTTGGCGTGTCTACTACACTCATAGGAGTATTACCATGCCAAAAATCAGCTTTATTGGTCATCTACAAGGTCCCTTTTTAAGTCAGTGAAAAGAGGTCACCATTCTGCTCAGTTCCCGTTTTTCAGGTCTGACCAGTCTTACTAAATATTTTATTAAAAATTAACCATAGCTCATTTTACCAAAATTCCAGCTAGCGTCTCCCCTACACTCATAGGGTTAGGTTTGTGCCAAAAATCAGATCTATTGAAGGTTCACAAGGTCCTCTTTTAATACATTGAATTCAATGGTCAATTCTGCCCAGCTCCAGAATTTGTTACTGGAGTAGTTTTACCGCGTAATTTCTTAAAAATAATCCTTAGCTTATTTTGACGAAATTCTACCTCTCACTTGTGCTACATTCATAAGGCTAACTTTGTACCAAAATTTAGCTTCATTGAAGGTCTGTAAGGTCAGTTATTAAATCATCTAAAACGTCACTCTACTCTGTCCAGTTCCAGAATTCCCAGCCTGAGCAGTTTCACCAAAACATTTATTAAAAATAATCCACAACCTATTTTACCACAATTCCAACTCTCACATTTGCTAAACACATAGGACTAACATCATACCAAAAACCAATTTGATAGCACGTTAGTAAGGTTCAGTTTAAGGTCACACATTTCACTGTGCAATTTTGTCCAGCTCCAGTGGTTTGACATTTTACCCTCCTTTCATGTCAAGTGACCACTAATTATCTTGTGCTTATGAAATAACTTATTAGTCATCACATACCCCCTTTTTCCTATGAATGTCAAGATTCCATCCCTCATTTTGAGTCCTCTTTGCACCATGTCAAAACAGTGGGTAGTTTGTTCAATCTTACCCAAACAACCTCATAAAATTCACATTTAACATATGCATGCTTTCTTAGGTCTTCACAAGTTTCATCCAAGAGTTAATCTAACTTAGACTTACTTAGATGGACCTTAATTCATCTTAAGACAGCCCCATTTCACTTTGCATGCAAGAAAAGATCGCATCTTTGAAAGAATTAGTCACATGCAAGATAATGTTCTTAAGAAATCACTAAGGTACAAACTTGAACTTAGTGTTTTCTTCTAAAGTTCACATCTTAGGAACATCTAACCATTCAAGTCACTAATTCTTCAAATAAATCATGAGAGTCTAGTGTATACTTGCCTCTTCAAGCTAAAGTTCTTGTCTTAGCTTGGTTATGAAGTGAGTTGAGTTGAAATCCTCCTCCTTTTCCACTCTTGACTACACGGTTTTGATGGAGAGGAAAAAGGGAGAGTTAATCTTCATTCAATAGTGAAAATAGAGTTCCAATTAAGGTTAGAACATCTTACCAAACTAGGCTTGGAGTGGAGCTTCAAGTGTAGCAAGATAGCACCACCTAAGAGAATTGAAATCTTCCACCTACTTGAACAAGGATGCCACGGTTTTGGGGGTGAAGGGAAGGGTTCAAGTGAGCTTCATTCTTCACCAAATAAGAATTCACTTAAGGAATTTGGAACAAGATTTACCTAGAGATCTTCTTGAGTCTTGAATATGAAGCTTGATTGAGACCTCCTACCTTCAAAATATGGTGTGGCCGAAAGTTGCTTGGGTGAGGGGAGTGAGATGAAAACTTTCTAAGTGTTAGCTAGAATGTGTTTAAGGTGGAAGGAGTTGGCTAGTCTTGCAAAATTTAAAACCACTAGGGGTCATGGGAGTAGCCCACGTTTTTGGGGAATAATTAGTCAAGGGAACAAGCTTTTGAAAAGTTGGAAAAGAATGTGTTGGTCTTGTAGTTGTGTAAGAGCATGTTTGCATGCTTTCATTTTTTTTATCCTTTCTTTCATGCATGCATGTCTTCCTTTTCCTTTAGTTTATTCTTTGCATGCTTTGTCTTGCATGCTTATCATTTATTTAATTGATAGTCAATTTTGTTATTTTAAATTCTAAGAAGGAATTGGGAAGTTAGAGAGAATTCTAGACTTACTTTGGGGGTAGTAGCCGAAAGTTAGGGGGGGTTCCTTGAGGGTTTTGGTTATTTCTTATATTTTGTATTTCATGTATTCTATTGTTTTATTTATTTTATTCTATTCTATGATTATCATATATATGTATCTTGTGGGAGGTACAATGTGTAAATCTCTTAAACATGTATAAATGTTCATGTATACATATGTAACCATGCCTATGTGTACATTAGGTGATAGTATACATATATATATATATACATATGTTTCTGTATACACGCATATTTATACGCATACATGATAACATATATGTATATATATATGGGTCCATGCGTGTATATCTTAGACGTGTATATATATATGTATGTATCTTCGTATGCACACGCCTACATATATGTTTCACACCCTTATATACGCATGTATATATATATGTTTTATTGTGTATAGATATATATATATATATATTCCATGTGTCACTTTCTGGAAGTCCCTTTATTTAATTATTCAGTCTCATCTCAAAAGTATTTGAGTAGAGAGGGTTAAGTGACATGCACTTTAAAGAAATTTTCCTTTTCGTTCCGTCACTTATTCATAGTTTTCAAGTACATGTCGTTGGGGTACAACACACCGAGTCGGAACCCTGGTTTCAGACAGGGCACTACAATATGCATACAAATACTCAACACATAGTTTTTATATTGTAGAGTCAGAGAAGCATGTGTGTGTGTCTTACATAGGGTATAAGGACTGATGTGCTTATGACTAGGATGTCAGACTTTGTTGCATAATAGTCATTGAGGTAGGAGGGAGTTTTTCTGATCCTGGACTTTCTAATGTTTAGATGAGAATCATGGGAGAGTGATCAGTAGGTGTTGCAACTGGTAGTTCAACCACTAATTGTAGGACTTGTATAGCAACACTAGAAGGGAGGTTGAATAGTGGGTGCGGAAAATTTGGTTTTATTAAAAACTTTTGAACCAAAAACCTCACTTCTGAAAACAGTTTCTGTTTTCAGATCCTGATTTGAAATAATTAAAAGAACTTGCTGTAGACCTTCAAAAATTGTGGAATTTGGCGTGAATGAAATCTCAGATGTTATAAGTGACTCAAAAATTTTCAAATTAAAAATCCACTCCTAACTCCTTGAAAATATGTTCTTGATCAAATTGCGCTGATATGCCAAAAACCGTACTCCGACTTGAAAATTTTATTTCTGTTAATTGGTGACTCCAAATGATCTGAAATTTTTATGAGAAGACCCTTAAGATATTTATTTTAGTGGGTTAAAACAGGTTTTGAAAATTCCTTTGGGAAATATATCAACCACGTTGATGTTCTTAATCTTTGTAAATCTGAAAATCAGATTGCACTAGTCTCAGAACAATTCACGTTTGACTGACTTATACTTATCCAAATGAGTTGAAACTTATGCCCAATGAAAGTTAAGATATCTGGCTAAGTGTCTGCAAAATTTTATAATTTTTAATTTTTTTTTACTATTTTTACAGTTGTAATAAACTCAATACAGAAAAATGAAAACTGAAAGTAAAGTGCAGTAAAGTAAGAACAGCAAGGATTTTATACTGGTTCTGTTAAATCAACCTACTCCAGTCTTCGAGGACACCATTCTCGGTTATCACTAAACACAATAAAAACCTTACCACAAGGATGACTGGAGTTAAACACTAACTCCATCCTTTCACAATCAATACAATCGAGCAAACGAGTCACGGACACCACCACCAATCGAATGGAAGTTTGATCACGCCTTGATCAACCTTTTACAACAATGAATGAGTGCGGGTGGTATATTCAAATCTTGTACAATATGTAGAATATATGAACAATAGGATTGAGAGAAGAAGAAGAAGAAGAAAGAAAAAGAGAAGAAGAAAGTAGTATAGCTTCTTGCACTTGAGAGAATGTGAGTTATAGCCTTGACCTTGTTTGCCCTATCCTCTTCTTTTTATGCATGTGTGGCCGCCCCCTTTAGGGTTTATTCCTTCGTGGGAATTCTCTTTAATGTCCTTGGAAGATTGCCTTGTGTAGAGATGACACCATCTTGCTTACTTGGCGCCACATGATTGGAAGCTTACTTGTCACTTGATGATTGGTCCAACTTGGCATCCTTTAATGAGCTGTAAAATCAGGAAAAAACTTACAAAACATGTGCTCAAAGTATTCAAAATATTTCCATACTACCAACTTTCAATCCCTTAAATTCTGGGATGCAAATTAAGGGCCATTAACACCACAAAATCAGCCAACTAAACACATGTGCTGAAAATTTTCAGCATGTGTTGTAGTTTGAAATCTTTCCTTGTGTGGTGCCCTGCTTTATGTCACTAATCTTGTGTGGCATATTTTTCACCAATTGAGATGCCAAATAAGCTCCACCTTGGCTCCAAAATGATGTATTAGGCGTGTGTATAGAGCTGCGCATGTTCTGAAATTTCATTTTAGCAAGCTTTGTCAAATAATGCACAATATTTACACATATATGGTAAATAATAATCAGCCCTATTTTGAATTTTCTAGAACACTTTAACATGTCTTTAATGTGTAAAAAGTATCTAGATACATGTTACATATCATGCCAAAAAACGTTCCATGTGTTATGTTCGTAGAAAACCGAATTTTTGACTTTCATCGATTACACGATTTTTCGCCGATTAAATTCAAAATTCTTGCACATGTAATATATATTATGTCACACATAATTTACATAAAATAAAGTGTATATTCAGCTCCAATAGCTTACTTAAAAATGCCACATGTGTACTAGTAGAGTTGAGTTTGAATTCTCCATAAATTTGGCATGAATTGTGGGTGATTTGCGTGTGCCAACATGGAATAATTTAGTGGCTGATTTCAACATGTGATCCACGAAAGTTTTGGCTATTTTTGATGTATATGGGCTGGCCATCTTTATATGGCAAGTACGTGACATGTCGGTGAAGTTTCGGTAGTCACTCGATACGATAATTTTTTTGGTTTGTGACCTTATAACATATCGTTATAATTTTGTCATGACCATGACTTATATCATATGATATAAGACCTGAATATACTCATAAATATGAGGTGTATGTAGTGGTGTGACGTCGACAAACGTTTATAATATATGTGACGTGTCGGTGGTACGTCGGAGTATGTGTGTATTGTGCCTTTTTAAAGAAAATATGGATATATATAATATATACTAAAATGGCATGTAAATGTAGTGGGGAGGAGACTTTCCATTCTCAAATTTGTTGGCATAAAGCTTTCTCCAAATATATCTTCATTTAATGAACTAGTTAGTTCATTAACTTAAGCACTCCACTTAATGAACTAGTTTAGTTCATTAATTGTGGCACCTGAAAATAGTAAAAGGACAAAAAAATGTTTGACATATGATGTAAGCTTTAACGCTTCATGACTTGTTAGTACGGCAACAATATATATAAACATATGAAGCATGTATATCACATAAACATGTCAAATAATAATTTTGTCATGCATTTCGTAAACTCATGCCATTTAAATCATGTATTTGTAAATCAATCAAACACTTTTTCTCAATAATCTCCCCCTTTTGATTATTTACAAAATAACATTGGTTCATGATTTAAATATTATCGATCCCCATCCAATCATGCTCTCTCCTCCCCTTAAATCATGCTTTTCTCTCCCCTTTACTTTGTAAATGTCATCAAAAGTACAAGTAAAAATGGAAAGAAATAGCAGTTTATAACATATAGAAATCATTCATTTCAGGTGCGTTCTTAAGGGTTATTTATTCAACCCTTTGCAAATGTACCTTTTCGTACCCAAACTTGGGTGATCTTCCTAGGTCTTCCAAAAGGTGAGAAAAGAGATGAAGAAGAAATATAATAGACATTAGGTGGGAATGCATTTGGCCTTTGGCCGAGAATCCCATCTTGCACATGGTATGGTTTTCGTTTTTGATATGCGTTTTGGTTTATATGAATAGTTTGTGATCTAGATGCATTAGTCTGATATGAATGTCGCGTATGCATCAATGGTTTCCTTTCATATCTATGTGGTACTTGATTATACTTTGTATGTGATGAAAAAGAAGGAGTATAATGAGATATGGGTTGTGCACTAGACATCTTCTTAGGCTGCGTAGTTGTCTTGAATGCATGCGGTTTCTTAGATAAAACAAAGTTGGTAGACTTATTTTGTACTTTATTATCTTCCACATACCCTAATCCGGTTTTATCATTTTCATGCTTTTGGAAAGAAATGAGACGATCTAGCATACTTGTGTCCGTATCGAATTGTTTTAGCGTCTTTTGTAGATCTTGTTTTCTTGATCTCAAATCTGGGGTCTCGGCTTTTATTTCATTATTCTCCATTGCCAAAGATGAAATTTCAGACTCTAATGAATTTATCATGCAAGACGACTCTTCTTTTGAATAGTCTAATTTAGATACAAGATTCGAGTTAGAAGATTCTAACAATTTCTTGTCTTTAATTACACGTTTCTTTTCTTTTGCAAGAGCCTTAGAAAACTTATGCAACTCAAGATATTGACAAAATAAATCATCATAAGAAGGCTCGGAATCTGAATCAGAGTGGAAGATACCTCATTCGATGTCTTGGATGTAAAGCATACTTGTGCTGTTTCTTTTTCGGTTCCTTCTGTCTCAGAATTGGATGAGTCACTCCATGTGGAGGCTTTGAAGGCTCTTCTCCTTCGTTTAGGTTCTGAGACGGGTATAGTTTTTGTCCGATCCTTGTCATGGTTTTTGTTCATTGTTTTGTCCTTGTTCGGGCAGTCATAAGAGATATGTCCATGTTTTCCACAAGTATAACATTTAATATCCTCATTATTTTTATTTCTATGATTCTTAGACGAAGTACGCTTAGGTTTGTTTTTAACCGATTTTCTCATGCTCTTTCTTAATCTTTTAGCCAACGTGATTAGATCTTCATCATCGAAATCCGTGTCACTAATCATCTACGTGATCATAAGAGGTAGAGAAGTATTCATTTGATTTAAGCACCACTGGTACTGCACGGTTCCATTCTGTAAGAAGATCCTGTCATGCATTATGTTAGGTATCAAGGAAAATCCATTCTGTTTTCAAAGGGGACGTCTCCTTTTCTGAATAACTAGACTTTTTCGTGAGATTCAGAAATGATACAAATAACGAATACCAAAGTTCCGTATCTTCCCATGAATTAGTGAATTAAGAACCATGGCATATATGTTTGGAATAGATTCCATTTTGAGTCCGAACCGACTGATGTTGAAAAATCAGCGGATGAGTTGTGGTTAGGGGTGAAATGCCACTCGAACCCAGAGCTAGCTGGTTCTCCCCGAAATGCGTTTTATCTTGTTTAGAAGTTGATTCAGAATTTCTTAGAGTAAGTTTTTTTTCATATACCTTTAATGATCCAATTAGTTCCTCCATTTTTATTGATCTCGTTTCTTTACTTTCCTCAATCGCTGTGACTTTGGGGTCCCATTCGGATGGGAGACTTCTTAGCACCTTTTAAACCTTTTCCTATGTAGAAAAAGCTTTTCCAAGAGACTCAAGAGAATTGTAGATGTTAGTCAAGCATAGGTCCATATCAACAATAGATTCGTTTGGTAATAACTTGAAAGACTCAAGAGTAGACATAAGCATATTTATTTTAGACTCTTTAGCTTGACTAGTCTCTTCATGTTTCATTTCAAGAATTCTCCACATCTCTTGAGCGCTTGAACAATTAGACACATAACTCAATTCACTTTTACTTAGGCCATTTAAAAGAAGTTGCATAGCCTTGGCATTCATACTTAATCTCTTTTTATCTTCTACAGTATACTCTTGCTTAGGCTTTACTACTTCTAGCGTAACGCCATCAATCATTGTTATTTTAGACAGAATAAAACCCTCTTCTATGATGGACCATTAGTGCATATCAATATCCATAAAGAAAAGTTTCATTCTAAGTTTCAATTGTATAAAAGACTCACCATCGAAAAGAGGAGGCCTTACGGTTGACATTCGTTCTTGCTCGGTTTTATGACTAGTGGATGTCATCTCACAAAGATTGTTGGATCTCCTTGTATTGAGTGTGCCTGCACTATGATACCCCTTGTAGGACCTATATAGCACCACTAGAAGGGGGGCTGAATAGTGGGTGTGGAAAATTTAGTTTTTTTTTAAAAAAAACTTTTGAACCAAAAACTTCACTTCTGAAAACAGTTTTTGTTTTCAAATCTTTATTTGAAATAATTAAAAGACCTAGTTGTAGACCTCCAAAAATTGGTAACTCCAAATGGTCTGAAATGTTTATGACAAGACCTTTAAGATATGTATTTTAGTGGGTTGAAACAGTTTTTGAAAATTCCTTTGAGAAGTATGTCAACCACGTTGATGTTCTCAACCTTTGCAAATCTAAAAATCAGATTGTACTAGTCTCAGACCTATTGACGTTTGACTGAATTATACTTATCCAAATGAGTTACAACTTGGGCTTAATGAAATCTAGGATATGTGTCTATGTTTCTACAAAAGTTTATAATTTTTGAATATCTTTTACTATTTTTACGGTTGTAACAAACTCAATGCAGAAAACTGAAAACTGAAAACTGAAAGTAAGGTGCAGTAAAGTAAGAACACCAAGGACTTTATACTGGTTCGGTTAAATCAACCTACTCCAGTCTTTGAGGACACCTTCCTTGGTTATCATTAAACACAATAAACATCTTACCACAAGGGTGACTGGAGTTAAACACTAACTCCGCCCTTTCACAATCAATACAATCGAGCAAACGAATCACGGACACCACCATCGATCGAATGAAGGTTTGATCACACCTTGATCAACCTTTTACAACAATGAATGAGTGTGGGTGGCTTGAGAGAAGAAGAAGAAGAAAGAAAAAAGAGAAGAAGAAGAAAGTAGTATAGGTTCTTGCACTTGAGAGAATATGAGTTATAGTCTTGGCATTGTTTGCACTATCTTCTTCTTTTTATGCATGTGTGGCCACCCCAATTAGGGTTTCTTCATTCTTGGGAATTCTCTTTAATGTCCTTGGAAGATTTCCTTGTGTAGAGATGATACCATCTTGCTTACTTGGCACCACATGATTGGAAGGATGACTTGACCTTGCTTACTTGTCACTTGATGATTGGTCCAACTTGGCATCCTTTAATGAGCTGTAAAATCAGGAAAAAACTTACAAAACATGTGCTCAAAGTATTCAAAATATTTCCATACTACCAACCTTCAATCCCTTAAATTTTGGGATGCAAATTAAGGGTCATTAACACCACAAAATCGGCCAACTAAACACATATGCTGAAAATTTTCAGCATGTGTTGTAGTTTGAAATCTTTCCTTGTGTGGATGCAAATTAAGGGCCATTAACACCACAAAATCAGCCAACTAAACACATGTGCTGAAAATTTTCAGCATGTGTTGTAGTTTGAAATCTTTCCTTGTGTGGTGCCCTCCTTTATGTCACTAATCTTGTGTGGCATATTTTTCACCAATTGAGATGCCAAATAAGCTCCACCTTGGCTCCAAAATGATGTATTAGGCGTGTGTATAGAGCTGCGCATGTTCTGAAATTTCATTTTAGCAAGCTTTGTCAAATAATGCACAATATTTACACATATATGGTAAATAATAATCAGCCCTATTTTGAATTTTCTAGAACACTTTAACATTTCTTTAATGTGTAAAAAGTGTCTAGATACATGTTACATGTCATGCCAAAAAACGTTCCATGTGTTATGTTCGTAGAAAACCGAATTTTCAATTTTCGTCGATTACGCGAATTTTCTCTGATTAAATTAAAACTTCTTGCACATGTAATATATATTATGTCACACATAATATACATAAAATAAAGTGTATATTCAGCTCCAATAGCTTACTTAAAAACGCCACATATGTACTAGTTGAGTTGAGTTTGAATTCTCCACAAATTTAGCATGAATTGTTGGTGATTTGTGTGTGCCAACATGTAATGATTTAGTGGCTGATTTCAACATGCGAGCCACGAAATTTTTGGCTATTTTTGATGTATATGGTCTGGCCATCTTTATATGGCAAGTACGTGACATGTCGGTGAAGTTTCGATAGTCACCCGACACGACAATTTTTCGGTTTGTGACCTTGTAACATGTTATAATTTTGTCATCACCATGACTTATATCATATGATATAAGACCTGAATATACTCATAAATATGAGGTGTATGTAGTAGTGTGACGTGGACGTATGTTTATAATTTATGTGACGTGCCGATGGTACGTCAGAATATATGTGTATTGTCCCTTTTTAAAAAAATAGGGATATATATAATATATACTAAAATGGCGTGTAAATGTAGTGGGGAGGAGACTTTCCATTCTCAAATTTGTTGCCATAAATCTTTCTCCAAATATGTCTTCATTTAATGAACTTGTTAGGTCATTAACTTAAGCAATCCACTTAATGAAGTAGTTCAGTTCATTAATTGTGGCACCTGAAAATAGTACAAGGACGACAAATGTTTGCCATATGATGTAAGATTTAAAGCTTCATGGCTTGTTAGTACGGTAACAATATATATAAACATATGAAGCATGTATATCACATAAACATGTCAAATAATAATTTTGTCATGCATTTCGTAAACTCGTACCATTTAAAGCATGCATTTGTAAATCATTCAAACACTTTTTCTCAACACTAATGTCCCTTCTGAAAGGTCATAAGAAACTGTGGTGACTGGGGATGTAGGTGGCATAGTAGGGGGATTGAGAATGGTTGGTGTGACATCAAGAGCTGGAGGTGGAACTGGATTAGATGAGGATGGTGTGTAATTAGAGTATATAGTTGGTTCAGAGTTAGGGGAAAGTTGAACTGGAATATGTGCTGAATCAGTTGTCTCTGGACATGTAGGCATCATAGGAAAAACTGATTCATGAAATATCACATCTCTCGAGATGAAGATGTCTTTGGTATGAAGATATTATAAAATGTACCCTTTGTAGTATAGGACAGTCCCAAGGACATAGACTTCCTATCTCTAGGAGCAAACTTCTCCTCGTGAGTCTGATTATTTTTTGCAAAAGTAAGACAGCCAAAAACTCTGAGGTTGCTGTATACATGATTGGATTTGTACAGGAGTTTGAATGGGGGTATTTTGATGAAGAATAGGTGATGGAGTCAGGTTAATCAAGTAGGATGCATGTTGTATACAAAATCCCTAATACTTGACTGTAAGATGGGCTTGGAATTTTAATGCTCTAGCAACTGATAGTATGTGTTGTTGCTTTCTCTCAACTAACCCATTTTGTTGTAGGGTATTAACACAGCTAGTCTGATGGATTATGCCTTTAAAAGCATAAAAGGAATTCATATTAAACTCCAATCCATTGTCTGTTCTAATCACTTTAATTGAAGCATCAAATAGAACTAATACATACTGATAAAAGCTATATATTATATTTCTTGTTTTAGATTTGGATTTCATCAAATACACCCACAGTATCTGGAATAGTTATCAACTATTGTAAGAAAATAGTATTGCTGGTACATAGAGGGATGCTTATAAGGACCCTATGTGTCCATTTGTACAAGTGAGAAAGGTTTATTGCTTACAGAATCATAAATGGGAAATGGTATGGGTTTTTGTTTGGCTAACAGACATATGCTACATTTACAAGTGCTATCAGGAAATATAATCGGGGATCAAGCTTTTGGATCTCTTTTAATCTTGAGATTCCCAAGTGTCCAAGCCTGGCGTGCAAAAGCAAGGAATCTAAAACAGAAGCTGCAAAAGTTTTTCCAAGCATGTGAGAAGCATGGGCTAAAGTGGCTGGGTTAGATGTGTGAACTGAGGCTTTAAATGAACCATGAAGATGATACATTCCTTGATAGACTTCAGCTGAAC
This sequence comes from Eustoma russellianum, assembly GCA_036186865.1. NCBI lineage: Eukaryota > Viridiplantae > Streptophyta > Magnoliopsida > Gentianales > Gentianaceae > Eustoma > Eustoma russellianum. Next base: position 12,320,096 of record AP025054.1, on the reverse strand, counting down.
CAATCATCTTCTTGGTTGTCATGTCTGGGATTATGCAATGATCAGAATGAAAAGAGATTAAACAGTCTTTGGATGAAGTTAGTTTACTTAAGGATAGTAGATTAAAGGTAAAAGATGGGATAAAGAACACAACAAAAATTATTAGATTTGGGTTGATACTGATAGTTCCAACATAGGTGACTTTGGCAAGAGAGTTATCAGGTAATTTAACAGAAGCAGAATGAATAAGATAGAAAGAATCAAACAGATGAAGAGAACAACACACATGATCTGAGGCTCCAGAATCTAAAATCCATATGTTAGAGTTTTTGAATACAATATTACGTGTCATCATAGTAGATCCATCAGAAAACTATGCAGAAAGCACATCATGCAGTATGACTTTGATTTCTCTCCTGAAGCAAATTCATCAGCTGATTGTATTGTTTATGAGTCAGTACAGGAGCTCTATGTATGTCAGCTGAACTCATCATCTCATGATTACCAATAATATACATGTCAACCATTCCAGCATCACTTTGATTCACAGCGTCAGTCTGCTGTATATCACCTCCATCATTTTTTAACATAGTCAATCTATCTCTTTGGCTTGTATCCTGGAGGATACCCTTGTTTCTTATAGGATCTATCTATAGTATTGCCCTGACATATTGCAATGAGTGCAATATGCAGGCCTTGTGTTCCCTGAACTGAACCTCTCTCCTTCTCTCCTGTAACTTCTACCACTCATCCTTTGTGGACCAGATCCCATACCACCTTCACCATATCCCTTGTTGCCGTAACTGTTGTCTCTAGGAGCACTTCCAACACTCAAAACAGTATTTGGATTATTATGAAACTAGCCTTAGGAGTTAGAGTATGATAGTTTCCTCTCAAGCTTGACAACCATGACAAAACTAGTTTTCAACTCCGGAAGTGGAGTAGTAAGCAAAACATGGGATTTCACAGCCTCAAAATCATCATTAAGTCCTTTCAAGAATTTAATCACACAATCATCTTCTATAAACTTATTTATCTGAGTTGTGATATTACATGAATAACGATCGCAGACATAGTTTGGAATGGACCTTAACACTAATAAATCCTCCCATACAACCTTTAGTTTAGAATAATACTCAGTCACAGTAGATGACTCTTGTTTTATACTATAAAATTCTTCTTGTAAGTCAGAAAGCCTAAAAGCATCTGCAGTGCCATACCTGTGCTTAAGGCCATTCCAAATGTCTATTGCATTGTCCAACCACATTAAACTTTTGCTAATCGAAGAAACTGTTGAATTGATCAACCATGACACCACTATATTATTGGCCTTTGTCCAAGCATTAGACCTACGTTCTGTTTCATCAGGTTTTGCTATGGATCCATCAATAAAGCTAACTTTGTTCTTCGACATAAGAGCTCTCGTGAAACTTCTGCTCCATCCGTGGTAGTTGTTGCCATCAAGTAATGGTTGAACCAAGATTAGTGAAGGATTGTCACTAGGGTAAATATAGAATGGATCCTCCAAAGGATCAATGATATTATGAGTATGACTATTAGAAGAAGAGGGCGAAGAATTACTATTAGCCATGAATGATCCAAAATTCATTCAAATAGCTCTGATACCATGTGAAATTCTTGAATTCAAACAATTAAACGCAACAAACCAAAGATTCAAGAATCAAGAACAATAGAAAACAAGAGAGTCAGGCGAGACAAGTTTGGAAGCCAAAAATAACTGCTCTTATCACTTGTAATCGGAAGTGATAATGCATACAGAAATCAGCTGTAACTTGCGTTTATAAGCAGCTGAGGAAGAGGACTAACTGCTACCATGAAGTTACACAAATGCCCCTAACTAATTCCTCCTATTCTTTATTTACATAAGGGTAAAAATGTCTTTTCACCATTTATTTGAACTTCCCTCGTGTTCTTCCTTCATCCCATGAACTGCACCTTTGTCTCTGCATCTGCAGCATCTCCCTTGTCAATAACTGTCTCTTCTAATAGCTCAACACGCACTATTGTGTTTATTGATCTTCTAAGCTTCTCAGTCATAGTTTGTCACCCTTGATTCTGTATTGCATCTAACGATTCTCCTTTATATTCTCATGGATCCATCTATAGGTTCACCTGGATCATCACCAACAACTTTGACAACTTTGGCTTCTCTCCTACCATATGCCATAGACAGTAGCTGCAAAAGCAAATATGTGTCTTTTTGAAATTTTGATCTCCAGAAGGTTGAGCTTAACCAATTCGGTACACCTTGCCAACAGAAAATCCTCTGCCCACATTGCATTTGCTTCAAGACTGCTGTCCAAACTTACAACCGAATTGAATGTTGTAGAATCACAAGCCACAAGTATAGGTTATATGCCTTCTGCACATATTCTTTCGGCATGCATTCAATTTTTGGCAGGTTTACATTGTATCCATTCATCTGCATTTTAGTGGGAGAGTCTCCCACACATCATGTAACCATACTATTCCTCCGCCACAAGTGAGGGTTTCTTTATAAAATCTACGGACGGTACTGTTGACAAAAAGGGGTTTAAGTGATTACAAAATGCATGACTTAAATAACATGTACTAAAGAAATGCATGACACATTTTATGACTTGACACGTTTTTGCATGAAACCTGCCTTATATAGTTTATATATAATGTTGTCGTACTAACAAGCCATGAATCTTTAAAGCTTACATCAAATGACAAACAGTTGTTGTGTTTGAACTACTTTCAGGTAGTTAAATGAACTAAGTAGTTCATTAAATGAAGATATATTTGGAAAAGGCACAAAGGTAACAAATTGAAGAATGGAAAGTCTCCTTTCTCCCTTAATCACACGTTTTCAATATATATATATATGTATATGTATATATATATGTATATATATATATATATATGTATATGTATATATATTCAGATTTTTTTAAAAAGGCACTATACACATATATTCCAACGTACTACCGACATGTTATATATTTTACGAACGTACGTTAACGTCAGACCATCATACTTACCACATATTCATGAGTATATTGAGGTCTTATATCATATGATATAAGTCATGGTGATGATAAAATTATTACGATACGTTACAAGGTTCTAAACCAAAAATTGTCGTATTGGGTAACAACCGAAACTTCGCCAACGTGTCATGTACTTGCCATATATAGATGGCCAGCCCCTACACTTCAAACATGGCCACAAATTTCGTGGCTTACATGGTATATTCATCCATAAAATCATTCCATGTTGGCACACACAGATCACCCTCAATTAAGGCCAAATTGTGGAGATTTCAAATTCAACTTTGTAAGCACATGGGGTGCCACTTTACTTCATCCTTTAGAGCTGAATATTCAAGTTATTCTATGTATATTATGTGTGACATAATATATATAACATGTGCAAAAAGCTTGAATTCAATTGGAGAAAAATCGCGAAATCGACAAAAGTCGAAAATTCGATTTTCTACGAACACGACACATGGAACGTTTTTGGCATAACATATAACATGTATCTAGACACTAAATCAATTTAGGGCTGATTGGAATACACCATATGTGTATAATTATTGTGCACTATTTTATAAAGTTTGCAAAAATAAAATCACCTGTCAATCCTACATCACACGCATAGATCAGCCTTGATGGAGCTTATGTGGAGCTTAGTTGGCATCTAAATTGGTGGAGAATAAGCCACACAAGGTTAATGACATAATGGAGAAAGCTACACAAGGTAATGTTTCAAACTTTGTTACTAATGTAACACATGCTGAAAATTCAGCATGTGTGAGTTATAGTGGCCGATTCTTTGCTCTTAAATGTGATATATTTGCTACTACATTTTCAAAGGATTGATGTGATAATATTATGGTAATAAATTGAAGTCTTGAGATTTAGCACATGCTAAAAATTTCAGCATGTGTTGCAAAGAAGGTGGGCGAGTTTTTCAAGTTAATGGTGATCAATTTGTCTTGCAAATTTTAGGAGATTGATTATGTGGCTTATGGAAACATTTTAACCACTAATTGGCACATTTTTTAAGTGATATTTTCAAATTTATACAGTCATCAAATGATTATAAGTCTCATCCAATCAATGAGTGCCAAATAAGCAAAGCCAAGATGATCAAGTGAATGTCACAATGATGCAAGACATTCTTCCAAGGACTTAAAAGATAATGTCCAAGGGGAAAAAAAGCAAACAAGGGGACAGACACATTTGATAAAAAGGAGAGAAGAAGAGCAAATCAAATACAAGACAAGTCTTGCAAATCCTAGAGGCAAAGACATTTTCATCATCTCTTTCTTCTACCTTTCTTTCTTCTTCTTGTAGAATCTGCAAGGCACCACTAGAGGAGGGGGGGTTGAATAGTTGGTGCGGAAAATGTGGTTTTTTTTAAATTGTTTTGACTCAAGAACTCAACTTCTGAAAACAGTTTCTGTTTTCAGGACCAGTTTTAAAACGTTTTTAAAACTAGGTTGTAGGTCTTCAAAAATTCTGAAATTTTTGAGAGAACTTAGCCTCAGATGTTATGAGTGTCTCCTAAAGATTTCAAATTTAAATTCAACCTCTAACCCCTTCAAAAATCGTTAGTGGTCAGATTGCGCGAATCTGCCAAAAACGGTAGACTGTTTTGAAAAATTTATTCCTATTTGTACGTAAATCCAAACGCTCAGAAATTTTAACCACTAACCCCTTATATGTTATATTTAAATAGGTTGAAACAGTTTTGAAATATTCCTTTGGGAAGTTAGTCAAATACTATCAAAGTCGCAACCTTTGCAAGCCTGAAAATCAGACTGCACTAGTCTCAGAACTTTAGACGTTTGATTGACTTATACTTGTCCAAAAGGGTTGAAAATTATGCCAAATTAACCTCAAGACGTGTGGATATGATTCTGGAATGTTCGTAATTTTTGAAAAACGTTTACTATTTCTACGAACGTAATCAAAAAGGATAAACAGTGCTGAAACAGAATATAAGTGCTGAAAGTAAATGACACCAAGAATTTTATACTGGTTCGGTTATAAACAACCTACTCCAGTCTTCGAGGAACACCTTCCTCGGTTCACACTAATCACATAACACAATACACCTTACCACAGGGTTGATGGAGTTACACACCAACTCTAACCCTTTACAAACCTTGTATGTTGAATACAATGCACACGAACACCACCACCTTGCAAGATTGAAGATTGATCACACCTTGATCAATCTTTTACAAAGATAAAGAATGTGTGGTGGTCTAAGATAAGCCTATGAAAGTATATGAATGTAAGTACAATAGGCTTTTTTGAAGAAGAAAGAAAGAAGTGTAGAAGAAGAGAGTGCTAGGCGTTTTTCTCTTTTGATTTTGCAAGACTTGTTCTTATTCTTGTTTTGCTATCTTGCTTCCCTTTTAACATTATGGACGTCCCCCCTCTTGGTCATTCTCCTCTTGAAAATTATCTTCTAAGTCCTTGGGAGAATATGTGGCATCATTGTGACATGTTCTTGCTTACTTAGCACCTCCTCATTGGATAATCATTTAACCCTTGCTTACTTGACACTCATTGATTGGTTGAATTTTGTCATCACTTGATGACTAGGAAAATCTCATAAAACAATTACCACAACTTCCAAGATCATCACATAAATTAAAGCAAGATAATTTCCTCACAAAAATGATGCAAAATTCGGCCATAATGAGACTTCACATGTTGAAATTTCAGCATGTGATACATGGGTCTTCATTTCAAATTATTACCAAGTATTCTTTGATTTATCTCATAAAAATAAATCACCAATTAGTAGACAATATTCTCATCAATTTTGAGAATAAAATTGGACATCACATATAACCAAAAATCGGCCTAGGTTCATTCACACACATGCTGAAATTTTCAGCATGTGTGATATTCAAAATATCACAATTATAATTTCATATCTTATTCAAATTACTTCCAAATTGTCTTCCAATTAATCACATGTTTCAAGACACAAAATATAGCCTCATAATGGGTGAAATTCGGCCAGCCTATAATTCACATGCTGAAATTTTCAGCATGTGTTACAATTGAGATAAAATTTGAAACATTACCATTTGTAGCTTCTTTATTTAAGTCACCAACATTGTATGCTTGATTTTTGACCAATCAATATGCCAAAAAGGCTCCACATAGGCTCCATCATGCTGGTATAGGCATGTATAATATGTATATACATGTGCTGAATTTTATTTTACAACTAATAATACACACATGGTATATTTCAATCAGCCCTTAATTTAATTTTCTAGAACACTTTAAGATGTATGACATATGTAAAAAGTTTCTAGATACATGTCGTATGATGTGCCAAAAACGTTCCATGTGTTGTGTACGTAGAAAACCGAATTTTCGATATTTATCGATTACCCGATTATTCTCTAATTAAATTCTAACCTTTTGCACATGTTATATATATATATTATGTTACACATAATATACATAAATTAAACTTTAATATTCAGCACTTGGCTAGTCTTAAAGTGGTGCCATTTACATGTGACAAAATTGAAATTGGAATCTCCACAATTTGGCCTTAATGTGGGGTGATTTGTGTGTGCCAACATGGAATGATTTTATGGCTGGAAATAACATCACACCCACGAAAATTATAGAGATTTTTGAGGTGTTGGGGCTGGCCATCTATTTATGGCAAGTACGTGACACGTTGGCGAAGTTTCGGTATTCGCCCGATACGACAATTTTCGGTTTAGAACCTTTTAACGTGTCGTATTTAATTTGTCATCACCATGACTTATATCATATGATATATGACCTGAATATACTCATAAATATGAGTTAAGTATGGTGGTGTGATGTTAACATACGTACGTAAAATATATAATGTGTCGGTAGTACGTTGGAATAAATGTGTATGTGCCTTTTTCAAAAAAAATCTGAAAATATATATATTTATGTATATATATGCGTGTATATATGTGGTGAAGGAGACAAGCGAGGGTTTTCATAATAAAAGTTCTTTAAAAAAATATATATGTGGTGAAGGAGGAGGAGGAGACTTTCCTTTCTTAGTCTTGTTGCCTTTGTGCCTTGTCCAAATGTTGCTTCCTTTAATGAACTACTTAGTTTAATTAACTAAGTACTTCACTTAATGAACTAGTTTACTTCATTAATGGTGTCACCTGAAAATAGTACAAACACAACAAATGTTTGCCATTTGATGTAAGCTTTAAAGCTTCATGGCTCGTTAGTACAGCAACATTATATATGAACTATATAAGGCAGTTTATATGCAATATGTCATGCACATTTATGTCATGCACGTTTTTAAGCACATTTAAATCATACATTTTGAAATCACTCAAACCCCCTTTTCTCTACAATCTCCCCCTTTTGATGATTTTCAAAATAACCTATACTCATGATATAAATCCTATCGCTCCCCCTTCAATCATGCATAAATCAAAATTTGAATTTTAAATTTCAAATCCGCTCCCCCTTGATTTATGCAATCAGTATCTCTCTCCCCCTTAAATCATGCTTTCTCTCCCCCTTTATTTTGGAAAGTCAATCAAAATATGCCTGTAAATAAGGAAAGAGAATCAAATCAAATCACATCAGCAGAAATCATGCCTAATTTAGAACGAAGAGATTCGTACGTGGCTTGATTTAAGGCTTTAGTGAAAATATCCGCTACTTGTGCCTCTGTGCGTACATGATCTATGACATTATTACCATTATTTACGTGATCATGAAGAAAGTGGTAGCGTACTTCTATATGCTTGGCCTCAGAGTGTAGCACGGGGTTTTTAGACAGGTTAATTGCACTCATACTATCACAATATATAGGAATTTTATTTACGGTAATTCCAAAGTCCGAAAATTGTTGTTTTATCCATAACAACTGTTTGCAACAAAAGCTAAGTGCCATGTACTCAGCCTCAGTAGTGGACAAAGCAACACTTGCTTGCTTTTTGGAAAACCATGAAATGAGTGAGTTTCCGATAAATTGGCAAGTGCCACTCGTACTTTTTCTATCTATCTTACATCCACCATAATCTGCATCAGTATAAGCATGTAAGTTAAATTCACAATCTTTATCATACCAAATGCCTAAGGTGGGCGTGTGCTTAATATAGCGGAATATTCTTTTTACCGCATTATAGTGAGACACCTTATGTTGACTTTGAAAACATGCACACATGCATACACTGAACATGATATCAGGCCTACTAGCAGTAAGATATAGCAAGGAACCAATCATAGATCTATATAAGGCATTATCAAAATCTTTACCATGTTCATCCTTATCCAATTTAGTGGTGACACTCATAGGGGTGGGGGATAGTTTTAAATTTTCAAAGTTGAACTTTTTAATCATGTCATTTACATATTTAGCTTGGCTTATGTGAATGCCTTTACTCGTTTGCTTAATCTGCAAGCCAAGAAAATAGTTAAGTTCGCCAACCATAGACATTTCAAATTCGGATTTCATGCAATTTTCAAAATCTTCAACAAGTTTATGTGAGGTAGAACCGAAAATAATGTCATCAACGTAGATTTGAATAATAAGTAAATCTGATTTATCTTGTTTCAAAAATAATGTACTATCTATAGTACCTCGTTTAAAACCATTATCTAAAAGGAAGGTAGCAAAACGATCATACCATGCTCTAGGTGCTTGCTTTAGTCCGTATAGTGCCTTCTTTAGTTTGTACACGTGATCGGGAAGCTTCAAATCTTCAAAACCGGGTGGTTGCTTCACGTATACCTCTTCTTGTATAAATCCATTTAGGAATGCACTTTTTACGTCCGTTTGATAAAGTTTGAAATCTTTCATGCAAGCAATGGCAAGTAAAAGTCGTATAGCTTCTAAAAGTGCTACGGGTGCAAATGTTTCATCATAGTCAATTCCTTCCTCTTGATTATAGCCTTGTGCTACAAGTCTAGCTTTATTTCTAACGACCTTTCCTTCTTCATTCATTTTATTTCTAAACACCCACTTTGTGCCTATTATAGTCTTATCTTGTGGTCGTGGCACTAAATCCCATGCATCATTTCTAACAAATTGATTAAGCTCATCATGCATAGCATCAATCCAAGAAGAATCACTCAAAGCATCATGCACATTTTTAGGTTCAATTTCGGAAATCATAGCATGAAATTGATTTATTTCATCTGAAGTTATTCTTCTACGTGGTCGCACATCGTGAGTGATGTCGCCTATAATGAGATCATGTGGGTGATCTCTATGCCATCTTGGTTGATTATTTTATATGTTATCATGCATCTCTAAGTGATCATGCATTTCTAGTGTATCATGCATATCATGCATATCAAACGTACCATCATCTTCATCAACACGGGTTTCAATTCAAAATCATCATCATATTCTTTATCTTTATCAATCTCACCAAATTCATTGAACTTCAAATGAATAGATTCTATGATTTGTCTAGTGAGAGGATCATAACATCTATATGCTTTTGAATTTACAGAATATCCAACAAAGATGCATTCAATTGATTAGATTCAAATTTATCTAAATTATCTTTTGTATTTAAAACAAAGCATTTGCATCCAAACACACAAAAATAGTCAATCTTAGGCATGCGATCATTTAATATCTCATAAGGCATCTTGTTTATTTTCTTTCTAATGGATAAGCGATTCACTATGTAGCATGCACAGTTTACGGCTTCCGCCCATAGAAATCTAGGAAATTTATTTTCGCATAACATAGTTCTAGCGATTTCTTGTAATGTTCTATTCTTTCTTTCTACTACTCCGTTTAATTGTGGAGTTCTAGGTGGCGAAAACTCATGCTTGATTCCTTTTTCTTCGCAAAATGAAATCATTTTCTTGTTCTTAAATTCACCGCCTTTATCGCTTCTTATCTTTTTCACATTGAATCCATATTGATTTTCAAGTTGTTTGATTAATTTCGCAATCGCAATGGCACTATCATCCTTATGTGCAAGAAATAAAGTCCAAGTATAACGAGAAAAATCATCAATAATTACGCATGCATAGTGACGCCCACCAAGGCTCGTAGTGCGACTAGGACCAAACAAATCAATGTGTAGTAATTCTAAAACTCTAGTCGTGCTTATTTCATTTTTAGGCTTAAGTGACTCGCATGTTTGATTGCCTTTTATGCAAGATTCACACAACTGAAAGTTGTCTAAATGAAGTGTAGGCAATCCTCGCACTAGGTTCTTTCGTTGGATTTTTTCTAGTGTGGAAATGCCAATGTGTCCTAAACGTCTATGCCACAAATTTACATTAGGTTCGTTTGATATAAAACACTTAACTTTAGCGTCTACCATATCATCCATAGAAAGCGTAAAGATGTTTCTTTCTCGTTTTCTTTTTAAAACGGTTTCTCTATTTTTATTTATTATATTGCAATAAGGGTGAGTGAAACGCACATCAAAGCCATTATCAATAAATTGAGAAATACTAAAAAGATTATAAGATAAGTTGCTTACCAAAAAGACGTTGGAGATTTGAAGAGTGCTTGGGTTACCAATTGTACCTTTTCCGATGATCTTGCCTTTGTTGTTGTCTCCAAAGGTCACGGATCCGTCTTTTGTGACCTTCTTTAATTTCGTGAACAGGCTCGGGTCACCCGTCATGTGTCTCGAGTAACCACTGCCAAGGAACCACTTTATAGATGTATCTTTTGATGTGTGGGGTCCCTGCAATGTGCAAAAATAATTTAGGTACCCTTTTAATTTTGGGTCCTTACGAGTTAGTTATTCACCTCTTAGTAAAAGTACCTTTTGGTGCCCATACTTGGGTGATCCTTCTCGGTCTAGCAAATGGCAAGAATGCAGATGAAGGTGCAATGTAATAAATGTGTGGTGAGTGCACTTTGGGCCTTTGGCCAAGAACTCCTTTGTACTCATTATATGTAGGACGTTTTTGATATGTCCTTGTGTTTGTGTGCGAAATGCGTGAACTAGATGAATGAAATGGATGACGTGTATGCGTTACTTGTTTCTTCTCATATTTATATGGCACAAAATTGTATTTCGCATGATATGAGGAAGAAGTGGGGCGTGAGAAGGAGAGAGAGGGTCTTTGCGTCATCTTAGACGCCATTTTTGGTTTTAGGGTGTCTACTTTCTTAAACACTACGAATTTAGTTAGTTTGGTAGATACTTCATTTGTTTCAACGTATCCCAAACCCGTTTTATCACTATCATGCTTTTGTGATAAGATAATACGATGCAGCATGTTAGATCCCGTATCAAACTGTTTCATCATTTTCTCTAAGTCTATATTCCTTGATTTCAAACTTGAAATCTCGGATTTCATTTCATTATTTTGCGTGGTCAATGATGAAATATCAGTCTTTAATGCATTAATGATGCATGATGACTCTTCTTTAGAATCGTTTAATTGAGCGACAAGATTTTCGTTAGAAGATTCTAACATCTTCTTGTCTTCAATTAATCGCTTCTTTTCTTTAGCGAGAGTCTTAGTGAATTTATGCAATTCTAAGTACTGATTAAAAAGATCATTATAAGAAGGCTCAGAGTCAGAATCAGAATCAGATGATACCTCATTCGATGCTTTGGACACAAAGCATACTTGTGCAGTCTCCTCTTCGGTTTCAGTCTCGGAATCCGATGTATCACTCCAAGTGGAGGCTTTGAGAGCTCGTTTCCTTTGCTTGGGTTCTGAGATGAGTCTATTCTTGTTCTTTCCTTGTCAGGGTATTTATTTGTTTGCTTGTCCTTATTAGGGCAGTCATATGATAAATGTCCAAGTTTGCCGCATTCATAACATTTAACATCCTTATCATTTGTCTTGTTCTTATTTCTTTTAGTCGAAGTGCCCTTATTTTTGTTTCTAAATGACTTTCTCATAAATTTTCTTAAGCCTTTAGCCAACAGAATTAAGTCATCGTTATCCGATTCAGAATCACTATCATCTACGTGATCGGAAGAAGTAGAAACGTATTCATTTGATTTAAAAGCAATAGCTTTACCTTGTTTAGATAACTCCGATTTCCGTATGGTGAGTTTATCCTCATAAACCTTAAGTGATCCAATTAATTCTTCCTTCTTTATTGAGTTAGTTTCTTTGCTTTCTTCTATTGCGGTCACTTTAGGGTCCCACTCGGATGGAAGGCTTCGCAAGACTTTCTGTACCTTTTCCTACATGGTAAAGGCTTTACCAAGAGACTCAAGAGAATTGTAGATGTTAGTCAAGCGAAGATCCATATCAACAATAGATTCATTAGGCAATAATTTAAACGACTCGAGTGTGGACATAAGCATGTTTATCTTGGACTCTTTTACTTGACTAGTGCCTCAGTGTTTCATTTCGAGTATTCTCCACATTTCTTTTGCACTAGAACAGATTGAGACATAACTAGACTCACTCTTACTTAATTCATTTAAAAGTAATTGCATAGCCCTAGCGTTCATGCTAAGTCTCTTTTTATCCTCACTTGTATATTCTTGTCTAGGTTTAACAACTTCTAGTGTGACTCCATCTACGGTGGATAACTTAGACGGAACAAAAGGACCATCTTCTATGATTGACCAAAGATCAATATCAATTTCCATAAGAAAGAGCTTCATTCTTAATTTCCATTGAATGAAAGACTCACCGTCAAAAAGAGGAGGCATTTGGCTCGACATAGCTTCTTGCTCGGTTTTGAGATTTGTGGTTGCCATCTGACTTGAATCGTTGGATCCTTTGAAGTGAGTGTTCCTGCACTCTGATACCACTTGTAGGATCTTCAAGGCACCACTAGAAGGGGGGTTGAATAGTTGGTGCGGAAAGTGTGGTTTTTTTTAAAAAAATTGTTTTGATTCAAGAACACAACTTCTGAAAACAGTTTCTGTTTTCAGGACCAGTTTTAAAACGTTTTTAAAACTAGGTTTTAGGCCTTCCAAAATTCTGAAATTTTGAGCAAACTTAGCCTCAGATGTTATGAGTGTCTCCTAAAAATTTAATTTAAATTCAACCTCTAACCCCTTCAAAATTCGTTAGTGGTCAGATTGCGCGAATCTGCCAGAAACGGTAGACTGTTTTGAAAAATTTATTCCTATTTGTACGTAACTCCAAATGCTCTGAAATTTTAATCACTAACCCCTTATATGTTATATTTAAATGGGTTGAAACAGTTTTGAAAGATGCTTTTGGGAAGTTAGTCAAATACTATCAAATTCTCAACCTTTGCAAGCCTGAAAATCAGACTGCACTAGTCTCAGAACTGTGGACGTTTGATTGACTTATACTTGTCCAAAAGTGTTGAAACTTGTGCCAAATTAACCTTAAGATGTGTGGCTATGATTCTGGAAAGTTTCGTAATTTTTGAAAAACTTTTACTATTTTTACAAACGTAATCAAAACGGATAAACAGTGCTGAAACAGAATATATGTGCTAAAAGTAAATGACACCAAGAATTTTATACTGGTTCGGTTATAAACAACCTACTCCAGTCTTTGAGGAACACCTTCCTCGGTTCACACTAATCACACAACACAAAACACCTTACCACAGGGTTGATGGAGTTACACACCAACTCCAATCCTTTACAAACCTTGTATGTTGAATACAATGCACATGAATACCACCACCTTGCAAGATTGAAGATTGATCACACCTTGATCAATCTTTTACAAAGATAAAGAATGTGTGGTGGTCTAAGATAAGCCTATTCAAGTGTATGAATGTAAGCACAATAGGATTTTTGGAAGAAGAAAGAAAGAAGTGTAGAAGAAGAGAGTGCTAGGCATTTTTCTCTTTTGATTTTGCAAGACTTGTTCTTGTTCTTGTTTTGCTCTCTTGCTTCCCTTTTAACGTTATGGCCGTCCCCCCTCTTGGTCCTTCTCCTCTTGAAAATTATCTTCTAAGTCCTTGGGAGAATATGTGGCATCATTGTGACATGTTCTTGCTTACTTGGCACCTCCTCATTGGATGATCATTTAACCCTTTCTTACTTGACACTCATTGATTGGTTGAATTTTGTCATCACTTGATGACTAGGAAAATCTGAGAATTCCACTAAAACCATGTGCCAAAATCACCATAAAACAATTACCACAACTTCCAAGATCATCACATAAATTAAAGCAAGATAATTTCCTCACAAAAATGATGCAAAATTCGGCCATAATGAGACCTGACATGCTGAAATTTCAGCATGTGATACATGGGTCTTCATTTCAAATTATTACCAAGTTTTCTTTGATTTGTCTCATAAAAATAAATCACCAATTAGTAGACAATATTCTCATCAATTTTGGGAATAAAATTGGACATCACATATAGCCAAAAATCGGCCTAGGTTCATTCACACACATGCTGAAATTTTCAGCATGTGTGATATTCAAAATATCACAATTATAATTTCATATCTTATTCAAATTGCTTCCAAATTGTCTTCCAATTAATCACATGTTTCAAGACACAAAATATAGCCTCATAATGGGTGAAATTCGGCCAGCCTATGATCCACATGCTGAAATTTTCATCATGTGCTACAAATGAGATAAAATTTGAAACATTACCTTTTGTAGCTTCTTTCTTTAAGTCGCCAACATCGTATGCTTGATTTTTGACCAATCAATATACCAACAAGGCTCCACATAGGCTCTATCAAGCTTGTATAGGCGTGTATAATATGTATATACATGAGCTGAATTTTATTTTTACAAACTTTGTAAAATAGTGCATATTTAATAATACACACATGGTATATTCCAATCAGCCCTTAATTTAATTTTCTAGAACACTTTAGGATGTATGACATATGTAAAAAGTGTCTAGATACATGTCGTATGATGTGCCAAAAACGTTCCATGTGTTGTGTACGTAGAAAACCGAATTTTCGATGTTTATCGATTACCCTATTGTTCTCTAATTAAATTCCAACCTTTTGCACATGTTATATATATTATGTTACACATAATATACATAAATTAAACTTTAATATTCAGCACTTGGCTGGTTTTAAAGTGGCACCATTTACATGTGACAAAATTGAAATTGGAATCTCCACAATTTGGCCTTAATGTGGGGTGATTTGTGTGTGCCAACATGGAATGATTTTATGGCTGGAAATAACATCACACCCACAAAAATTATAGAGATTTTTGAGGTGTAGGGGCTAGCCATCTATTTATGTCAAGTACGTGACACGTTGGCGAATTTTCGGTATTCGCCCGATACGACAATTTTCAGTTTAGAACCTTTTAACGTGTCATATTTAATTTGTCATCACCATGACTTATATCATATGATATAAGACCTGAATATACTCATAAATATGAGTTAAGTATGGTGGTGTGACGTTAACATACGTACGTAAAATATATAACGTGTCGGTAGTGCGTTAGAATAAATGTGTATGTGCCTTTTTCAAAAAAAAATCTGAAAATATATATATTTATGTATATATATGCGTGTATATATGTGGTGAAGGAGGAGGAGAGGACTTTCCTTTCTTAGTCTTGTTGCCTTTGTGCCTTGTCCAAATGTTGCTTCCTTTAATGAACTACTTAGTTTAATTAACTAAGTACTTCACTTAATGAACTAGTTTAGTTCATTAATGGTGGCACCTGAAAATAGTACAAACACAACAAATGTTTGCCATTTGATGTAAGATTTAAAGCTTCATGGCTCGTTAGTACGGCAACATTATATATGAACTATATAAGGCAGTTTATATGTAATATGTCATGCACATTTATGTCATGCACGTTTTTAAGCACATTTAAATCATACATTTTGAAATCACTCAAACCCCTTTTTCTCTACACTTCTCTCTCAAAGCCTATTGTATTCATATTCATACATATTGTATAGGCTTCATATAAACCACCATACATGCTATATTTTTGTAAAAGATTGATCAAGGTCTGATCAATCTTTCATCTGTTCGGTGGTGGTGTTCGTGATCATTGTGATTCCTTGTAAGGTTTGTAAAGGGTTGGAGCTGGTGTATAAATCCATCAACCCTATGTGTTAAGCTGTTGTTTGTTGTTTTGTGATTAGTGATAACCTAGGAAGGTGTCCTCAAAGACTGGAGTAGGTTGATTTAACCAAACCAGTATAAAATTCATTGTGTGCTTTACTTATCAGCACTTACTTTCAGTTTCCAGCACAGTGCATCATTTTCATCGCGATCTTAAAAATATCAAATGAATTTCAAAAATCAAGAAACTTTCCAGAAACATAGCCACACGTTTTAAGTTTCATTTGGTGCAGTTTAAACCCTTTTGGACAAGTATAAGTCATCTGAACATCAAAAGTTCTGAGACTAGTGCAGTCTGATTTTCAGGCTTGCAAAGGTTGAGACTTTGAACGTATTTGACTAACTTCCCAAAGATATTTTTCAAAACTGTTTCAACCCAGTTAAACACACATAGAAAAGGGTTTGTCATTAAATTTTCAGATCATTTGGAGCCACGGTTTAATCAGAATAATTTTTTCTAGTCAGACTACCGTTTTTGGCAGATTTGCATAATCTGACCACCAACGATTTTTAAAATGGTTAAAGGTTGAATTTTGATCTGAACTTTTTAGGAGATACTCAGAACATCTGAGACTAAGATCTCCCCAAATTTCAGAATTTTGGAAGACCTGTAACCTAGTTTTTCAAAAGTCACAAAACATGCCCTGAAAACAGAAGCTGTTTTCAGAAGTTGGGTTTTTGGATTAAAACAATTTTAAAAACCAAATAACCTGCACCCACTATTCAACCCCCCCTTCTAGTGGTGCCTTGCAAGTCCTACAAGTGGTATCAGAGCGTAGGCACACTCACGACAAGGAGATCCAACGATCTTAGTAAGATGGCAACCACTAGCTACAAAACCGTGCAAGAAGGAATGTCTACCGTAAGGCCTCCTCTTTTTGATGGTGAGTCCTTTATCCAATAGAAACTTAGAATGAAACTCTTTCTTATTGCTATTGATATTGATTTGTGGTCTATTATAGAAGATGGTCCATTCATTCCATGTAAGTTGTCTATTGTTGATGGTGTCACACTAGAGGTTATAAAAACGAAACAAGAATACACTAGTGATGACAAAAAGAAGTTGAGTATGAATGCTAAAGACATGCAACTACTTTTAAATGGGCTAAGCAAAAGTGAATCTAGTTACATATCTAATTGCTCTAGTGCCAAAGAGATGTGGCAAATTCTTGAGATGAAACATGAAGGGACTAGCCAAGTAAAGGAGTCTAAGATTAATATGCTTATGTCCACACTTGAGTCTTTCAAATGATTGCCAAGTGAGTCTATTGTTGACATGGATTTACGATTGACTAACATCTATAATTCTCTTAAGTCTCTTGGCAAAGCTTTCTCTATGCAGGAAAAGGTCCAAAAGGTACTACGAAGTCTTCCATCCTAATGGGACCCTAAAGTCATAGCAATAGAGGAAAGTAAGGAAACCAAATCAATAAAAATAGAGGAACTAATCAGATCTTTAAAGGTATATGAAAACAAACTCACTTTAAGAAATTTCGAGTCTATTTCTAAAAATGACAAGGCTATAGCATTTAAATCAAATGAATACGTTGTAGATGATAGTGACACAGATTCTGATGACGAAGATTTGATCACGATGGCTAAAAGATTAAGAAAGATCTTGAGAAAATCAATTAAAAACAAACACAATCCTACTTCATCTAAGAACCATAGAAATAAAAATAATGAAGAAAATAAAGTGTTATGAATGTGGGAAACTTGGACACTTGTTATATGATTGCCCTAACAAGGACAAACAAACGAACAAACACCTTGACAAGGATCGGATCAAAACTAGACTCGTCTCAGAACCTAAATAAAGGAGAAGAGCCTTCAAAGCCTCCACTTGGAGTGACACATCCGACTCTGAGACTGACAATACGGAAGAACAAAAGGCACAATTATGCTTTACATCTAAGGCATCAAATGAGGTATCTTCCGACTCTGATTCTGATTCTGAATGTTCTTACGATGATTTATTTAGCCAATATTTAGGGTTGCATAAGTTCTCAAAGACTCCTGCAAAAGAAAAGAAACGATTAATTGAAGGCAAGAAGTTGTTAGAATCTTCTAACACGAACCTTGTTTCTCAATTAAACGATTCGAAAGAAGAGTCGTCATGCATCATCAAAGCATTAAAATCAGAGATCTCATCATTAACTACACATAATAATGAAATGAAATCCGAGATTTCAAACTTGAAATCAAGGAATGCGGATTTAGAGAAAATGGTGAAACAATTTGACATGGGAACAAACATGCTAGATCACATCATTTCTTCACAAAACCATGATAGTGACAAAACCGGACTAGGATACGTTGAGAAAAGTGAGTCACTAAACAAACCAACCAAATTCATTCCATCTAAGAAAATAGATGCATCTAAGACATATGTGACATCTAAGAAGACGCCTAGACCTTCCCCTATGACATCTCATCGTGCTTCATCTTCATATGATACGAGATATAATTTTACGTCGTACAAATATGAAAAGAAACCATTAATGCATACACGGAATTCATTTACCAAAAATGTATCTAGATTATGCCCCGTGCATGCAAACAAAAATGTTTATAAAAAACAAACACCATACTATGTGCATGATGGCATTCTTGGCCAAAGGACAAACGGATTTGCACTAAACGTCTATTATATTATATCTTCATCTCCTTTCTCATCTTTTGGAAGACCTAGAAAGGTCACCTAAAATTTGGGTACCAAAAGGGACATTTTCAAAGGGTTGAATAAGTAACCCTTAAGAACGCACTTATTACTTGAAATGCATGATTTTTTTTAAAAAAATTTCTAGCTCCATACTTAATGCACTTTTGATTGTATTTCCAAAATAAAGGGGGAGAGAATGCATGATTTAAGAGGGAGAGAGAGATTGATTGCACAAATCAAGGGGGAGAGAATTCAAAATTCAAAATTTGAATTTGTGCACAATTGAAGGGGGAGCGACAAAATTTAAATCATGAACTTAGGTTATTTTGTAAATCATCAAAAAGGGGAGATTGTTGAGAAACAGGGGTTTGAGTGATTACAAAATGCATGATTTAAATAACGTGTACTAAAGAAATGCATGACACGTTTTATAACTTGACACGTTTTTGCATGAAACCTACCTTATATAGTTTATATATAATGTTGCCGTACTAACAAGCCATGAAGCTTTAAAGCTTACATCAAATGGCATACATTTTTTTTGTTTGAACTATTTTCATGAGCCACCATTAATGAACTAAACTAGTTCATTAAGTGAAGTACTTAGTTAAATGAACTAAGTAGTTCACTAAATGAAGATATATTTGGAAAAGGCACAAATGCAACAAATTGAAGAATAGAAATTCTCCTTCCTCCCTTAATCACACGTTTTCAACATATATATATATATATATATATATATATATATATATATATTTTTATGCCAAAGAATAGTTTTTATTATGCCTCACTTATGGTGGAGGGAAACCATATTACAATGTTTATCTATGTAGGCAAAATGAAAATATAACAAACATATAATTTGAAGTCCCCAATATATATATATATATATATATATATATATATATATATATATATATATATATATATATATATATATGCACACATCTATGATTCGCCGGTATGGAAGAGAATATGTCACATAAATGAGTATATGGAGTCGCAAATAGAGCATGTGGCTAATGAAATATCTTGGCTACCAGATGCTAATAGGCAATTTACTATAAAATCGGCTTACACTGTTATATCGGCAACGGAGGCATCGTTTCCAGAATATCGCTCCATTTGGTGGCCAACCTCTCCGCCAACGATACATGTGTTTATATGGAGACTCTGGATGCACGCTTTGCTACTAGTAGATAATGTACGAAGTTGGCAAACCATTTTTCCCTCGCAGTGCGCGTTTTGTCGCCAAAGCTCGGATACTCAAGATTATCTTTTCCTTCACTGTAGTTGCATTAAACCAATATGGACAGAATTGTCAATCCTCTTCTCAGGGCCTATGCCTGAGGCACGCACCCTCAAAGGCTATTTATTAAGGTGGTGGCGTCAATCGAATGCAACGACGATGATCAGCCAAATGAAAGTTGTTGTTTCTTCTATGATGGCATGGACAATTTGGAAGGAATACACATCCACATGGTTTGAAGATGAGTCCTTCAGTACTTCACGAGTGTTGGCTACTGTTTGCAAATCAGTCTACACATGGTGCTAAATGATAAATGGTAAGGAATTTGCAATAATGGTTCCTCATTTGTTCAATTCGGCTTACTCTCCTCCCATGCGGACAAAGCGCTTGAGTTGTTTGATGGGCACTGCCACCGTCAGAAAGGATGAAACTCAATGTTGATGCGGCAGTAGGTAGATTCCAAGCTGCAGGACGTGCCGTACTTAGATTCGGCTTACAATGACGTTTGCCTTGATGTATTATGCGAGAAGATACGACAATATCATTGTTGAAATTGATTGTCGCTCCCTTGTAAGTCAGCTAACCGGCATACACACAGGAATATTGGCGGCAGAATTTACTAGGGTGATCACATTTCTCTCTTTAAATCAATCAACAATTCAATATTGCTCAAGGGAAGCGAACACAGCCGACCACACACTTGCAAGACATGGATATAGAGCAGCAGGTCTTCAAGAATTTCACACGCTCCATAGCCTTCCTTGTGAAGTGAGGGGCGCCATCCTCATGGATGTACAACTACCTACATTTCGACATTGAGGATCAATATGTGTTGCCTTCATATACGACAAGTTGCCTGTGTTTTCTTACAACACAGGCAACATTGGTGCGCTTTCCTCTATAGCCTTCCTTGTGAAGTGAGGGGCGCCATCCTCATGGATGTACAACTACCTACATTTCGACATTGAGGATCAATATGTGCTGCCTTCATATACGACAAGTTGCCTGTGTCTTCTTACAACATAGGCAACATTGGTGCGCTTTCCCCCTTCTTAAGCTTGTCTTTATTATTTTGTTGATGATTATATGAGACAGATTAACCTTTTCTTTGTTATCCATTTTTTGAATATACGTGGCTGCCATGACATTCATATGAATAATGTGGGGAGGCGACCATTAAGTCCAGGACATCAACACCAACATTGTGGAGAAATACAAGACATGAATGGAACGTCTTGGTTCGCCCTGAATCCAGGCGATATGGGTATGTACTTTCTACTACGACATATGGTGGCTTTATCGCACAGCATATTGCCTATACATAATATTTCACACTTTTTCTGCGAGGATCACATCATTCATAAATGCAAATTGGGGTCGACTTGCTTTTTTGGATGCACGGTTGCAAAGTTTATTTCAAGGCGGGTTCTTGAAGCATCATCCTTTTGCCATCAGCATTATATCGTTCATTATGTATCATTGGCTAAACATTCTGTACACATAAACATGTAGGCTTTTTCCTTTGCCAAGGTTTTATCCACAAGGGTAGTTTTACTTGGCAAGGTTTTAATGCTGCATATCATATGCGAATGGATGTTAGCTCTCATTAGTTATTTACATTATCTCTTTTCATATGATGATTTCTTGTAATAAGGTATTCCTCCGCCATAAGTGAGGCATTTTAATAAAATTTTACATTGCTGAGAAAAAAAATATATATATTCAGATTTTTTTAAAAAGACACTATACACATATATTCCAACGTAGTACCCACACGTTATATATTTTACGAACGTACGTTAACGTCACACCACCATACTTACCTCATATTTATGAGTATATTCAGGACTTATATCATATGATATAAGTCATGGTGATGACAAAATTATTACGACACGTTACAAGGTTCTAAACCAAAATTGTCGTATCGGGTAACAACCGAAACTTCGCCAACGTGTCATGTACTTGCCATATATAGATGGCCAGCCATACACTTAAAAAATGGCCACAAAATTTTGTGGCTTACATGGTATATTCAGCCATAAAATCATTCCATGTTGGCACACACAAATCACCCTCAATTAACGCCAAATTGTGGAGATTTCAAATTCAACTTTTTAAGCACATGGGGCGCCACTTTACTTCAGCCTTTAGAGCTGAATGTTCAAGTTATTATATGTATATTATGTGTGACATAATATATATAACATGTGCAAAAAACTTGAATTCAATCGGAGAAAAATTGCGAAATCGACAAAAGTCGAAAATTCGGTTTTCTACGAACAATACACATGGAACGTTTTTGGCATGACATATAATATGTATCTAGACACTTTTTACATATTCAATACATTCTAAAGCGTTCTAGAAAAATCTATTTTGGGCTTATTGGAATACACCATATGTGTATAATTACTGTGCACTATTTTATAAAGTTTGAAAAAATAAAATTCAACACATGCCAATCCTACATCACACGCCTAGATCAGCCTTGATGGAGCTTATGTGAGCTTAGTTGGCATCTAAATTGGTGGAGAATAAGCCACACAAGGTTAGTGACATAATGGAGAAAGCTACACAAGGTAATGTTTCAAACTTTGTTACTAATGTAACACATGCTGAAAATTCAGCATGTGTGAGTTATAGTGGCCGATTCTTTGCTCTTAGATGTGATATATTTGCTACTACATTTTTTAAGGATTGATGTGATAATATTATGCTAATGAATTGAAGTATTGAGATTTAGCACATGCTGAAAATTTCAGCATGTGTTGCAAAGAAGGTGGGCGATTTTTTCAAGTTAATGGTGATCAATTTGTCTTGCAAATTTTAGGGGATTGATTATGTGAATTATGGAAACATTTTAACCACTAATTGGCACATGTTTTTAAGTGATATTTTCAGATTTATACAATCATCAAATGATGACAAGTCTCATCCAATCAATGAGTTCCAAATAAGCAAAGCCAAGATGATCATCCAATAAAGTGTTGCCATGTAAGCAAGTGAATGTCACAATGATGCAAGACATTCTTCCAAGGACTTAAAAGATAAATTCCAAGGGGAAGAAAAGCAAACAAGGGGCGGTCACATTTGATAAAAAGGAGAGAAGAAGAGCAAATCAAATACAAGACAAGTCTTGCAAATCCTAGAGGCAAAAACGTTTTCATCATCTCTTTCTTCTACCTTTCTTTCTTATTCTCTCTCAAAGCCTATTGTATTCATATTCATACATATTGTATAAGCTTCATGTAAACCACCATACACGCTATATTTATGTAAAATATTGATCAAGGTGTGATCAATCTTTCAACCGCTCGGTGGTGGTGTTTGTGATCATTGTGATTCCTTTGTAAAGGATTGAAGTTGGTGTATTACTCCATCAACCCTGTGTGGTAAGGTGTTGTTTGTTGTTTTGTGGTTAGTGATAACCGAGTAAGGTGTCTTCGAAGACTGGAGTAGGTTGATTTAACCGAACCAGTATAAAATTCCTTGTGTTCTTTACTTTTCAGTACTTACTTTCAATTTCCAGCACAGTGCATCATTTTCATCGCGATCTTAAAAATATCAAACGAATTTCAAAAATCAAGAAACTTTTCAGAAACATTAGCCACACATTTTAAGTTTCATTTGGTGCAGTTTAAACCCTTTTGGACAAGTATAAATCATCCAAATGTCAAAAGTTCTGAGACTAGTGCAGTCTGATTTTCAGGCTTGCAAAGGTTGAGACTTTGAATGTATTTGACTAACTTTCCAAAGGAGTTTTTCAAAACTGTTTCAACCCAGTTAAATACACATAGTAAGGGGTTTGTCACTAAATTTTCATATCATTTAGAGCCACGGTTTAATCAGAATAAAATTTTCAAGTCAGACTACTGTTACTGGCAGATTTGCGCAATCTGACCCCCAACGATTTTTAAATGGGTTAAAGATTGAATTTTAATCTGAAATTTTTAGGAGATACTCAGATTATCTGAGACTAAGATCTCTCCAAATTTCAGAATTTTTGAAGACCTGTAACCTAGTTTTTCAAACGTCACAAAACATGTCCTGAAAACAGAAAGTGTTTTCAGAAGTTGAGTTTTTGGATTAAAACAATTTTAAAAACCAAATTTTCCATACCCACTATTCAACCCCCCTTTCTAGTGGTTCCTTGCAGGTCCTACAGGTACCGCCTGTCATTATATATATATATATATATATATATATATATATATATATATATATATATTAAATGAAAGAGCACCGCGTCTCCAATTTTATTATGTCGCCCTCACTTATGGCGGAGGAATAACATTGTTACAAATAAAGTCAAAACATAACAAAATGTAACTGCTGGAAGGCCGAAATGCGTGAATCCATATCGGGCCATAATGTAAAAGGTCTTGTTCAAATGAGGTATGATATGCCTCATTAAAACATTGGCAAGCAAAACCACCTTTGTGGATAAAATCTTGCACGAAGGAAAAAGAGAACATATTTACCCCATTTGAAGCATACAATAGCAAGTTAAAGCACATGTTAAGTACTATCGATCGGGGGAGTGTGTCTCGAGAAGCCGCATGTGCGCTTATGATAGTCCATGCAATGTATATATATATATATATATATATTTATTTATTTATTTATTTATTTATTTAAACGGAAGGATACCTTCCGGCTTTTATTTATGTATCATATCCCACGTTAATGGCCGAGGGTAGCTGTTACTACAAGCTAAAATAAAAGAAAAAGAAATCAAATGATCAGTCGTGGGACTGCAAATCTATCTATATTTCAAAAGAACGATGACTGCGCCGTCTAGTAACCATTGAGGACGGTGGAGGTGGTGGAAGATCCTTCCGAGACCTGCATTTTTTCCGAGATAGTCCACCAAGGAGAGTCCCGCCACCAGTCGATGTCCTGCAACAATCCATATCATCGCCCGCAATGATCAAACTCTCGCGTAGATCATCATATTCAGTCCCTTTACGGAGAGTATATGAGAGAGAAGCTTCATTGTCCGAACCTAGTGCCAAATCAAATTCCTCTTCCTCTTCCCGAAAGTGATCTTGATAGAATTGTTCAATTAAGGGATCATAAGCAGGCTGGCCAATGGCTGGCATTATCGCTAGTGGAACTGGCAATTCAACTTGAATGGATTGAATTTGGACTTCCGGAGCCACTTCAGACGATGGGTTCATCTCGTGAGCATGCTGTATGGTCGTGTCTGAAATCTCCAAGGGCGGAGATAGTGTAGATGTATCTATGTGCTGCTGATACTGTTGCTTTTGAAACTCCAATGTAGGCGGCACTACCAGTACCGGACATAAATCTACAGTCAGCCTAGAGAAAATCTGCGATATAGATGGATCAGCAGTAGGTGCAGTGTGTTGCGTGGTATCAGATGCTTCATCCAAAGCGTCTGGAATGCGTGATGGATCAACTGTCGATAAAGGTGGCTGTGCACTTTGAGCCATAAGTCCTTCGATATTTATGGGGAGGTCCTTAGGGTCTTCAACATCAACGATTCCCTCATGTGCTGAAGGATTTGCGGCTGATGGACGTTTAACAGGGGTCCACCGCGTTTTGGGTTGACGAACGGGGGGAGGCGGAGGAGGTGGTGGTGGAATACTCGATTCTCCTGTGGATGAGCAATCAGCGAGTGCATGTCCCAGTCTGCGGCAGTCAGTGCAGAATAAAGGTAAATCTTCATAAACAATGGGCTGCAAGATTAAACGACCTTTAGCTTGTAGATATATTTTTTGAGGCAAATCTTGAGATACATCAATCTCTACACACACCCGAGCTACTGACGGACGCAGGCCCTTGGAGGTAGCCACGTCTAGCTTGATTGGTAAACCAATGGAACGAACGATTTCAAATAAAGCTTCCTGCTGATGAAGGTGTATCGGCAGTGCAGGGAGGGCAACCCAAACCGGCACGATGGGGACATCGGAGGATGGATCAAAATCAACAGTCCACTTCGTAACCCTCATGTGGCAACCAGAAATTTGCCAAGATCGACGATAAAAACATCGCAAATAATCCGCCTCATTGTTAAAATTCATCAAAATATGTGATTGATCAATAAGAGTAATCCAAAGGTCGTGATGAAACCCAATCTTCTCAAAGACTGCGCGTATGACCTTCAATGGGGGACGACCATACCAAAAAGTACCAACTAGAGAATACCGAAAAGGAGCAGCAAGCGCATCAATTTCCGAATCAAGGAAAGATACCATTGGAATACCTTTGTAACGAGTCGCTGTCTTCGGCGAGATGGTGATCGATGGAGCGGCCGATCCGGCCACTACTGCGGCGAATGTAGGCACAGTAGCCATTGCGCTGAATCGCAATGTCGGCTGTGGTAATCGATGAGAGCCAGCAAAGCGTTAGGGATGGCGGCAGCGGTGACCCCGTCGAAATGAGAAAATGCAACGGATCTCGTCTGAATCGTTGTTGCAGGAGGAATCGATGAAGAAGAATGGAAAAGCTACGATCTTTCCATGCGATCGAGTGAAAAAACAGCAGTAGAGCGCAATGTATTAACAAAGATGCAGATGCAAATTGATGGGAATCGTAGATTCATTGTCGGCGGCGGTGGCTTACGCCAACCGCTGGTTTTCGCCAGAGAGAGTTGACGCCGCCATTTATATATATATATATATATATATATATATATATATATATATATATTGATATATATATTTATATATGTATATGTATATGTATATATAGGTTTAGATGATTTCCTAGTAGGTTTAGGAACTACACTTAATGTAGCAACCCATCACGAGCCCTAGTACTCGAAACGACTCACCTGCCGTATCTCACTAATGAGAATACAAGGCGTCGATATAATTCAATTATACATTATCACAATAACGTAAATCGATGTCAGCAGAAGTCATAAACTAAAAACCTTCGATAACGTAAACATCATCATTGATACAATGTCTAAGAATTCTAAATCAATACAACAGTTAAATGGATAAAAACACTAATCACGGAAACACATAAACCTCAGATATCGAAATAACAGCCTCAACCAACCTTCGAAAGTCTCGTCTGAATACCCTTAATCCGGAAATCTCCCGTCTGGATCTTCTACGGTATACTAACTCATGTGTAAGCATGTCCTACCTTCCCATACCTACAAAGCTGGTGAGTGGTGGTGTGAGCCAAAATCAACGGGCTCAGTAAGCAACCTACCTATACCCATTATGAAAATCATACATGTAGAGATAATTACAGGTAACATACAACCTACATACATGTCTCTATTACTCAATTTAATTCATTCGAATATCTTTAACAGTCGACACATCAAGAATAGTCAAATAAGATCCATCATTCAATCTACATAACCGTGAAACATGCTCTTCTCAAGTATGACATACACAACAACAAATAATCATACAAACAAAGAAGAGAACAATGCATACCAATGAAGTAGATAAACTGCAGAAAGTAAGTCACTCCACATAATAATCCGCAACTTCATGATGCATGCCTTTCCCTACGTGTCACGAAACAACATCACTATCCCACACAATATGTTCTTCTTTTTTTCCATGATATGCTATGCATGACCCAGGGTCCTAACACACGCTTGGTAACATGGAGTCAGCGCACACGCTCCGTAACATGGAGTCAATGAACACACGCTCCGTAACATGGAGTCAACGAACACACGCTCTGTAACATGGAGTCAGCGCACACGCTCCGTAACGTGGAGTCACTCGCCCCGAAGGGATGCAATGCTAATGCACGTGCCATGAATGCTGCATACACATAACTCACGATCCGGCGCATACATGCTCCTATATATACTCGCGCCTATACACGTGTATATATACTTACATGTATACCCCCATTTTATTACGGCGTATTCATACTCATATATATACCCGCGCCCATACACGTGCATATATACCTGCATGTCTACCCCCACACATCCATATACACATGCAATACGTATTAAGATCGTACAACCATACATACACCTAGTTCATTTATACATACTTATCTCACATATACATACAACTCGCATATAGAGAAAGTCCAGTTACAGATATGCAGCAAACAACACACTGATGCACGATAAGCATAACAAGCACAAATAGACCACTTACCTCTGATGCATGACAATATAACGGTCACAGATAGACCACTTACCTCTGATGCATGACAGTATAACGAGCGCAGATAGACCACTTACTTCTGATGCATGACAGCATAATGAGCACAAATAGACCACTTACTTCGGATGCATGTCAACATAAAGAGCACAAATAGACCACTTACTTCTGATACATGACAACATAAAGAGCACAAATAGACCACTTATTTCTGATGCATGACAACATAATGAGCACAAATAGACCACTTACTTCTGATGCATGACAACATAAAGAGCACAAATAGA
Organism: Eustoma russellianum; assembly: GCA_036186865.1. Lineage (NCBI taxonomy): Eukaryota > Viridiplantae > Streptophyta > Magnoliopsida > Gentianales > Gentianaceae > Eustoma > Eustoma russellianum. The sequence continues at coordinate 12,291,790 of AP025054.1, read as the reverse complement.
CCACTTACTTCTGATGCATGATAACATAAAGAGCACAAATAGACCACTTACCTCTTATCGGTCACTTAGCTTCCTTATCATATGCTCGAGCATAAGGAAGGTTACTATGCTTCTACATGTCCAACTTATCCTCCATAGTCTCCAAAATTTGAACCTGTATGTTAATTATTTGTTTATTATGTTTTATTTTCTTTTCTTTTTTTTATTGCCGAAGGTAGCATATGTGTGTTTGTTTAAATTAGCTCAACACAATCTTTGAAATCATATATACATGTTCACTGCCACACGTTAATCATAGATATATATAATTATACATATAACTTCAAAAACTGAGTATGTATATATGTTAAAAAAAATTCAAACTCTATATATATAATATCAAATCCTGGGCAGTAAATAATTATATACATATATTTCCGAAGTTTAAGCAGGATATATATATATATATATAAATATATATATATATATATATATATATATATATATATATATATAATTCCGACTCTAAAAATATATAGATAACTAAAATCTGAACACAGTTTGCGTAAATACATATATAACTCTCAACCCGTTTGAATATATAAACATATAGATCTAAAACAGGAAACACCTATATATATATATAGTCCCCAAAAATAACGTAATATATGTATATACCTCTAAATGAAATTCCGAGACACAGTAGAAAATATAAATATGTGTATGTAAAATTCAACCAATAGTTAAATATACATAAATCTTAAAATACAATTGTTTACATATATTTTTATCAATTATTCATAAAAACAGTAAGTAATCATATATATAAATAAATCTGTAGACAACTGCTACATATATAAGTGTATAAGTCATGCTGAGACCAGTATATATAATCACATGTCGAGACCAATATATATAAGTGTATAAGTCTACGCTTTAGGTTGACATTGCATTTGTTTGCTTATGTTTTAATGGTGTTTGGCATTACATATACATATACACGTTACACGTGATATACATATACATGTTCCTTCACTAACACACTAGCACATCATATCTCTATTATCATGTTATTTATACAAGTACGTGTAGAGCTGGGGGTCTCATGCGTCTTGTTGCCGAGAGACATGACAACTGCATACTCGAACTCAGGCAACGTCAACATTCAGAGCATTCACACAATGGGTTGCTTGTATTCTGGCGGAATACAAGCAACGTCGGTATGTATTTCAATCTCTACAATATCTTAGTAAGAATTACATATAGCTTCTGTTTCACTTTATCATTGTTTTATGCTTCTCGGACTTCAAACGGAATGTGGCAACCACAATGTTTCCTCACGAGATATGCATATGGCACAAACGACAGACACCAGTGGCATTGGCAGCACAGTATCATCCGAAAATGCATCTCCCTGCCTACATCAGAGATATACAACAATGGCATCACATTTATCATGTACATTCACTAGCAAAATTTCTGCGTAGCTTGTACATTTTTAAATTGTTATTTTGTTTATCTTGGGAGAGTCTCCCGCCATAGCTAGGACCACAATGTAACCACGGTATTCCTCTGCCACAAGTGAGGGTTCACTATATTAATAAAACACCTGGACGGTACCGCCCGTCTTTCAACTAATATATATATATATATATATATATATATATATATATATATATATATTTTAAGCACTTTTCACTTACCCCTATCTACACCTGCAGTAGCGGAACTACAAGCAGCTTATTTTAGCTTCCTATATTTTGCAACACAATGGGACTCAATTGATGTTGAAGTGGATGCATATGGGGTAGTTTCAACAACACAGCAGCACAGTCATGGTCTTGCCACAATGTTCCGGGAGATTCTCAGATCCACCAGGGCTACACTCACACACACACCTCGCGAAGCCAATGAACCTGCGCATTATCTAGCACAATACGGACAGTTTCATCAACAACTTACTATCTTCCCCTCGGTTGCATCTTTGCCATCAATGGTTCGAGCAAGTTACTTGACGGAGACCATCCCTCATCTTAGACATGAACATGGCTAACATTCGAATTAGTTGCCCATATCACACGATATGGGCAACATGGGTATGCTTTACTGCCTGCTATATACTGTCTTTTTCCATGGGTGCATCATTGACATATTCCAATTTCCCGTTACCCATATCCCATGATATGGGTAACCTGGGTAATGTGTTTTACTTATATGCATGTCCACCAAATGCCAGTATCTATATTCTTCACAATACTAATGGATTCCTGTTTCTATGCATGACTCTATGGCTACAACTCTGCTGGAGGAAATACCTTCTCAACAAACCTGCAATCACAGTATACAATGTTCAACTACGGATCTCAGCAAGCATCACACACTCAGCAAGCGGCGCGCATCTTACATTATCCTATGTAAAAGCTCACTCCTTTCATATAAATATGTACGCTTTTTCCTTCGCCAAGGTTTTATCCACAAGGGTGGTTTTACTTGGCAAGGTTTTAATGCGGCATATCATATATGATTGGAGATTAGAAATTATTAGTGCATTGTACTATTATCATTCATTCGCTCAAATATTGTACTAAGGTTTCCCTCCACCATAAGTGAGGCTTAATAAAATAATTTTTTCGTCAAAAAAAAAAAAAAAAAAATATATATTTTAAGCAAGAAATATCTTATTATTGATAAAGCCTCACTTGTGGTGGAGGAAAAACCATATTACAAAGCATCAGAGTATGTGAATAAATGAAATAACGAACGAAGAATAGCATATCTCCAGTCATATACGATATGCCGCATTAAAACCTTGCCAGGTAAAACCACCCTTGTGGATAAAACCCTGGCGAAGGAAAAAGCGTACATATTTATACAACCATCATTGATATGTGCTAAATTTACAATTAAAAACGAAGACGTGTATGTCCTATCTGCTGAGAACATGCGAAAACGCCAGTTATATCGGGGAAGAGTGCTAGCCCGAGCCATGAGGTCTTCATAAACAAAGCTTGAGTGAGTAGTATAGACTGCGGAGTTCCTCAGTGTGCGGTGTTTTTCCAGCAATACGTACAGCCAAAGACATGAGAGAACAAGTAGGAAGAGGCAGTTATGAAGCAGAAAATGACAATGTAAAATATTGATGAGAGGTAGACAAGACATACCAAGCCTGCCTGAATCCCGCAAGAGACAGGCAGGGAAATTCTTGAAATGCCAATCCATATGGAAGACAGTCTGAGACACCAGCAGGATGAAACTCCTAAACAGCATTTTAGAAACCACCATTGAGTTAAGAACGAAAAGCTGGAAGCGTGTAGTCAGTCGCAATAATTCCTCGTATATGTGCGGGTACTAATGCAAGCTTGGAATACGATGTAAGAAGCATGGTCCGTGAGCCTTACTGGGATAGATAGTGCGCTGCTTGATTGACCTCTCGAGGCGCATAAGATATGTGTATAGATGATTCAGCAAGGAACTCGCGTAGACGATGAAGGTCCCGAGCCAGGGGAGTCCGAGCATGCATGAGTGTGAGGAGCTGATGACAATCTACCTCTACCTGTAACGGGCCATATATCGGTAGATAATGTAAAAGTGAGATTAATACAGCTTGTGCTTCAACTCTAACTGGATAGTCATGTCGCAGAGGAAAGGAGATGGCATGAATAAAAGATCCTTGCGCATCACGTAATACTGCTCCACCCCCTGCATTGTGACAACTAACAGAGGCATCAGTATTCAATTTTAGTCTTCCAACGGGTGGAGGGTTCCAACGTACAATCCGCAGTCTTGACAAACGAAGAGGAGGAGAAAGACCGTTATTAATGAGACGAGGAATATTGGATACTATTTTTGTTCCGCTTTGTGCCTTGGCCCAGAGAAACATATCTAGACGAATATTCTTGAGAAGTGTTTGCTGAGACCAAGTTCCATCCCCAAACACCAATTCAGCATAAAATGTCCAAATATTCCAAAGTAGCGTTCCAAGATATATTTTCTGCATATAACCAAGAAACCCATCTGCCGCTTCAAACCACACCGAAAGCATAAAACTGCGCCAACCAGTGGCCTGATTTGGCCGGATATCTAACAAATCATTGAAATAATGTTGAACAGGGCGGATTTGGGAACAATGATAAAAAATGTGATTGCGAGAGGCTGAATCCGCTCGACAAAACGGACATATACTTGGCAGAATTTGTATAAAACGGGAGAGGTTGTCTGGCAAAGGCAGTGCGTTATGCAAGAGCTTCCAAAGAAATACCTGTATCATCGGACGTTGACGTGGTACCCAGGCTATTTGATTAGACAGGAGCGATGGGGCTGTAGATCGAAGAGACTCATATGCATCCTTTAGCAGGAACTGACCCGTGGAGTTTAGCCAAACTGGCGCTCCGTTAATCCACTGGACCAATGTCTGACATTTTGGATTAACATGGCAAATTTGTTTCCATATAGGAGAGTCATATATACGTGAAACAAATGTTTGAGCTCTTTGATAGCGTCGACGCATATATTCCCCCCATAAAGTTGAACTTACATGATATTGCCACCATAATTTTGCTGCGTAGGCACTCTGAATGCTATCGAGACTACGAAGGTTGAGACCACCCTCTTTTGTAGGACAACAAATGGTTGACCATTTAACCCAGTGGCGTCTATCAGGCCCCCATAGGAAAACCGCAAATCGCCTTTCCAGCGATCGAACGACACTACGTGGTATAGCAGATGCAGCCAGAACATGCAGAGGTATAGATAAAATGACAGAGCGAATGAGTAATAGCCTGCCAGCGGTACTTAATATCTTGGCTTGCCAACCATTGAGTTTAGAGTCAACATGCTGTATCAGATCTAAACAGTGTGTAGATCGCGTAATACCTTTATGAAGATATGAGCCTAAGTATTTCATTGGGAGGCTTGTCTGCCGCACTCCTAGTAAAGCAGTACATGCACTGCGCTGTGACGTAGAAACTGCATCCGAGTAGACTACCGAACTTTTGTTCCAGTTTACCGCTTGTCCCGAAACGTTTTCATAAGTAGTTAGAAAATTCTTAAATGCCCGAAAATTTTGGCGACTAGCATCAAGAAATATAAGTAAATCATCCGCATAAGATAAATGCGTAATGGTCATAGGGATGCGGCCAATAGCGTATGGCCGAATAACTGAATGATCAACCAGAGACTTAAGTCCACGACTAAAACCCTCTGCAGCAAGAATAAATAATAAAGGTGAGAGTGGATCCCCTTGCTTGACCCCTCGAGTAGGCCTAAAAAACCCATACGGAACACCATTCGTGAGTATTGAAATGTGCGTAGCCTTCAGCTGATTTAACACCAATGTGACAAACATGGTGGAGAAGCCAAAACAACGCATGATGGCCTGCAAGTACTGCCAATTTACCCTATCAAAGGCCTTTGCCATATCCAGCTTAAGAACTGACTTATGAGGGCGCACACCTTTATCAAGCCAATGTATTAGCTCGTTGGCTAATAGGACTTGCTCCGTGATACCTCTTCCCTTTTGAAATCCCGCTTGCTCTGGTGAAATTATCTTTGGCAATAACGAATTCAACCGCGTGGCAAGGATACGCGTTTGAACCTTACTCATAAATGTAGACAATGCAATAGGTCTATAGTCATTAAAAGTACGTTGAGATGATCCTTTGGGGATCAGAACAATCATCGAGTGAGCCATGGCACGCGGAACGGGAAGGCCTAGAAAATATTCTTGTACCGCTTTATGAACATCTTGACAAATAACCTCCCAACAAGTGCGAAAGAACCACCCATTATATCCATCGGGACCTGCAGCACTATGAGGATCTAAACTCCATACAGCTTCTTTAACTTCCTCCAAAGATGGTAGAGCAGTGAGAATTATGTTTTCGTCCGCAGTAATCAAGGAAGGAATTGAGGATAAAAATGTAGTTGGATCTTCTATTGGTTGAGCAGTGAACATGCGGGTGAAATGATCCACAGCCGCTCGACCAATGTCCTCTGGCGTATTACAGTAAGTTCCGTCCGCAAGATAGATTCCTTGCAAGCGTTGTCGACGTTGTTTATCTTTAACTATAGAATGGAAATATCGTGAGCCACAGTCACCCTCTTGCAGCCATTTGACTCTAGCTTTTTGTTTCCAATATTGAAGTTCAATATTTGTCACACGACGCAACTCAGATTGGGCCTCAAAATAGGCCATGCGAGTGCAGTCGTTAGGCTCCTGGTCAAACTGGATCTCCGCTGAATTAGCCTGGCGTTCAGCATGTTGCACCATATGAAAAATATTGCCAAACACATCCCTATTCCACTGTCTGACGTCCTTCTTGTATGCCCGTAGCTTGGCACATAATCCATGCATACCACCAACTGTTGGATACGATGACCAAGCTGCTTTGGTGAATGTCATAAAGTCCGGGTGAGACGTCCAGACGGTCAAAAATCAAAATTGCTTAGGGCCAGATTGAATGTCAGACGAACATTGAAGCAAAAGTGGGCAATGGTCAGATGTTGTACGACTCAGATGAGACAACTTCAACAGTGGAAAAACATTGTAAAAACTTTCATTACAAAATACCCAATCAAGTCTACGCCATACCCGTCCTAGTCCACGACCACCTTGCCAGGTATAGCGAGTTCCACTGTGAGGGACCAATTGTAACTCAGCATATTGGACCGTGTCGTTAAAATCTTGAAGAGCTGAAATAGAAGGACGTGACGTTCCTTTATGATCCAGAGGCGATAGAAACGTGTTAAAATCTCCCGTTATCAACCATGGGTCATGACAAGTATCATAGCAGTGCTTAATCGATTGCTAGAGAATCTGTCTGTGCTGCACAGTGTGGCGACCATAAACACAAGAAATACGCACTATATGCTGCGTATGTAGCTGGAAACGAAAGTGGGCAATTTGCTCCAACAGGCAAACATCCATAAGTTGTAAACTGGATGTTTTCCAGAAACACCATGCACGTCCGTCACAAACACTTTGTGATGCAGTAAAACCTAGATTTATTTGAGCTCTGGTTAAGCGTGATTCTGGCTGTTGAGGTTCTATGAGAAAAAGAAATTGTATACGATACTGAGTGAGCAGGAGTCTCAAGCGAGGCAATGAAGTGCGTAGACCTCGCAGATTCCACGTTAGCGTATTCATTGAGACCGCTGGGAGGTAGAGCTTGAAGAGCGAGCAGCACTGCGAGTTATAACCTGTCGAGGGGGTCTAGGAATCTGAGAGTGCAAGCGACGAGTACGTTTACGTATGCATGGAACAAATCCTTCTGCATCTGCTTCAATAGAAGGATTAGAAATTCTATGAAGCAGTTCAGCGTCCGATGATCCTTCTCTTGCTCGGGGCATGCGCAACGATAATAAATCTGAGGCCCGTTGATAGCCTTCTTGGGCAGCTGATGGATTAGGTATCGAATGGGGCAACTCCACGGCATCTGTTTCAGATGCGGTGTGCAAAATGTCTGGAGAGGAGGACGGCGTTTGCTGACCTATCTGTGCATCGTCATTAAATCTTGTCATGTCAGGCTGATGCCGCGGGGGATCAGAGCTCTCATGTACTTGAAGATCAGAATCCTCCACTGTATGACACCCAGGAGGATCATCTAGAAATGCAGCATTAGTGGTGCGCTCCTGCGGTAACGGCGCGTCAGTGGCTGCGTTAACATCCTGCTGTTGCAAAGTAGTTGGGCCTGCCACAGTATCATCGTGGGGCTGAGTAACATCAGTTGTAGGTTTAGGGCGCCATTGTTGCAGAGATGGCGGCGGCACGGGAGTCTCTCCACAGCGATCACGTTTGTGTCCCAAAAGATTGCATTTTGAGCAATAATCCGGTATATCCTCATAAATCACTGCTTGGTAATGATGATGATCTATACTTTGAATGTGAAGCTTCGTGGGTAATTCCTTTGATACATCAATTTCCACGCAAATTCTAGCCACAGACGGACGGAGTACCTTTTGGGTTGCAGCATCCAATCGAATTGGGGTTCCGATCATATTGGCAATAGCAAACAGCGATTTTTCATTCTGTAAATATACAGGCAGCCCTGGCATAGAAACCCAGATGGGTACAATGGGAGCATCATATCTAGGATCAAAGTCATGAGTATATTTGGTGATGAGCATATGAAAACCCAGGATATTCCATGATCTACGTCCAAAACAACGATTATAATCCATCTCCTTTTCAAATCGCAGGAGCACGTGAGATTTGTCGAGCAACCCTGCATGAACGGCGCCAGTAAAACCTATACGATCCAGTGATTTTTGCAATGCCACCATAGACGGCCTTCCATTCCAGAAAGATCCAACCAGTGAAAAACAGAATGGAGACAATAGTGTTGTTACCTCAGATTCATCAAAAACGATCGACGGTAGACCTTTATAGCGCTGAGGTTGTTTTTGAGAGATCGTTGTTGGTAGCTTCGCAGGAGAACCAGCCAATATAGCAGCATAGGACCGGCCGGCCGAAGCCGCCGGCCCGGAAGTCGACATTGTCGCAGAACCAGCGATGAAGATGATCGCCGCCGATCGCCAGAGCCCGCTTTTTTTATAATAAATGTTATATATATATATATATATATATATATATATATTTTATCGAAAACAAATTTTATTAGTAAAAACCCTCACTTGTGGTGGAGGAAAACCATATTACAGAGAATAAAAGTATGACGAAAATGAAGCATACGATTATCAATATCCAAAATATATATGATATGCCGCATTAAAACCTTGCCAAGTAAAACCACCCTTGTGGATAAAACCTTGGCGAAGGAAAAAGCGTACATATTTATATAAATGGAGTATTGATATGCATGGCTGTCTGTAAGAAAATTACAATACAAAGAAATGTCAATGTGAACCAAACAAACTGGATTCCATGGAATGGTTGTCCTGTGATAAATGTCCGCCGTCTCTGCCGTTCGTAACAGATTGCTGTCGGCTTTAGCGAAGATGAGCCATGTTCTCGTACATGCACAGAAGAAATACACTGCTGAGTGATGAAACAAAACGAAACAGATAGAAATTCGCGAGCCAAATCGGGAGAAGATCATACCCGGCCTGCCTACGCCAAATATGGCACAGGCAGATGTATCAAAAAATTGCCAATCCATGTGGAAGACTTGTGACGCATGGAAACAACGTAACTGCTGCGTCATTGGCCTCGTGCCATCATGCATAAATCCGCAAAAAACATTGTAAAGATGTAAGGTTGCAAAGCAATCCATGCAGAATGGATATCAAGCATGAAATGTAAGAAATAAAAGTAACAACAAGGAATGTCTGGGACTAAATGAACGAAGATCATACCAGGCCTGCCTGCCCCAGTTAGGGAGCAGGCAGAGAGTGCAAAAATCGGCCAATCCATTTGGAAGACAGTAATATTAAGGAACTCGTAAATTTGCTGAAGAGAGGTCCAAAGTTAGGGCAGTACGGACGAGCGATGGTAGACTATTGTGCGAATATGTCCGAGTTTGTGGGATCCTCATCGCATGCTGAGCTAGATAATGTGCAGTCATGTTTGCTTCTCTATATACATGAACATAATCGAGGGCATGCTGACGCACTAATTGCCATAACAGCCGAAGGTGGTAATTCCCAAAAACTGGTTGCGGCTGTCTTAGTCTTGAGATCAATTGCGCACAGTCTGATTCTAGGATAATATTGCGATAAAGGGGAAGGAAATGCAGCAAGCCAAATACTGCGGTCTGAATCTCAGCTGTGAGTGGAGGACAATGTGGAAGCCAAAAGGAGATTGCAGCCACACAGACTCCTAGGTGAGTACGCAAAATTGCTCCACCAGAGGCATTGCGACGGCCAACTGATGCATCGAAATTTAACTTTAGCCTACCAGATGGTGGCGTTTGCCATCGGACTATCTGAAGACGGGGGGATTGTATACTTGGTACCCACGATAAACGTAAAGGGGGCCCTGCCGCAAGTTTTGATCCTTTCATATATTTAGCCCACATGTCAATATCATAGTGGATGGATGCCCGAAATGCTGCAGGAGAGAATGATGTCGAAGTCCCATAGATCATTGCTGTATAGGCACGCCATGAGTTGAAGACCACAAGAGCCGGGACTATAATTTTTAAAACTCCAAAAAGTGAAGAAAATGATGAGCGATACCACCAAGAAAGCAAATATTGCCGCAGGGGCAGGGAGTTTGGCAAAGGGCCGTGTAATTCAGCTGCCAAAAAAGTCCAAATTGTCCGTATGGGGCTGCAATATATAAAAATGTGGTCCACCGTAGCAGAGTGTTGCTTACAAAATGGACATTGTGTGGGGCGAGCCATAGAATACTTATGGATATAATCCTCAAACGGCAACGCCTTATGGAAAATGCGCCATAACAATAATTTAGTAGCAGGGGAATGATGTTTATACCAGATAAATTTAGCAGAGAGTAATGTGGGGCTTGCAACACGGCAGCAATCATAAGCAGATTTTAAGGTAAACTCTCCAGACACCGACGGCTTCCATGTGAGGTGATGTCCAGAGCCCTCCGTCTGAGCAATGCAGTGAGTATGAATTCTGCAAATGAGCTTCCAAACTGGTGAGTCCGGAAGGCGTGGGCGATAATCACCGCGAGTACCATACTTGACCTGCATATATTTACTCCATAAAGTATCCTGGCGATGATACGACCACCATATACGGCTGTGATATGCAAGTTGTAAACTACTAAGGTTTCGCAGCCCTAAGCCACCTTCGTCAGTTGGCACCGTGATGGAAGACCAAGCAACCCAATGATACCGATTACCCCAATAAAAGGATGACATTTTCCTTTCAATGACTTTAATAACAGACTTGGGCAAACCTCCTGTGGCTAGAATATGCAGGGGGAGAGAGGCAATTACTGACCGTAAAAGCACCAAACGGCCTGCTGCTGATAGAAGACGGGAATGCCAGCCTTGTAAGCGAGCATCAATATGCTGCAGGAGGGTTGTGCAATATCTTGCACGATTGATACCCTTATGCAAATATGATCCAAGATACCAGAATGGTAAAACAGTGCTCCGCATGCCTAATATTGTCTCAAAAGAGCGACATTGATTAGGGGAAATGCTTGCTGATGGTATGAAACTACTCTTCTGAAAGTTTATTTTTTGTCCTGACGCAGTTTCATACAAAGCTAGAAAAGAATGAAACCTCCGTAAATTGCGTTTTGTACCGCGTAAAAAAATTAGCAAATCATCTGCATATGCCAGATGAGTGATAGAAAATGGTACCCGACCCAGACGAAACGGCTGAAGATCTCCAGAGTCAACTAAATTTTTGATTCCCCTGCTAAAACCCTCAGAAGACAGAATGAATAGTAGTGGTGACAGTGGGTCACCTTGCTTGACACCTCTGTATGGCCTGAAGGATGTCGAGGGTTGGCCATTAATCAAAACCGATAATTTAGTAGCACGCAAGTGATTTAGAATGATGCGAATAAAGAAGGGGGAGAAACCGAAGTGCTGTAGTAGCAATTCCAAATATTCCCAGCTAACCCGGTCAAATGCTTTCATCATATCTAATTTCAAACATAACTGGGACCCACCTTTATCAAGCATATGAATCATCTCTCGGGCCATAAGAACTTGTGAAGAAATATCATGGCCAGGCATGAAGCCTGTCTGTTCAGGAGAAATTAATTTAGGCAACAAGGTGCTTAAACGCGTAGCAATTATTCGCGTACAAACTTTACTCAGAAAGTTCGTCAAACAAATCGGACGAAAGTCACTGAAAGTGTGTGGAGACTGAGTCTTGGGGATTAAAGTTATCAACGCGCTTGCCATGACTGATGGTTGAGGTACCCCAAGAAAAAACTCCTGCACAGCTTTGATCACATCTGAATGTATAACCGTCCAACACGAGCGATAGAAATGTCCATGGAATCCATCCGGGCCTGCCGCACTCTGTGAGTCTAACTGCCATACTGCATCCTTAACCTCAGCTGCCGACGGTAATTGCGTTAGCATAAGATTATCCTCCGCTGTTATTAGACATGGTATATGGGATAAAATAGGCGAATGATTATGTGTAGATTCCCGAGCGAATAAGTCTGTATAGAAGGAAACAGCCTCCGACATTATATCTGCGGTGGATGTAAGGACTACGCCAGTTGATGAGTGTATTTGCTGTATACGCAGATTAGCTCTTTGTCCCTTAACAATAGAATGGAAATAGCGGGTATTTGCGTCACCCTCCGTAAGCCATTTTACTCTGGCTTTTTGCTTCCAGAAATGTAGCTCATAAGCAGATGCCTGGTGGTATTCAGCTTTGGCACGCTGGTATGCCTCACGTGTCACTTCAGTTGGGTCTGCCTCCCAGCTAGACTCTGCATGATTTAGATGATTTTCCGAATGCTGTAGATTGATAAATATATTACCAAATATAACCTTATTCCATTGTTGAATGTCACGTCGCAGTGAGAATAACTTTGAGTAAAAACCATGCATTCCCCCTGTAGTGGGATAGGATAACCATGCATGCTGCATATAAGAATGAAAGTCAGGATGAATCAGCCAGGAATCCAAGAAACGAAAAGAGCGTGGGCCAGATACTGTAGTAATCCGGCAGACAAATAAAAGCGGACAGTGGTCCGAAGTGACTCGTGGAAGATGCGTTAATTGAATGTCTTCAAAAACATCTTGAAAATCTGAGTTTATAAACAACCAGTCCAATCTGCGACGAACATGACCTAAACCTCTGCCATCAGCCCAAGTAAATCTAGACCCCTGATATGACGGTGCCATAAGTGCACAAGTTTCGATACAGTCGTTAAAATCCTGCAAGGTAGTCAACGAAGGATGGGAACGGCCTTTATGGTCATCAAGCTCCCGAAATGTATTAAAATCACCACCAAGTAACCAGGGAAGAGCAGAAGAGTTTGCGAAGTCACATAAGGAGTTCCAAAGAGGGCGACGTAACAAAGACGTGTGCTTCGCATACACAACCGAAAAAACGAACGTGAGCTGCAGCGGAAGAAATAAGAGGGTAAAATGTACAACTTGATCTTGATCATGCGTAGCTAGCAACCGGAATTCTGAGTCATGCCAGAAAACCCAAATTTGTTCAGACTGAGAAGCATAATTGCTGTTAAAACCAAGACGCAAACCATACATATGAATATGTGAAGAAGCATGTTTAGGTTCTATGATAGCAAGTAAATTCAAACGATGTTCCATAATTAAATGTCGTAACCGTGGTAATGAGGCACGCATGCCTCGGATATTCCAAATTAATGTATTCATTAAGGCAGATTAGAAACACTTCCCTGTACTGCATGTGAAGCACTGCGTGTGAGTATAGTAGAGGGCGGTAATGGCGGCAAGTCTTTGCGTGCACGGCGTTTCCTTCGGGGAACTACAGGTATAAATTCATTTTCTTCGGATGGCTCCTGAAGGCGTGAAATTAAAATCTCTTCATCCGGAGATTGGGCCATTAATTGTATTCGACGAGTGACATCTGCTGAGACAACCGTTAAATCTACAGTTGTATCGTCCGTGGGTATTTCCGTGTCCGAAGAATGACCATAGTCAGATTGCAGCTGATTAGCTTGAAGCGGAAGGTCAGGAGCATCACAGAAAATTTCTGCTGGTGTGTCATCCTCATGCAGATCATTGGATGGAGGAGGCACTGGATCCTGCGAAGGAGCTATAACTGAAGGATCAATTACTTGTGGCTCAGCCGCAGGTTTCTTTTTAATGGGGGTCCAGCGTTTAGCCTTCGGACGAGGTGGAGGCGGTGGAGGTGGTGGTGGAATAGTCGAGACAGGGGCGGTGGCACATGACCCAGATGCATGTCCCAATCGGCGACATGTAGTGCAAAACATTGGAAGATCCTCATATACTACCTGCTGTAGGATATACCTATTCTTTGCCTGCAAATAAATCTTCTGCGGAAGTTCCTGAGAGACATCTGCCTCAACACAAATACGAGCAACAGAAGGTCGTAGTCCTTCAGACGTGGCCACATCTAATTTGATGGGTGTACCAATTGGCCGAGCAACCTCAAAAAGCGCCTCCCGACGATGCAAATGAATCGGAAGGCCTGGAAATGCAACCCATATAGGGACGATTGGAACATCTGCTGTAGGATCAAAATCAATGGTCCATTTTGTAATACGCATATGGCAACCCGAAACATGCCAAGAACGCCTATAAAAACACCTGAGATAATCTGCTTCATTGCGAAAATTTAACAGGATATGTGCATGATCAAGTAGGGTAATTCGCAAATCATGATGAAAACCAATCTTTTCAGAAACCTCACGAATAACTTTCAATGATGGACGTCCATAACAAAAAGTACCTACCAAGGCGTATTTGAATGGAGCTGCTAAGGCATCAATCTCAGAGTCTGGAAATGATACCAGGGGGATGCCTTTATAGCGAGAAACTGTCTTCGGAGAAATGTCGATTTGGCATGAAGACTGCGATCCGGAAACTACTGCGGCAAACGATGGCGCAGCCATGCGATCGTCAACGCGAGAAAGATGAATGCTTTCCGGGTAAAAACAAACGGGAAAACAGATTTTGAGTGAAATGTAATTCAGTTAGCAAGGAAAAGTGGAGTCTTTCCGGCGGCGGCGGCTCATGCCGCAGATTGGCTGCTATCGCCATTCGTCATCGCGAATATATATATATATATATATATATATATATATATATATATATATTTCGGCCATCCTTATTTTTTTATATGTACATTCTTAAAAAACGGTAAATATGTGAATGTGTAAGGAAAATTCGGCAGGCCCTTTGTTTTAAATAAACTTAACTATATATATACATATATATAGGAGAAATAAAATAATATGATATACAATATGCCATTATAACACACACTTTGTATATACATAAAAACTTAATGGCCAAAACAAAAGTGACATATCTCAAATATACATATATACACTCGATTATATACATACATACATACATATATATATATATATGTATATATATATTTTCCCAATTAACATATATGCATACACATATCTATAACAATCAAACATACTATTATAAGATCCAAATTGTGTAAGGAAATATGCCCAATTAAGAAAATACATAGAAAGTACAGATGGGTACTTACATTGCTTGAATTATATTATACCCTCGTTGGAATCGGGATTGAGTTGGAACAAAAATTCTTCCTCTTCTTTCTCTTTTTTCTCCCTTCACTCTCAGCTCTCCCTCTTGTTTCCTAAATGTGCAGGCCGGTTGAAGTATTTTGTGGGGAGTAAAAAAAATATGGTGTGTTTAAGTAGAGAAATTAAGGGAGAATAGTGCGGTTAATGGGATTAATAGTGTATAAAGACGGTGAAGGTTATGGAAGATTAAGGGTGGTGGAAGATGTGGGGATTTAGTGTAGTAATCAATTTTCTTTAAATTGCTGTTGCACACATACATACTCCTATATATTTATTTTATTTATTATTATTGTTTTTTTTCTATTTTTTTCTACCGAAGGAGACGGGTCATAACATTCCTTCCTTCTTACCTAAAGTTTCGTCCTCGAAACTTGCATATTATGTAGTCACCATCTTATTATGGTATTACTTAATCCATTCACCTTGATAACGACCAACTAAATATCCGTTGTCTTTCGCTTATTAAAATCATAACATACTCTTTCTATAATTCTATTATCGAACTTAAGGGTATTAACACCATACTGAGGGTCCTATAATCCGATTGTTAGTCTAAGTGGAATGCCCACCTGCTGTGATCAGCAATTCTTTATAATAAGTACTTATGTGCACTACAATCTTTAACTTAACGTCTTATTCGCAAAACTCATTCCTTATACCGTATATTATCACTAGCACAATCTGACGTAGTCATCATTAGCATCCCACAAGATGATCTTATCTTAATAGAGTTCAATCCTTAACTTATTTCTCTATAGCTACAACTGAAAAATTTTCAATATGCCATCGCAGACATTCATGCCTACTCGTCTCTATAGGTCGTTATACTTAATATGATATCACAACTTATCGATTCGATGCTTAGTTATACTTATCTCTATTCATTTGATATTCTAAGATTCAACACTAAAGCAGTCATTAACTTAGCCATCTTGAGGCATCCTAATCTCCCATGCTTCCATACGCCACTCTGATCTATCGTATATCTCTCATTAGTTATTCCATCTATTATTTGTTCATGCTCACGCCACCTATGTGTATCATTCAACTGATATCATTGTAGTCTACAATTCCTGAATTCCTAAGACTAATCATATATGATCCATTACATATCTAAACCTATGTATCCTTCAAGTCCTTCAATATGCTAACCATCACTCTTCCTCGGCATAGAACTAAATCTTCAAAGTCAATGCTTTACACCTACGAGCTACTTATATGATCATATCCTTACCTTTCTGGAGATATTGTCAGCATTTTAAATATGTGATAGACATATTTTCTTTTAAATTTGAATAAAAGTAACTTATATGACTATAATTTAGAATATAGCTCTAATTGTTTCGAATAATATCATTCTAAATTTTTTATAAACACGAGGATGAGAGTATAATATACTTGTTTTCGCAAAGCGGTGTCTAGAGTGACCTCTTAAAAATAATGATATGACTTGTTTGCAAAAGTATTACGGGTGTAATCACTTTAAACAATTTAAAACATAACAATCATAGATTTTTTTTATAAGACGCTTTGAACTTTGAAAGCTACTTTGTGCTTTGCAAAATTAAGTGAGTTTCTTGCCAACGGAAAAATACTTTAAAACACATAAGAGACAAAATAATTGTTATAGCGATATTCAAATAATTAATTTCAACAAAATAGATGTCACTTAACCAAAAATTTGGAATATTATACAAGAAATATGTAAACATGTCGTTCTTCGAAAACATCCACACTTTGAAATATATCTATTTTTTTTAGAGTTGCCAGAAGTAGTTGAAATTTTGTTATGTTGATATACAAATATAAGAAGAAAATATAGCCTTGTAAAGTTAATAGACTATATAAAATTAAACTAATTTACTTAGAAGAGAAATCTTTCAAGTACCTTTAAAATATAGAGTATATATTGGTGTATGTACTTATAAAGTATTTACTTACTTGAAAACATAACGATCACATGCTTCTTATAAGTCATCCTCATTTCGAATAAAGATCTCCTAGGTACAATTTCGTACAAGTCTAGTATTTACCTATTTATGATAAAACCTTTACCTCAAATTGCCTAATCCCAGCATGACACACCGAATGTTAATCAACTTAGGGCATTCTAATCCATCGTACTTACTTTATTTGGCCACTATTAACGTCACCATTCAATCATACAACCACAGTACTACACTTGCTCTACTCGATCATTGCTTACATATAATCATGTATAAAATTTCCTTGTATTGCTCACCACATCATTTATTTATTCCATCAATTACAACAATATGCTAATTATGGTACTTAATTACTATATTTTAACTAAAATTCCAACATCAAACTTGGTCTATATTAGTCCAAGCCTAGTGACTCGATGTTTCTAAGAATCAACACTTAACCAAGGATATATAATAATTCTACTATCTTTACTATGGAAGTACGCGCTTATCGCTATCAATCAATATCTCCAATAAAACTAATATCTTTGACCTGTATGATAACTGCGAATTCAACAACTTAACTATAAACTATAAACTCCTTTGTACGCAATTCTTCATTAAACTCTACTGATCACAAGGCTTATAATCTATCATTATACTATAAAGCATTCCTTAGTAACTACAATCTCAACTTAAACCTAAAACTATATTATGACACTACCGTCAAAATAAAGACATGGAACCGCTTCATTTCAATAGTATTGGGTCCTCTGCTGCTGCATTGAGACAGCCCTAGCAATCGCTTGACCAAATATAAATTTAATGCATCAACCAACGATTGTAGTAAAACATTTTTTCTGGTTAACATTGCAATTTATATAATTAATTGTATATTATTTAATTAGAGCTAAAAGATCGCGGCTAAGAGAGTGTGCAAATGTTATGATCAAAACTTAGTCAAAATATTATTGTCCTAGATATATGTAATCCTCAACCAATCATCTCTTAAGTTTAAAGTCATTTCTTATTTCCATAATCACGCTTAGAACATAACCATCTCTTATGACTAAGATCAATACTGATGTTCAAATCATCGTCTAATGATCAGACAAGCTCTTAATCAAAATTGTCACTTATGTCTAAGATTGTGACCTAGGGGCAAAATCATAACTTAAATTCTAAGATCATGGCCTAAATGTACGTTTCCGCCGTGGATCTAGAGCCATGCTCCGATACCAATTGTAGCGACCCGTCCCAAGCCCTAGTACTCGAAACGACTCACCCGTCGTATCTCACTATGGAGAATACAAGGCGTCGATATAATTCAATTATACGTCATCACAATAACGTAAATCGATGTCAGCAGAAGTCATAAACTAAAAACCTTCGATAACATAAAGATCATCATTGATACAATTTCTAAGATTCTAAATCAATACAATAGTTAACTGAATATAAACACTAATCACAGAAACACATAAACCTCGGATATCGAAATAACTGCCTCAACCAACCTTCGGAAGTCTTGTCTGAATATCCTTAATCTCGAAATCTCCCGTCTTGATCTTCCACGGTGTATTAACTCATGTGTAAGCATGTCCTAACTTCCCATACCTACAAAGCTGGTGAGTGGTGGTGTGAGCCAAAATCAACAGGCTCAGTAAGCAACCTACCTATACCCATTATGAAAATCATACATGCAGAGACAATTACAGATAACATACAACCAACATACATGTCTCTATTACTCAATTAAATTCATTCGAATATCTTTAACAGCTGACACATCAAGAATAGTCAAATAAGATCCATCATTCAATCTACATAACCGTGAAACATGCTCTTCTCAATGATGACATACACAACAGCAAATAATCATACAAACAAAGAAGAGAACAATGCATACCAATGAAGTAGATAAACCGCAGAAAGTAAGTCACTCCACATAATAATGTGCAACTTCATGATGCATGCTTTTCCCTACGTGTCACGCGCAACAACATCACTATCCCACACAATATGTTCTTCTTTTTTCCATGATATGCTATGCATGGCCCGGGGTCTTAACACACACTTTGTAACGTGGAGTCAGCGCACACGCTCCATAACATGGAGTCAACGAACACATGCTCCGTAACGTGGAGTCAACGAACACACACTCCGTAACGTGGAGTCAGTGCACATGCTCCGTAACGTGGAGTCACTCGCCCTGAAGGGATGCAATGCTATTGCACGTGCCATGAATGCTGCACACACATAACTCACGATCCGGCGTATACATGCTCCTGTATATACCTGCGCCCATGCACGTGCATATATACTTATATGTATAACCCCATTTTATTACGGCGTATTCATACTGATATATATACCTGCACCCAAACACGTGCATATATACTTGCATGTCTACCCCCACACATCCATATACACATGAAATACATATTGAGATCGTACAACCATACATACACCTAGTTCATTTATACATACCTATCTCACATATACATACAACTCTCACATAGAGAAAGTCCAATTACAGACATGCAGCAAACGGCACACTAATGCACGATAAGCATAACAAGCACAAATAGACCACTTACCTCTGATGCATGACAGTATAACGGTCACAGATAGACCACTTACCTCTGATGCATGACAGTATAACGAGCACAGATAGACCACTTACTTCTGATGCATGACAGCATAATGAGCACAAATAGACCACTTACTTCTGATGCATGTCAACATAAAGAGCAGAAATAGACCACTTACTTCTGATGCATGACAACATAAAGAGCACAAATAGACCACTTACTTCTGATGCATAACAACATAAAGAGCACAAATAGACCACTTACCTCTTATCGGTCACTTAGCTTCCTTATCATATGCTCGAGCGTAAGGAAGGTTACTATGCATCTACATCTCCAACTTATCCTCCGGAGTCTCCAAAATTTGAACTTGTGTGTTAATTATTTGTTTATTATGTTTTATTTTCTTTTCTTTTTTTTACTGCCGAAGGTAGCATATGTGTGTTTGTTTAAATTAGCTCAACACAATCTTTGAAATCATATATACATGTTCACTGCCACACGTTAATCATAGATATATATAATTATATATATAATTTCAAAAAATGAGTATGTATATATGTTAAAAAAAATTCAAACTCTATATATATAATATCAAATCCTGAGCAATAAATAATTATATGCATATATTTCCGAAGTTTAAGCAGGATATATATATATATATACGTATGTATGTATAAAATTCCAACTCTAAAAATATATAGATAACTAAATTCTAAACGAAGTTTGCGTAAATACATACATAACTCTCAACCCGTTTGAATATATAAACATATAGATCTAAAACATGAAACACCTATATATATATAGTCCCCAAAAATAACGTAATATATGTATATACCTCTAAATGAATCTGAGACACAGTAGAAAATATAAATATGTTTATGTACAATTCAACCAACAGTTAAATATACATAAATCTTAAAATACAACTGTTTATATATATTTTTATCAATTGTTCACAAAAACCGTAAGTAATCATATATATAAATAAATCTGTAGACAAGTGCTACATATATAAGTGTATAAGTCATGTCGAGACCAATATATATAATCACATGTATATAAATCTGCTCCTATGACATTACATTCATATTCGCTTACATATATATATAATAAATAAATGTTGGACTGTTCATATATACACATACATACATAACACATCTGGAAAGAAACATAAGATTTGAAGGTATGAATTCCTACACTATTCGGCCATCTTTTCTTTTAATATATATATACATATATTATTAACAACAGCAAGTTCATGAATGTGAATAAATATATATATTCATGAATGTGAATATATATATATATATATATATTTCGGCCATCAAAAAAACGAATGGCAGCGGCGGCGCTCAACGGCGATCGTCGGCACTGATGCCGGCGATCACTTCTGCTTCACTGATTCCTTCTTTTTACATATGCGATCTACAGGCAATTCATATACATTGCCTATCTCAATTACAACGATTTCAAAGGACATCATTTCAGCGGAGTGATTTCGACCCCTGGTAATCCCTTGTTTCTATTCTTCATTTTTGTCGATTCTTTTTGGCGGCGTGATTTGCTAATTTTCGATTCTTCATTTTGGATTCATCTACGGGTGGTTTACGGCAAAAGTTTAGACCTTTTTCATTGTAATGCTTTCATATTTTGTCGGAGATGGAACCGCCGCCACTCTCCAAATCATTTGCGTCTATGGTATCGTCTGCCGTTGCAGGCAGATTCCCATCGCGTGAAACGGGACGCTATAAAGGATACCCCGCTGTTTCATTTACGCAAGATGAAATTGCCACTGTTGCAAATCGCTTCAAGTACGCCCTGGTTGGAGCCTTTTGGCGTGGCCGGCCATCTATGGCAGGCTTGCGCGCCTCGATTGATAGAATTGGGTTCAAAGGTTCAGTTAATATTGGTCTCCTTGATGAGGGACATGTGCTGCTAAATTTTATTAACGAAGATGATTATATGAGATTCTTTTATCGTCGTCATTGGCGTTTCCAGGGATATGATATGAAGGTCACGAAATGGACTCCTTCTTTTGATCCATGTCTAGATACCCCAATTGTCCCGGTGTGGGTGGCACTTGAGGGTCTTCCTATTCATCTCCACGATTATCGTACGTTATATGAGATTGCTAAGTTGATTGGTACCCCGCTAAAGATGGACTCGGCTACCTTAAGTTTTCATCGTCCCTCTGTGGCGCGGTTTTGTGTTGAAGTGGATGTCACCATGGATTTACCATCTAAGATATTCATAGATTGTGGAGAGCACTCTTTCTTTCAAGTAGTTGTGTATGAAGATCTCCCTAGGTACTGCAGCAAATGCCGTCGGTTTGGCCATTCAGTGGGTTCATGTGGAGATGGGAAGGTTCATTATTTTTTTATATGTACATTCTTAAAAAACGGCAAATATGTGAATGTGTAAGGAAAATTCGGTAGGCCCTTTTTTTAAATAAACTTAACTATATATATACATATATATAGGAGAAATAAAATAATACGATATACAATATGCCAATTATAACACACACTTTGTATATACATAAAAACTTAATGGCCAAAACAAAAGTGACATATCTCAAATATATATATATATACACTCGATTATATACATACATTCATACATATTTTTTTTTAAAACATTTATTTTATTAAAAATAAAAGCCTCACTTATGGCGGAGGAAAACCATATTACAAGAGTTCAGAGTAAGCGAACAAATGAAATAACGAACTAAGAAGTACATATCTCCAGTCATATACGATATGCCGCATTAAAACCTTGCTAGGAAAAACCACCCTTGTGGATAAAACCCTAGCGAAGGAAAAAGCGACATACATTCATACATATATATATATATATGTATATATATATATATGTATATATATATATGTGTATATATATATGTATATATATATATATATATGTATGTATAACGCCGCAACCGGCAACATCAAAGCTGCATCATCAAAGCCGCAACCGGCGATTCCGTCTCCCTGTTCTTGTGCATCATCAAAGCTGCGTTCTTTTCGCCATTTTCCTGCTCGACATGGCGGCTGCACGAACATTTGCTGCAGTCGTTGCCGGCGCTAATGCTACCAATGCTATCTCAATTTCACCGAAGACGGCTACGCGCTACAAAGGTATCCCTATGGTTTCATTCCTTGATTCGGAGATTGATGCTCTTGCTGCTCCATTCAGATATTCACTAGTTGGCACTTTTTGGTATGGTCGTCCTCCGTTAAAAATTATACGAGAAGTTTTTGAGAAAATTGGGTTTCATCATGATCTTCGGATTACACTGATTGATCAAACACATATTTTGCTGAATTTTAGCAATGAGGCCGACTATCTGAGATGTTTTTATCGACGTTCTTGGCATATATCTGGGTGCCACATGAGTGTTACTAAGTGGACTTTTGATTTTGATCCTTTATCAGATGTCCCTATTGTACCAGTTTGGATTGCCCTCCCAGCGTTACCAATCCATCTCCATCACCAGGAAGCCCTATTTGAAATCGTACAGCCCATTGGCCTGCCGCTCAAACTTGATGTTGCAACCTCAGAAGGACTGTGACCATCTGTAGCTCGTGTTTGTGTGGAGATTGATGTTTCTCAAGAATTTCCACAAAAGATATATCTACAAGCAAAAGGACGTTTAATATTGCAAACAATAGTTTATGAAGATTTGCCATTATTCTGCACTGACTGCCGAAGACTAGGACATGCAACCACTGCATGTCCCCCTAAAGAAATATTCGGTATACCACCATCGCCTCCTCCGCCTCCTCTGGCTCGTAAACCCAAAACACGCTGGAGTCCGGTTAAGTGCAAGCCATATGGACATCCCCTGGCTCAGGAGCAAACTGCCACTGGAGAGGATAATTTGGGCCAAATGGTGCAAGCATCGTTACAGTCTGTTGAGCCAACAAAGGCTCAAGATGATCTCTGTGCCACGGAACACGATGCATCTGCTCATGTCCCGCTGTCACATGATAATGCTTCCAATGACCATATGCAGGATGAGTTCTGCGATGCTGCGGATCACCATGTGCCAACTGATCTTACACAACTTGATATTGGGCATTCATCGGATAATGATTTGCCCGTTGATGCTACTGTAGAGGAAAACCCTATTGTGCCTGACGACGTTGCCCGCCACATGCAGCTCATGCAGCCATCACCTGATGATGAGACCTTAATTTCGTGACTGCAAGGACAGGCTGAGGAAACTGAGTTCATCCCGGTTGTTCCACGTCGTAAACGTCGATCCCGCAAGGATCTACCCCCCTTGCCGCCATCAACCATTTTGACATGTAGTGCATCTCATGTTATTCAGGGAAGTTCCTCTAACCTTACTCAATGAATATATTAATATGGAATGTTTGAGCCATGCGTGCCTCCTTGCCACATCTACACCATTTGATTAGAGAACATCGATTGAATTTACTTGCTTTGATTGAGCCTAAACATACCCTGTCACAAATAAATGGGTTTGGTTTGCGTCTTGGATTTTTGCAGTTTTATGCCTCGCAGTCAGAACATATTTGGTTTTTTTGGCGTGATAATGAGTTCCGTTTGCTTGCCACGCAGGATAATGATCAAGTGGTTCATTTCACTTTACTGTCAATTTTGCTGCAGTATACCTTTGTTCTCTCGTTGGTCTATGCGAAACATACGCCTTCCCAGCGCCACATTCTATGGCAATCTTTGTGTGACTTCGCTGCGACATCACACTTACCCTGGCTTGTGGGAGGCGATTTCAATATTTTTCGATCCCTGGAAGATTATAGTGGCCGATCCACTCCTTCTTTAACAGCTTTACAAGATTCTAATGAGTGTATCAAAACATGCTCTCTTATGTCACCTCCATATCAAGGCAATAGATTCACATGGGCTGAAGGTAGAGGTCTTGGCCGTGTTCGAGGTAGATTGGACTGGATCTTTGTCAACTCTATGTTTCAAGATGGGTTTGAGAATTTACAGTTAACTCACTTACCCCGAGCGACATCTGATCACACTCCGCTTCTATTGTTATGTAAAATGAGTTCTCCTCCTTGCCGTCGCTCATTTTGCTTTTTAGATGCCTGGCTCCATCATTTGGATTTTCATACCTACGTGCAAAACACTTGGATATCATATTCAACAACGGGCGGCATGCATGGTTTCTATACGAAGTTATTTTCCCTAAAGAAAGATATACAAAAATGGAATAAAGATATCTTCGGGAACATTTTCAGCAATCTGAAGCATGTAGAGGAACTGTTGAGTAGCACAGAACATAGTTGGGATGTAAATCCCACAGAAGAGACGCGACAGGCCTATTATAAGGCAAAGGCTGACTATTTGCTTGCTTCAAATTATGAACTGCAATTCTGGAAACAAAAGGCTAGAGTTAAATGGCTAAATGAAGGTGATACTAATACAAGGTATTTCCACTCACTTGTCAAAGGTAAATGCACATAACTTCGCATACAGCAGATTCGAAATTC
This sequence comes from Eustoma russellianum, assembly GCA_036186865.1. Lineage (NCBI taxonomy): Eukaryota > Viridiplantae > Streptophyta > Magnoliopsida > Gentianales > Gentianaceae > Eustoma > Eustoma russellianum. The sequence continues at coordinate 12,266,658 of AP025054.1, read as the reverse complement.
AGCTGGCACTCTGTTAACCAGTCCGGATGACATTATGGCTTCTGCTGTCGAGTTTTATACAGAATTATTTACTCAGGAATCAACACAAAATCATTCTGAGATCCTGTCACACATCCCACGCATAATATCTGAGGAAGACAACCTCATGCTTACACAACTTTCGTTGGAGTCAGAGGTAAAGACAGTAGTGTGGAGTCTTGATCCACAGAGTGCAGCTGGACCAGATGGTTTTCATGGTAATTTCTACCGTTCATGCTGGTCCATAATACATTCTGATGTACTTAAAGCGGTGCAGGAATTCTTCCTTGGGGTTCCACAGCCTGCAGTTATGGCTAGTGCGTTGCTTACTTTGATTCTGAAAACGCAATCACCACAAACATTTAGCGACTTTCGTCCTATTTGTCTTACGAATTTTTTGAATAAAGTCTGTACCCGTATTATTGCCACACGCTTGGGGACACTATTGCCAAGGTTAATCTCGCCGGAGCAAACAGGATTCCTACCTGGACATAATCTTTCAGCACAAGTTTTATTGGCACAGGAAATGGTACATATGCTGGATAAAGGGGGATCTCAATTATGCTTGAAGTTAGATATGATGAAGGCATTTGATCGGGTAAGCTGGGAGTACCTCGAGCTTTTACTGCGCAAATTTGGATTTTCGGATTTCTTCATTCGGCTTGTCATCAATCATTTACGTGCCACAAAGTTGTCAGTTTTAATAAATGGGCAGCCATCGTCATTGTTTCGTCCATTTAGGGGGGTAAAGCAGGGTGATCCGCTGTCCCCATTGCTGTTTATTTTATCATCCGAGGGTTTCAGCAGAGGCTTAAAGTCTCTTGTTGCAGCAGGCCATATCCAGTCTTTTCGGCTGGGCCGTATACCCTTTGCCATCACTCACTTGGCCTATGCAGATGATTTACTTATTTTTCTGCGGGGGACACAGCGTAACCTCAGACGTTTTCTTGCATTCTTAACTACGTATGAAACTGCATCAGGACAAAAGGTTAATTTTCACAAAAGCAGTTTCATCCCTTCAGCTAACATCACACCACATCAGAGTCGGACATACAAAGACACCCTTGGTATGCGACTTGCATCTCTTCCTTTTCGATTTCTGGGTTCATATCTTCATAAAGGTATTAATAGATCCGTATATTGCTCCTCCCTGTTGCAACACATTAAGGACCGCCTGCAAGGTTGGCATGCCCGTCTGCTCTCCCAAGCCAGACGTCTAGTTCTTCTACGTTCAGTGATTGTTGCGCTTCCGCTTCATATTTTAGCAGCAGGAGGATTACCAAAGTCAGTCATCCGTATAGTCAACAGAAAGATGGCGTCTTTCTTTTGGGGAAATCGGCATCATTGGGTAGCATGGCCAAAAATTACCTCTCCTATTGAAGAAGGTGGATTAGGGCTTCGTGATCTTACTATGTTACAGCAGGCATATCGTTGTCGAATTTGGTGGACATACCAAAAACATGACACTTTGTGGAGTCATTATATGCATATAAAATATGGCAGAAGAGGCGATTATATGCCACGGCTTCCGGACTCCGCGATATGGAAGTTAATCTGTCGGATACATCACACGTGCATCTCCCAGACGACTGGAGTGAGATCTTTTCTTTCGTGGATGCCGACTCCTACTGGGGAATTCACTCTCAAATCGGCCTATGATATTTGCAGGACATCAAACTCCATACAACTCTCGGCAAAATTTATTTGGTTTAAGCAGCATTCTCCATCCACGAAAATTTTGTTGTGGCGAATTTTCAATTCTGCTATGCCATTCGAGGTTTATATTGGCCGATACTCTATGGCACGCCCTACGCAGTGTCCTTTTTGTAAGCAGCATTCAGCCTCAGTTGATCATGTTTTCCTTTGCTGTGATCGCATTCATCAAGTATGGGCCTTTTTTGCGTCAGAACTTCAGGGAATCCTCCCGACATCGTTAAGTCTGCGGCAGTATTTGTTATCTTGGTGGTATCGCTCCACATCTTCAACATTATCTGGGGTTTTAAAAATTGTCGTTCCGGCTATAACAGTTTCCAACATCTGGAGACACTACGCTCAGCTCATATATGGGGATTCTACATCCTTTTCAACCACAATGCTTAGGAATTCCATACAATTTGACATCCATATGTGGATTCAGAAAATACAGGGATCCAAACTTGCAGCAAGACCAAGTCTTTCCCTCTCATGGATCCCACGACTTCATCCTACGCGACTCCGGGTTGTTAGATGGAAAATTCCACCTTCAAGTAGACTCAAATTGAATGTCGATGCAGCAATTGGCAGTCGATATGCTGCGGGGGGAGCAATCTTGCGCAATCATACTGGTGCTTGTGTGCGTGCCCTCTCTTTCTGTCTGCCTCCATGTACGCCTTTGATGGCGGAAATTCAGGCTACTCTTTTTGGTTTGATATATTTTCTTCCCTTATTCCGATCAATTGTGATAGAATCGGATTGTGCACAAATGTTATCGCGGCTACATCAACCACATCAGATTTATGGCAATTATCACCTGCAACTCTTACATACGTTACTCCATCATCATCGATTGGAAATAACTCATACGTATCGGGAGGCTAATATGGCATCTTACTACTTAGCCAGGCATGCAATGTTTTGTCCTGAGACAGGCTATTTCAATAGTCATAAGCTCCCAGCCTTAGTACGAGCCTCACTTACTCTAGATCTCACTTCGGCTAATCTGTGCACAGGCTGAAGTTCATGTCTTCCTAATGGATTGGCGCACTTCAGAATATTCTGCCCGTACCATAGCGGTTACGGACAGGCACGGTATGACTTGTCTTCCTTTGATCAATTGCTGCATCCCATATATCCTCGGCATATATAATGCTTTCTTTACTTTCTCTGTATTTGGCTGGCGGCGCAACTACGCTTCACAACCGGATCAATAGAACCGCGTTCGCACTACTCAAGTCGTCCATCAGGATTGGCAGTTTTGCAACCTCTCTGCCTGTACTCTATTGGGTGCAGGCGGACTCGGTATGATTTATATTCATTCAACCTGCTGGATTTTCGTATGCCTCCATCGACTCTTTCACATTCTCTTTGTTTTCTTTGTATATGACTTACATCGATACATCGGTGGGTTTCGCTGACTGTTGAGAATGCATTACATTTTGAACATCTTTCGCGCAACATTCTTCACACCACAAGTCATGGATAATACAGCAAAGCAGTTACCTTCTGTTGCAAGTCTACCACAAGGTTTGGCGTATCTTCATATCTCTACCGGCACATTATTTTGTGCAGGCAGGCCTGGTATGATCTTCATCCGATTCATTTCCTGCTTTTCATTCTGTCACATATTTCTGCTTTACTCAGCCATTCGCTTCTTTTCTACATGGACGAGGACACGGTTCGCAATTACTTTCCTGCCCGTTGACATGAGTTCCGTTTGGACAAGAGATCATCATCAGACGAGGATGTTCGCCTGGATCTTAGTTTTGGCGCATTTGTGTAATATTTGAGTTTCATTTTCGTTTCGCTTAACCGATAGAGTATATCAACACTCCATTTATATAAATATGTACGCTTTTTCCTTCGCCAAGGTTTTATCCGCAAGGGTGGTTTTACTTGGCAAGGTTTTAATACGGCATATCATATATAACATGGATGTTGATAATCACTTACTGCTGCTATTGGCATATTTTCATTTATTGTAATAAGGTTTTCCTCCGCCATAAGTGAGGTTATTGCTAATAAAATTTTTCCTTTCAAAAAAAGATATATATGTATATATATTTGCCCAATTAACATATATACATATACACATCTATAACAATCAAACATACTATTATATGATCCAAATTGTGTAAGAAAATATGTCCAATTAAGAAAATACATAGAAAGTACAGATGGGTACTTACATTGCTTGAATTATATTATACCTTTGCTGGAATCAGGATTGAGTTGGATCAAAAATTCTTCCTCTTCTTTCTCTTTTTCTCCCTTCACTCTCAGCTCTCCCTCTCGTTTCCTAAATGTGCAGGCCGATTGAAGTATTTTATGGGGAGTAAAGAAAATGTGGTGTGTTTAAGTAGAGAAATTAAGGGAGAATAGTGGGGTTAATGGGATTAATAGTGTATAAAGAGGGTGAAGGTTATGGAAGATTAAAGGGTGGTGGAAGATGTGGGGATATAGTGTAGTAATTAATTTTCTTTAAACTTCCGTTGCACACATACATACTCCTATATATTTATTTTATTTATTATTATTGTTTTTTTCTATTTTTTTCTACCGGAGGAGACGGGTCATAACACTTAAAGTCCATCCCTTAGAGTTTATTGCTATCCCATTATAATTTCTTTCTTATTCCCAATCATGTACAACCATTATCTATACTTAAAATATTTTCCTTTTCCTATAGTGTTGTTTTCTTTATTTTCCTTTGTTTTTCCTTTGTTTTCTTTTCCAAAAGACATAGGAGCACGGGTCATAACACCTCCTCCCCCAAGCAATTGAAGGAGCAGGGTTTGGCAACCAAAGAGCGGTGGCGGCGTAGATGAGCTATGGGGAGGGTGAAGAGAATTCAGAGTAAGCCGGAAAAGTGGGTGAAAAAGTATAATTGTTTTGTTGAAAGACGGGCGGTACCGTCTGACTTTTTATTAATAAGTTGCCCTCACTTGTGGTGGAGGAATACCGTAGTTACATGGGTTGTAGGAGACTCTCCTACAAAATAGTAAATGAAATGCGAAATGTGTACAAGAGCACCTATTAACAAGGAATGACATAAATTGCGGAACGTAAAGTGGCAAATGTTCTATTAACATGTAAAGCACCACAAAGTGTAAAAGACATGAAACAAGATGATGTAGGCGATGTAGCTCCCGGATAGTTAAATTGCACCTGCTGCGAACATGTAGCTGGTTGACGCTAGGATACTCGAATGTGGATAACCAGCACTCCATAATGTGATGTTCATCAAAACAAAAAAGATCAAAAAGAATAATGTCGGAGAGATGAAGAAAAAAGTACCATAATTTGAAGACGTACCCATGTTGCCTGCATTCAGTATGAATACAGGCAACTCCAATAAAAGTCCGTTGTGTGATAGTCGGGTAGAGGCGCCGTTCCGGAATTAACATCCTCGCATGATCATAAAAAACAGCTTTATCTGTAGTATTGGTGTAAACATAATGGAAAGGCAAAACGAAAAAAGAAAACGTACCAACGTTGCCTGTATCAATCAGTGATATAGGCAACAATAGGGCAAGAAAGCCAACCCAATGGGAGACAAGAATCAAAGGCGCAAATGTGGAACCGAAGGATCCAATAATATAGCTCCTCGAACCTCGCATGGAAAGCTTGTGAATGCAGAAAATATAACTGCTCCTGATGCATGCAGCCCATGACAAGAAAGAGAATGTGCTGCTGCATTTGCTTCGCGTGGACAATGCAGCAATGTTGAGGCATTAAGACAAACAAAGTGACTATCTCGATGCAGATCCACCAATAAACTACCAGAATATCGATCTGGGTTTGACAATAAGGATAACAGCAAACGACATTCAGTCTCCACAATTAGCCTATCATATTCTCTCGCGTAATATAAGAGGCTATAAGTCAACGCCATAAGCTCAGCCCACAGGGGCGTGACAGACGGTAGAGAAAAAGCAACCCCCGAAATAAACTCCCCCAAATCATTACAAAGTATGGCCCCCGCTGCGGCGCCTAAACTTCCCACCAAAGCATTGACCTCGAGTTTAAATCTTCCTAAAGGGGGTAACTCCCATCGAACTAGACGATGCCGTCTATGAAGCATTGATGGCAAAAATCGTCTATCCACCAGATGAGACAGCGACATTGAAAATTTATGTCCTTTAGTGGACGCACACCAAACATATATTTGTTCACAAAGTTGCTCAAATAAATGTCTATATGAAAAAGAACTATCTCCAAATCGTATAGATGTATAGTCCTTCCAAATCAACCATACGGCGAGAGATGGAACCGTGGCACGTAGGCTGACCATGGTAGTGGCTGAAGACGTGTGCCACCAACGAATTAGATACCCATGAATCGTATGCCGCTGAGGAAAAGGTCCAGTAAATAAGATTGATAGCTCATGCCAAAGGGGTAGAATTAGTGGGCAATGTAGAAAAATGTGATCTTGCTTGTCAAAATGGGTCTTGCAAAAGACACATTGCGACGGAAAGATCACTTGCCATGAGCATAGATTATCAACTAACGGAAATGCATGCATCCAGAACTTCCACAGAAAAAGCTTTGCCCCAGAAGGTAACGTCGGCCACCAAACAAACTTGGAACACTCAAAAGAGGTCATATGAGTACATAATTGGCTATAAGCCGATCTCAATGAAAACTGCCCCGTCGAATCTGCAGTCCAAGAAACACCATCAGGTGTATAAGCAACATGATTTTCCATATATGAATGAATTCTACAAATGTGCTTCCAAGTGGGAGAATCATACAAGTTAGCAGAAACTAGTCCCCGTCGCCCATACCGTTCTCAACTGTATGTTGCCCAAAGGCTGTTTGAAGTGTGAAAGCGCCACCATAAAAGACTATCATAAGCATGTTGTAACAAGTCCAAGTTACGGATTCTCAAGCCCCTAATTCCATTGGGCAGCAGATCTTGTCCCAAGCACGCCAATGATAACGATCTTTCCAAAGAAAATGAGCCATGCACTTTTGAATTGCCTGCACTACACTTTTCGGAAGCTTTGAACTCGCCATAATATGCAATGGCGTAGATCCTAGAACATGACTAATCGAGACCACTCTACCCGCAAAGGATAAAAGCTTTGAAGCCCATGAATTCAATTTAGCGTCTACATGAGCTAACAAGGATGTGCAATAAGTTGCGCGATTAATATCTTTATATAAATATGATCCCAAGTATTTCACTGGCAATTGCGTCAACCGCATGCCTAGCGTATGCGAGGCTCTTGTTCCTAAAACGTGTGCACTTACGACCACCTGACTTTTGTGAAAATTGACTAACTGTCCCGAAGCATGTTGATAATCATCAAAAAAAGGACCTGAAGCGTCATAAGTTTGCAATTGAACCATTAAGGAATACCACCAGGTCATCAGCAAACCCCAAATACGATATTTGGGGTATACGGCCCGCATTAAAACCAATAATGGTTCCATCCTGCATCAATGATTTAAGACCACGAGAAAAACCCTCTGCAGCTAGAATAAATAATAACGGAGATAATTGATCTCCCTGATTAACCCCCTTGGAGACTCCCGCTGGCTTACCATTAATGAGCATTGAACACTTCGTAGCAGACAAATTATTTAAAATGATACGAACAAAGTGCTCATGAAAACCCATAGTCAACAATACCTGACAAAGATAGGACCATTTTACCCTGTCAAAGGCTTTAGCCATATGAAGTTTAACGATAACATGACCACCACGTACTAGTCGGTCCAATATATGCACCATTTCTTGTGCCAGCAATACTTGCTTGGTAATATCACGACCCTTCAGAAAGCCCGCCTGTCTGGAGAGATTAGGCGATGTAAATGATTCGCCAAACGAGTAGCAATTAAGCGAGTGATTACCTTGGCCAAGAAGTTTGTCAAACAAATGGGACGATAGTCAAAGAATGTTTGCGGATTTAGAACTTTTGGTATTAAGGTAATAAGTGAAGCAGCAACCTGTCGCGGCGGAGGAATACCTAAGAAAAATTCCTGCACTACCTTATGTACATCCGTCTGTATAACTGGCCAAAAACGGCGATAAAATGAGCCTGGGAATCCATCTGGACCTGCTGCGCTTGTGGGACTAAGATCCCAAACTACAGTTTTCACCTCTAGCATTTCTGGTATAGCCATTAATATATTATTATCTTCTGCAGATAGCAATGTTGGGATGTAACTAAGTATAGAATGACATGACGTAGTGCGCTCCTCCGTGAACAATGTCTGAAAGAAACGAACTGCCTCCGGTTCTATGTCCGTCGTAGTTACACACTCTCTTCCATCCGGTTTCAATATACGCCGAATCAATTGCTTGCGGCGCCTGTCTTTCACAGTTTGATGGAAAAATTTAGTGTTCGCATCAACTTCACGTAGCCATTTGACATTTGCTTTTTGCTTCCAATACAATAACACCCTAGACTAAGCTAAGCGAAGAATGGACATACTGCGATGGTATGCATTCCTTGTGACCTCCAAGGGAGATGAATCATATGCTGCTTCACATCGCAACGTGGTTGCCTCAGGCTCAGCCACCGCATCAAAACATTCCCAAAAACCTCCTTATTCCACCTGCGTAACTGTTTCTTAATCTGATTTAGTTTGAAATAAAAACCTCTTATGTCGCCGACTGTAGGGAAGGATTTCCAGTGGTTAATGAAAAAGCTGTCAAAGTCAGAGTGTGTAGCCCAGATATCCAGATATCGAAAAAAGGCCGCCGTTGAATTAGAATCAGCCGCACATTCGAGAAATAAGGGAGCATGATCAGAAGTAGTCCTATTGAGATGCTGATAAGACACCAAAGAGAAAAGATCAAAGAAGTCTGCAGAACATAGAAAACGATCCAAACGACGCCACACTCTACCCAAACCACGACCATCACTCCATGTAAAAGTTGAGCCTTGAAAGTTGATATGCTGCAGAGAGCAGACATCTACACAGTCTTTAAAATCATCAAGAGATTGTAGAGATGGTGAGGAATGACCCTTATGTTCATCCAATGATAAAATAGTGTTGAAGTCTCCTCCAATCAACCACGGGATGTTAAGAGTTCTATGCATGTCAACTAGATCAGACCACAGTGCCCTGCGCGCAGCCAATGTATGCATGCCATAAAAAAAAGTTGTCCGAAAAGAGTCTCCCGACACCAACCAATTAAAACGCAAAGAATGATTTTGCACCCCATAACGTTCACCTTCTAGTTTAAGAACTGCACTTTGCCACATAATCCAGATATGATCATCGCAAGCCGATACAGCGTGTGAAAATCCAAATTTCAGTCGATATGTTGTAAGTGTTGAGAGTCTAGATTTTGGTTCAATAATAACCAAAACCTGCAAATGATAATGATGTAACAAAGACAGTATCCTATCGACAGAAGTACAAAGCCCTCTAACATTCTACAGCAATATCTTCATTGGTCTGATAATACTTTAAATGAGTTTGAGAGGGCAGCCCTAGAGCGAGTAAGCGGAGGAGATAAAGGAGTTACCAAACGATTTTGACGTCTTAAAATATGAGGTGGAACATGAAAATCCACCGCCTCACAAGACAAAGGAGGGGTTAACAGAAGACATTCCTACGACGTGAGATCAATAATAATTGACTGGACCAAATTTTCAATATGCTCCATGATACTGTCATCTGTCGGCGTCTCAACTAGTACCGATTGTGTCCCATCGATCTCAACTTCACTGTCCGCAATAGTATATAAGGCAGAGTTATCAGACAAATCCACTAACAAGCAGTCATCTATACCTCTTAATTGCGATAAATTATGAGAGAAAGAAACGGAGGAAGCAGGATATAAGTCTGGTGATCGTAATGATAATGGCTCTGGCAAAACTGCAGCGGGACATTGTCTGGCACCTATACAACATGATGCTTTATAGGAGTCCAGCGCTGCGAATTATTTTCCTTGGGCTTTGGGGGCTTCACCGCTGTTGTCAGGGGTGGTTCTGCTGGCGTTTTCCCATCCTGTTTGCCGCAAGATGTCATCTTGTGTCCCAACCGATAACAAGATGTGCAATACGAAGGTAAATCTTCATATACTACTGATTGCATGATCGTTCGAGAAGAAACCTGAATATGTACTCGTGTAGGGAGTCCTTGAGAGATATCGACTTCTACACATATACGTGCAGTTGATGGATGCAAAACGAAGTTGTGGCTGCATCTAATTTCTCGCTATTTTTTTTGTTATGCTAGAGTTCATATTGTCTCCATCAAAATGCATGCAAAGGATAGGATGAGGTGGAAAAAAATCAGTTTTAGATAAATCTTATCATTTGTACGATTCTATATTAAATAGACCAATACTTCCAACTCGATGATGTTAACTAAGCTTTACCCAGAAAAAGAAGTTAACGTGTCATAATCATACCGAATGGTTTTGTCACTTAATTTAACCATCTTAGTGAAAAGTGTACGTAGATCATGTTACGTCCCGTCCGTCCCTCCGGGGGTAAAAGAAAAGGACAATAAAAAATAAAAAAAATATAAATGTTACACAGGGATAAAATTACCATGCAGTATTTGGATGAAATAGGAAAATGTCGGATAACAATTAAACACTAAAGTATTTACCTTATAAATAATTTCCTAAACCTACTAGAAATTATCTATGTTTTTTTTTATTAAGAGAAATTTTATTACGAAAACCTCACTTGTGGCGGAGAAAAACCATATTACAAGAGTCAGTGAATGTAAATAAATGAATTAACGAACTAATAATGTCATATCTCCAGTCGTATATGATATGCCGCATTAAAACCTTGCCAAGTAAAACCACCCTTGTGGATAAAACCTTGGCGAAAGAAAAAGCGTACATATTTATACGGCTGTCATTGATATGATATATGTGGAAAAATGTGTACAACCGAAAATGTGCTGCAGGCGGATGGGATAAGAATATGAGGCCGAAGACAGGATAATCGCCGACATTTGATCTGTGTTGCAGTGAGTTGAACCAACCTTCAAAGTCTTCATAGAAAGTAGGATGCCATCGTGACAGACTGATGAGAGGGTGCACTTGCTCCATATGAATGGTAGACGTCACATTTGTAATCTCGCGCGGATGAAAAGAACACATTAAATGAGTAGAAAGTCCAAAAACAAGAAGCATAAACAAAATGTGTAATTGCGTACCCAAGTCGCCTTGACTAGACAGCCAAGGCGACAATGTGTAAATTCCAGCAGAGAAATTCCTAGGATGTAGTCCCGTGTGATCGCATGATTGTCCGCAACTCGCCAATGCAAAAATGATAATGTAATATAGGCACCAATATGATATCCAAATCGCTCCCATGAAACAAAGTAGCATGTTATATTGATATAAGAAACCGTGTAATGCATAAAAAGAGGGATGAATAAACATACCGTGCCCGCCTGCAGCCCAATGGGTGCAGGCAGGTGAGGCAGAATATCGCCAATCCATATGGAAGACCGTAAATGTCAAAGGACTCATAAGTGAACAGACGTGAGATCTAAAGTAACAGCTGCCTTGACCAAAGATGGGAGAGTAGCCGCGGAATAATACTTCGTAATTGGGTATAGCAGGGCCTGCTGTGCTAAGTAATGTGCTGCCATATTTGCTTCGCGATAAATATGACTGCTAGAGAGTCGATGAGAATGAACCAGATGAAGAAGCCAACGAATGTGGTAATTCCCATGGGTTGCGTTAGACTGCCTGAGACGATCAGTCAGTTGGATGCAGTCAGACTCGAGGGTAATTGAGCGATAAAACGGAAGGAAATAAAGAAGACCAAAAAGCGCAGCCTGGATTTCTGCATGAAGAGGAGCACATTGTGGGAGCCGGAATGAAATTGCTCCTAAACATAATCCTGTATGATTACGTAATATGGCACCGCCCGCTGCAAAGTGGCGGCCCACCGCCGCATCCACATTTAGTTTCAATCGGCCAGAAGGCGGAGTGACCCAACGAACTACGACTGGTCGAGGCGGCCGAGGGGGAGGTAGCCATCGAAATACCTGCCTTTGATAGGTAGAAAGTTTAGAGCCTGCTATTTTTTTGTGCCACAGAGTAATATCATAATGGATGTTGGCTCGTAGAGAAATTGTTGTACATGTTGTTTTGTCCCCATAAACCATGGATGTATAAGCACACCAAATGTTGTAAACAATGATGGCGGGAATCACAATTTTATAAACCCCAATAAGAGAAGAAAGAGATGACCGATACCACCGAGCAAGAAGATACTGGCGTAGGTGCAATGATGAAGGAGGGGGACAATGCAGCTCACTTGCAAAATAAGACCATATAGGATGAATATAAGAACAAAATATGAAAACATGGTCTATCGTAGCCGAAGCGCGCCTGCAGAACAAGCATTGTGTTGGCTGTGCCGCAATATATCGGCCAATATAATCCTGAAAAGGCAATGCTGAGTGAAAAGTACGCCATAAGAACAGTCTAATAGTGGGTGAATGATGCTTGGACCAAATAAAAGAGGACGACAGCAAAGTGGGAGAGGAAGTTCGGCAGACGTCATAAGCACTCTTGATTGAAAATTCCCCCAGTGTCGTTGGTATCCATGTGAGCTGATCACCCTGTCTTATCGTGTGCATTAAGCAGAACAAATGAATACGGCAGATTGTTCTCCAGATAGGTGAGTCGGTTAGCCGAGGAATATAGTCCTGTCGCTGACCATATTTTGCATGCATGAATTTGCTCCACAAATTTGAGTGCTGATGATAAGACCACCAAATACGGCAATGATATGCCTGTTGAAGGACAGTTAAATCTCGGAGGCCTAAACCTCCCTCAGACTTTGGTTTAGTAATGTTTGTCCATGAGACCCAATGATGTCGTCTACCCCAATAAAACGTAGCCATTTTGCGATGAATAATTTTAATGACCGATTTAGGTATGCCACCCGCTTCCATAATATGAAGAGGCAGTGCAGCTATTACCGATTGTAAAAGCACGAGTCGGCCTGCAGCAGATAATAATTTAGAGTGCCACCCCTGAAGTCTGTCATCAATATGATGTATCAGTGAAACACAGTGTTGAGAACGAGAGATACCCTTGTGTAAAAAGGATCCAAGATATCAAAACGGAAGAGTTGCAAGACGCATGCCCAAAATATGCATGAAACATTGACGTTGATATGGAGTAACAGCCGCAGAAGGAATCATACTACTCTTTTGGAAATTCACTTTCTGGCCTGATGCAGTTTCATATTGTTTAAGAAACATATGAAAATGTCTTAAATTTCGCTGTGTACCTCGAAGAAATATGAGAAGATCATCTACATAAGCCAAGTGCGTAACTGGAAACGGCATGCGTCCCATGCGAAATGGCTGCAACACACCCGCTGCTGTCAAAGCTTATAAGCCTCTGCTGAAACCCTCTGCTGCTAAAATAAATAATAAAGGAGATAAAGGATCTCCCTGCTTGACTCCTCTAAACGGGCGGAAATAAGTAGATGGTTGTCCATTTATTAGAACTGCAAACGTGGTGGCACTCAAATGATTCAGAATAATACGTGTAAAAAAACCTGAAAATCCAAAGGCCCTGAGGATTAATTCCAAGTATTCCCAGCTAACTCGGTCAAAAGCTTTCATCATATCCAATTTGAGACAGAGTTGTGAACCACCCCGATCAAGCATATGAATCATCTCGCGAGCCAGCAAAACTGATTGTGAAATATCCATACCCGGCAGAAAACCAGTTTGTTCGGGAGAGATTAGACATGGCAACAACTTACTCAAGCGACTTGCAACAATTCTGGTACAAACTTTACTGATAAAATTTGTGAGACAAATAGGACGATAATCACTGAAAGTTGTAGGAGAAGCTTTCTTTGGAATTAATGTGATCAAAGCACTCGCCATAACTTTGGGTTGTGGTACACCAAGAAAAAAATTCTTGAACTGCTAAGATAACATCATTGTGTATAATTGACCAGCAAGTTCTATAAAAGTTACCATCAAAACCATCAGGCCCCGCTGCACTGTGTGGATCCAAATGCCAAACCGCCGCCTTAATTTCTTCAGGCATCGGTATTTGAATTAATGAGGCGTTGTCTTCTGCTGAAAGCAGAGATGGAATATGACATAGAATTTGATCATAATTGCCCGTTGCTTCTCTCGCAAATAAAGATGTATAAAACGACACTGCTTCAGTCATTATATCATCAGGAGTAGAGCAGATAAGACCAGTAGATGATTGAATTTGCTGAATCTTAAGATGTAGACGCCTGCCTTTGACAATAGAATGATAGTAACGAGTATTTGCATCTCCATCCTTCAACCATCGGACTCTTGCTTTTTGTTTCCAGTAATGCATTTCATAGGAGGCTGCTTGTTGATATTCTGCCTTTGCGCGATGGTACTCCGTACGACTCTCCTCTGTCGGCTGCATGTCCCACTGTTGTTCAGCTTGTATAAGCTGAGCCTCAGCGTGTTGAACCCGAGAGAAAATATTATCAAAGATGTCTTTATTCCATTGCTGCACATCCTTTTTGAACTTAAATAATTTATCATAGAAACCATACATGCCTCCCATTGTTGGATACGCATTCCATGCATTACGCATATAAGCTGCAAAATCAGGGTGCTGCAGCCATGAGTCTAAAAACCGAAATGTGCGTCGCGGTGAACCCATAGTATGTCGGCATATTAAAAGCAGTGGCGTATGATCTGACGCAATTCGAGGGAGATGCGTAAGCTGCAGGTCTTCGAAATTATCATGAAAATCAGAATTGATAAACAACCAATCTAATCGTCGACGCAACCTGCCAAGACCTCGACCATCCGACCATGTGAACCTCGAACCCTGAAATGGCAGCGACATCAAACCACATGACTCTATACAATCATTGAAATCTTGCAAAACTGAGAGTGAAGGCTGAGATCGTCCTTCATGATCTGAGAGAGAACGGAATGTATTGAAGTCTCCCCCTAAGACCCAAGGAAGCGTTGTATTTTCCGAAAAGTTACATAAAGAAGCCCACAATGCACGACGCAAAATTGGCGTGTGGCTGCCATAGACTGCCGAGAGGACAAAAACACACTGCAATTGCCGAAAGAGTAATGTAAAATGTACTATTTGCCCTTCATCCTGTACTGAGACCAACTCAAAGTAAGAATCACGCCAGAAAAACCATATACGTGCAGACTGCGATGCATATGAATTTGAAAAGCCAAACTCCAAAGCATACCGAGAAACAATATTAGATGCATGCTTAGGCTCTATAACTACAAGTAAATTTAATCGATGTTCATGAATCAAGTGATGCAAACGAGGCTTGGAGGCACGAAGGCCTCGTGTATTCCATATCATAATATTCATTGAGAAAGTGTAGTGTTACTTCCCTGTATCGCATGCGAAGCGCTGCGTGTAAGAATAGACGACGGAGGTAATGGTGGAAGATCCTTTTTGGACCGACGTTTTCGACGTGGTACCACCTGAATAAAATCATCTGATGAGTCCTGTAAGCGAGAGATTAATATATCTGTATCAGGAGTAGTAGGCAACTGCTGGATGCGAGTAGCGACATCCTCTGGCACCATAGTAATCTCAATGTTGTCTGTAACCGGAAGGTCAGTATCAGACGAATGTCCAATATCACTGGGTTCGATAGGATCACGCAATGGTTCCAAAATATCCTCTGGATTATGTTCAGTTAGGATCGCATCGCGAGGGGGGGAAACCTCGCAGGGAGGGACATCGGACAACTCAGGAGCTGGCTCTGAAGGGTTAGATGGTGCAGCAGGGCACGGAGTAACCGTATCTGACAACGCCGGAGCCTTCTCTGGAGGATTAGATGGAGCAGCAGGGCGCGTTTTAACCGGAGTCCACCGATGTGCCTGTGGTCGACGTGGAGGGGGTGGCGGCGGTGGGGGAATATTATTCTCTGAAGAGGGCATGCAAGACGAGGCTGCATGGCCTAACCGTCGACAGGAAGTGCAAAACAATGGTAAATCTTCATAAGTGACAGTTTGCAGAATAAAACGTCCTTTAGCTTCGAGATAAATTTTCTGCGGTAATTCTCTGGAAATGTCGACTTCCACACACACACGTGCAACCGATGGTCTAAGGCCCTCCGCTGTCGCAACATCAAGTTTGATGGGGCTCCCAATGGGCTTCACAATTTCGAATATAGCCTCCTTTCGGTGAAGATGAACGGGAAGGCCAGGAAAAGCGATCCAAACTGGCACAATTGGCACATCAGTGGACGGATCAAAATCTACTGTCCATTTGGTAATCCGCATATGACATCCAGAAATATGCCATGATCTCCGATAAAAGCAACGTAAATAATCTGCTTCATTGCGAAAGTTGAGAAGTATATGTGTCTGATCAATAAGAGTGATACGAAGATCTGGTTGAAAACCAATCTTTTCAAAAACTTCCCTGATCACCTTTAATGGAGGTCTCCCATACCAAAAAGTACCCACTAACGAATATTTGAATGGAGCAGCAAGTTCATCAATTTCCGAATCTAAAAAGGATATCAAGGGAATACCTTTATACCGAGAAACCATTTTGGGAGAGATGTTGATCGTCTGAGATGTGGCGGCGCCGGTTACCACTGCAGCGAACGATGGCGCCGCGTCAGACATATCGAAGGAAAAAGAATGGTTCACATATTGTAGGAGAACAATGCCGGTAGAAAAGAAAAAGGCCGGTGGCAGATGGCCGGACCGGCAACCGCAATGGCGGCCAGAAGCCGCGGATCAGTTGACTGCGCAAATCGCTGGCGCCGCAGGAGAAAATTCTATACGCTTATCAAATTATCTATGTATATATACATATATATATATATACATATATATACAATATATATATATATATATATATATATATATATATATATATATAAATTTGAATTTTTTTAGTTTTCTTCCCTTCTCAAATAAGGGCCAGCTGGAGGTTGAAACAACGGGAGAAGGGGCTGCCGCAGGTGGGCGGAAGAAAAAAGGATGATAGGGTTTCATTTCTTTACGGTAATATATATATATACACACACACACAAATAGAAAAACGAGTTTTTTGTCGGCAGCGCGCGTGGGCAAACTTTCACTGGCATATGAGGGCGCATGACAGCTCGTTTGACGACGATTTTTGTGGCAATGTGTTAGGCATGAACCATTCTTGCTGCCTGAGACGTTAGATGTGAAAAAATATGGGTGGTGTGCGTTTTGGATGGAGAATGAGGGGTAGAGAGTGGGTTGAGTGAAATTACGGTTTTGGGAGAGTGAGGAGGGACTGGGCCGAGGGTTTAAGGGCTGGGGTGGTTGATAGTCATTGGGGAAGTGTAGTGGGATGAGGGTGGTGGGGGTGAGATGAGGCGAGTTGAGTAGTGAGTTGGGAAAAAGTGAGTCGAGGAAGGTACGGGATTTTTTTTTGGAATTAGAATTTGGAAACTTTGGAAAAATTTTGGAAATTGGTTTTAGAAACATCATCGATTTTGGCTTGGACTAACATTTGATTGGCTATCGATTTATTTGACTTGGTTACGGGATTTGTTTGACTTATTTGATTCGTTGTTTGATTGTTATAAGGGCCTAATAGTAATTTTATTTGCGAATGGAAACATGTTATTCTATATATCGTCATTTATTTTATAACACTTGTTACCACATGTATGATCCCATGGTAAGTACAGTGAGACTACTTATTGGGCGATGTATGTCGCTCATACGATACGTTGTTTTTTGCAGACAAACATGTATAAGATAAGTATACACCGAGGATGATTAGGAGTGGAGATATTGAGGTTTGAGGATGTTTCGATGAGTCTCACTGAGGATTTATTAGAGACATATATTTTGTTATTCGTAGTCTATGTATTTGGAGACTTAGTATTTATTTATCTATGTTTGGCAATTGTACCAAATTTAGTTTGCCTAGACATTGACATTAACGATGATGATTATTATTTCAAGGTTTTTTATTTATGACTTCCGCTGACATCGATTTGCGTCACTTTGCTGACGTGTAATTGTTTTGTTTTGGACGCCTTGTATTTTTCTTAGCGAAATACGGTTGATGAGTCGTTTCGAGTACTAGGGCTCGGGAAAGGTCGCTACAGGTGGTATCATAGCATGGCTCTAGATCCATGGCAGAAACGTAGATTTGGGCCATGATTGTAGAAATTAAGCGATGATTTTATCCATAAGTCAAGATCTTAGACATAAGTGACAATTTTGATTGAATATTGATATTGGACATAAGTACTGATTGTAGTCATAAGCGCTGATTATATACTAAGCATGATTTTGGAAATAAGATTTGATCTAAGACTTAACAAATGACGATACTAAGAACGATCCTAAGAATAATTTATGACCCTAGACTTATGGCGGTTAACGGACACGCATACCTAGGGTATATCATATGATTTTACTTACCTGCCTTATCTAAGTTTTTGATCATAACCCTTTGCGCATTCCCTTAGTCGTGATTTTAGTAACCCTAAGTGAATAGTATATAATTACATTACATAAAATTATGACGTTAAACAGGATGCCCTACCGCAGGTGCTGGATGATGCATAAATTTAGATGGACCCGGTGTTGAGAAATATGTTTGGATAATTTTCAAGTTCATGATTTTAAGTGATGAATACTTAAAAATGTCACACACGGTGTTATAAATTATTAAAAGTCGAAAAAGTGAAGAAAAATGCCATCGATCTCTTTGGTTATTGCACTTCGATCGATCAACGTACTTCGATCTCTCACATCCATCGATCCATGTAAGGCAGAGAAAAACCAAAACCTTACTGTGAGACATCGATCTCTAAACCTTAGACACATCGATCGATCGATGTACATCGAACCCTCACTTCAATCGATCGATGTTGGTTAGAGACAAACTCTGGAATTCACTGTGAGACATTGATCTCTGAAGCTGAGGCACTTCGATCGATCGATGTCTAGGGTTTTTAGAAACATTTTTCTAAAATGTGATAAAATGGTTGTTTTCTTTTTTGCATGATTTATATATGTTTATCATGTTAGTATTGTGTGTTTTTTGATGATTATAATTATATATTGTGACTAAAGTATATTGGAAGTTTCTACAACTTACCAAAAAGGGTTGATATTTTAAGTTTTGTAGAAACATGACATGGTGAAAATATTTCAAGGACACATTCATATCTTATTTATCATCGCAAAGATTTTATTATATCTATTTCTGACCATCGGGGTCATTTCTGGAGTTTTCTCTCACCAGAGGAATTTTGGTCATTTTACTCCTAAGGGCAGTTTCGGTATCTTTACTCAAGTAATCTCTTGAGTATATTATTATCTTCATTCTGAAGGTCATTTATGATTATCTTGAAGATTATTTGGTGGTTTTCTATTATTTCTCTCAATTGATGATATTATCGACAGTAGCGGGATATGTGACGAGTTGTGATGTCACATTCTATTTTTTTCTTGAAGACCGTCTTATATGTGTTATTGGAGAGTCTCAATCATCATTTTACAGAGATTATAAAGGTGTTAATGGTGTGGAATTCATCACAACACATAAGGAGAAATTGTGGGAATTTCGATATTATATGTTGAATAATATTGTCAACTATTACTTGTTCATTTCTTCTTCAAAAATCTTAGTTGATATTCATATATACAAGCCTCAAAACGTGTATATACAGGTGGAAATGATGGTGTACTCATTTATGACTTGGTGACAAGTGGACCAACCAAAGAGAAGCTAGTTGGCGAAATCGCCAACTTGGAAATTTCAAAGTCAAAACTAGCGGCTAGTTTGGTTGGTTGGGAGCTGATTTCTTCAAACTTTTGAAGCTCATCACATGCCTATTCTCATAACAAGAAGTTGAGGGTATAGTGGAGAAGTTATGTCATCTTATCCTTCTATATTATCTTCATTATTTTCAAGACAAATTGAGGTGGAAATTTCAGCCAAATGAGTGTCCAAAGTGGACCAATAATGTTGTTTCATTTTTCTAAGTGTACAAGGTGATTATGTAGCCAACCAATGGTGTGAAGACACTTAAGCATTGATGATGAAGATGGTGACACATTGGAGTTCTTATCTTCAAGCCTCATTTCACCCTATAAATAGAAGGCTAAGGTGAAGAAGAAGAATACACAACTTTCAAGCGAACTTGAAGATCATTCTTGCTATTCTCTTCTTCTGGATTCTTTCTTTGTGTAGCGAAGGTTTTTCATTTCTTATTGTTGTTGAGCTACATATACACGCCTTCTTAGGTTATCTCTGTAAGATTGGTTAGCAAGTTTATAAGGATACACCATTAGGTGATAGAGGTGTTGCAACCAAGAGTTGCATAGAGGTGTTCATCGAAGTCTTAAATAGGGGTTGGTGTTTAACCCAAGGATCAAGCTTGGTTCTTGTTGTAAGTTTGTTCATACCATAGAGAAATCCAAGGAAAGGTGTTCCTTGGGACTGGAGTAGGTCACATTGACCGAACCAGGATAAATCTTTGGTGTTCTTTCTCTTTTCTATTTTTCTGCCTGTTTTCACTGCAGATTCCACACATATTCTCACGTGTACAAAAAAAGCAAAACACTTTAAAAATTTGTGGTTTTTGTTGGAGTTATACTTCAGACTGTTGGCTTTCAGTTGCAATAAGAATCACTTGATTTGAGCAAGGGAAAGTTAGTCTTTCAGTCGTTTCAAAATAACTGCTCCAATCTGGCTGCAATCTGACCAGTTTTGTGAAAAATTGTGTTTTACTCAAGAATTGTTTAATGTCAGGTCCTTTTGAAAATATAAACTAGACATCCTAAGGAGTGTTTTTACATAAAGATCAACCTTTTTGGTTGAGTATTCAATGAGAAACACGTTTTCAAATTTCAGCAACATGTTAAGAAATATGTTTGGATAATTTTCAAAGTCATGATTTTAAGTGATGAATACTTAAAAATGTCACATATGGTGTTATAAATGAAATAGTTGAATAAGTGAAGAAAAATGACACGATGTCTAGAGTTGTTAGAAATATTTTTCTAAAATGTGATAAAATAGTTGTTTTTATTTTTACATGATTTATATATGTTTATCATGTTGTGATTATGTGATTTTTATGATGATAATATCTTGTGACTAATATGCCCTCGAAGTTTCTACAACTTACCAAAAAGGGCAAAAGTGGTATTTTGAGTTTTGTAGGTACTCGACATGGTGAATATGATTCAAGAAGATATTATCATCTTATTTATTATCAAGAAGGTGTTATTATATTTAATTCTGAACATCGGGGTCATTTCTGGAGTTTTATCTCACTAGGGGCATTTTGGTCATTTTACCCCCAAAAACAGTTTCGGTATTTTTACTCAAGGAATCTCTTGAGTATCTTATTATATTCATTCTGGAGTTCATTTAGCATATTCTTGAAGATTATTTGGTGGTTTTCTATTTTAGAGAAATATAAAAGTGAATGGTCAACTGAAGATAAAAAGAAAATGTCTATGAATGGCAAAGCAATGCAATTACTTTTGAATGGACTTAGTGCAACTGAAGCAGGTTATGTATCGAATTGTACTAGTGCTCATGATATGTGGAAGTCTTTAGTGTTAAAACATGAAGGAACAAGTGGTGTAAAAGAGTCGAAGATAAACATGCTTATGACTAAACTTGAATCTTTCAAAATGTTGCCAAACGAATCCATAACATCTATGGATTTGAGAATTACTAACATCTTCAATGCACTTGAAGCTTTAGGTAAATCTTTTACAAACAACGAGAAGGTTCAAAAGGTGTTGCGAAGTCTTCCTACTGAATGGGATCCAAAGGTGACGGCAATCGAAGAAACAAAGTCAATTACTAAGATGGATGAATTAATAGGATCACTCAAAGTATACGAGATAAAATTGAATCAACGAAAATCTGAATTATCAAAGATGTCAAGTAAGTCTGTTGCTTTCAAATCATCTGAGTCATCTCATAGAAACAATGATCGAAGTAATAGTGATAGTGAATTAGATAATGATTTAATATTAATAGCTAGAAAACTTAGAAAGTTTTTCAAACGGCCTAATCAAAATAGACAACAGTCTTCTTCATCCTCTTCTCAACCAAAGAAAAATAATTTTAATAATAACAAGTGGAATAATAGAGAATTAAAATGCTATGAATGTGGTCAAAAAGGACACATTTCTTACGATTGTCAGGAAAAGAAAAATAATAATAACAATAATAAGCAAGTCAAAGACAAGGAGCCTCAATGGTCCAAAACAAAGGAGCCAAATGTAAGAAAAGGCAAACGAGCAATGAAGGCGAGCACATGGAGCGACTCATCTGACTCAGAATCAGAAAATGAAGAAGCTCAAGTCTGCTTCGTATCCAGCGAGGTAATATCTTCTTCTGATATAGATTCTGATAACAAAATATCATTTGATGAAATGTATGAAGAATTCTTAAAGATGCATGCTCACTGTAAAAGGCTATCTAAAGAGAAAAAGAAACTAACTGAAGAAAATGATAAGTTGAAGACGTCCAACTTGGAATTTTCTGATCAGTTAGAATCTTTTAAACAACAGTCTACTAATACTCTTGATTTTCTTAAGATTAAAATTGAGTCACATAGGAAAAATGAAAATACATTGAAAACTAAAAATAATATATTAAAAACTAAGTTAGTTAATTGTGAAAAAGAAATAGAACAACTTACTATATCTAAAATAGATTTAGAAAAAATGTTGGAACAGTTTAAGTCTGGAACCAATATGTTAGATACTTTAATTTCGTCACAAAAATATGGAAATGATAAAAAGGGGTTAGGCTATATAGAAGAAAATGACAAGTTAGACAAAAAGACTAAATTTATATCATCTAAGTCTAAATTGCCATATAGGACAACTAAGTCAAATGTACATATTTTGCCTACTCCTTCCTCTACTCATTCTAAGGTAAAAATACAACATGCACCTCTAAAAGCATCAAGGCAAAACTTTTCATCTAGATCACATAAAAATTATACATATATGTATAAAAATGTATCTAAGCAAAATCAAATGCATCCAACTTATTATAATACATATAAACCTAAATATAGGCAACATACATATCCTCCTTATAAGACTTATAGGAATTCACATACATCATATGATTATACATACATGGCAAACCTCATACTCATTATCATAGTTGGCCAAAATATGATGCATATAAACCAAGATATAACATGTATGACAATGTAACATATTTTAAATGGAATCGTCAAATAAATGTTAATCCTCTTTATTCAACTTATGAAAAAGCCGAATATGTACCCAAAAGGTACATCCAAGTTTGGATACCCAAAGGGTATATAAACAAGGATGGAACCTCTAACATTCAAGGACCCAAGTAAAGGGTAGCTAAAACTTTGTCTCCATTGTAGGAAAATTGTAAAGAGTACAAGAAGGAGGCAAAGTCAAAGAATCTAAAAACCAAGTGGTTTTTAGATAGCGGGTGTTCAAGGCACATGACGGGCGACCCCAAACTATTCACCGAACTGGAACAAATCGATAATGGAGGAAAGGTGACATTCAGTGATAACAACCAAGGCAAGGTTATTGGAAAAGGAACAATTGGGGACCCTAACACATTTCAAATACGAAATGTGTTGTTAGTAAGCAATTTTTCTTACAATTTATTAAGTATTTTGCAACTTATAGATTCTGGTTATCATGTCTCTTTTCTTCCTAATTGTTGTGATATAATAAATGAAAATGGAGAAATTGTACTAAAAGGAAATAGGGATGGTAACATTTACACACTATCACTAAATAACATATTAAATGCTAGGATTAAGTGTTTAGTATCACATGACTTAGATGTGAACTTATGGCATAGAAGACTAGGCCATATAGGAGTTTCAACCATAGAAAGATTATCTAAGAAGAATCTAATTAGAGGAATGCCTAAGTTAGACTTACATAATTTTCAATTATGTGAAACATGTATTAAAGGAAAACATATAAAAGAGACAATGAAATCAAAACATGAAGTAGTACTAGTCATGTACTAGAACTGCTTCACTTAGACTTATTTGGTCCAAGTAGGACAAGAAGTCTAGGTGGACACTACTATGTGTGTGTCATAGTAGATGATTACTCACGATACACATGGACATTGTTCTTAACACACAAATACGATGCTCCATTGATAATCGAAAATCTTATTAAGCAACTTGAAAATCTTTATGAAGAAAATGTTAAAAGAATTAGAAGTGATAGAGGTGGAGAATTTAAAAACAAAGATATAATTAAGTTTTGTGAATTACATGGAATAAAACATGAATTTTCACCACCAAGAACACCACAACTCAATGGAGTTGTTGAACGTAAAAATAGAACACTACAAGAAATAGCTAGAACTATGTTGTGTGAAAACAAAGTACCTAGATATTTGTGGGCTGAAGCTGTTAGTTGTGCATGTTATATAATAAATAGGCTTTCTATTAGAAAGAAATTAAATAAAACACCATATGAGTTATTGAATAATAGACAACCTAAGGTAGATTATCTTAGAGTATTTGGGTGTAAATGTTTTGTACTTAATACCAAAGATAATCTAGATAAATTTGAACAAAAGTCTATTGAATGCATATTTGTTGGATATTCAACTAACTCAAAGGCATATAGGTGTTATAATCATGCATCTAGAAAAATAATTGAATCTATACATGTGAAATTCAATGAGAATGCATATTTTGATGTAAGTGATAAAAAGAAACAAGAGAATAATGTTGAAAATATGTTTGATGATGATGATATATTACTTGAGCCTGTTCATGATCATCTAGAACCAACTTCCCCTGAACAAGATGTGCATGAAGCTTTAGGTGAAATAAATCAAGAAATTTTACAATTGGAAGATAATCTATCTAACTTACAGGATGTTCCAATTGTATATGAAAATGTTCACACGAATGAAACATTTGAACTAGAAGAAAGTGACCCTAGTCAACTTAGGAATTGGTGGCTTATAGAAGATAAACATAAACACCCTAAAGAGCTAATCATTGGTGATCCAAGTGTTGGGGTTAGAACACGTAGAAACATAAGTCAAGCTGAAGGGCATATCTTAATATCACACTTAGAACCTAAAAATATTAAGGAATCCTTAGGCGATTTATCATGGATAGATGCCATTCATGAGGAGTTAGACCAATTTATCCGAAATAATGTATGGGACTTAGTGCCTAAACCTGAAAATAAATCTATAATAGGAACAAAATGGATATTTAGAAACAAAATGGATGAACAAGGAAACATCACAAGAAATAAAGCTAGACTAGTCGCACAAGGTTATAATCAACAAGAAGGTATAGATTATGAAGAAACCTTTGCACCCGTTGCACGACTAGAAGCAATTAGATTGTTACTTGCGATTGCAAGTCTAAGCAATATTAATCTCTTCCAAATGGATGTCAAGAGTGCATTCTTGAATGGATACATTCAAGAAGAGGTGTTTGTCAAACAACCCCCTGGATTCGAAGATCCAAAGAATCCTAACAATGTTTACAAGCTTAAGAAAGCTATATATGGTTTGAAACAAGCTCCAAGAGCTTGGTATGATAGATTTGCGAACTTTCTTATTGCAAATAATTATCAAAGGGGAACAATAGACAACACATTATTTCTAAGACGAAAAGATAATGATTTGTTAATAGTTCAAATCTTGAATGTAATGGAGACAAGATTGTTGGAGATGATTATGGAGGTGTTTTAATTCAAAATTCTCAGCCATCACATGGTCTAAAAGTTGGAGGGAATATGCCATCAATTCACTCTATAAATAGAATGCAAGGTGAAGAAGAGAAGACACACACTTGAAAGCAAAAATTGAAGACTGTTGTCTTGCTATTCTCTTTTCATATTTTCGTTCATACTTTGTGTAGCTAAGGTGTTCCATTTCTAGTTGTTGTCCAGCTACACTATACACACCTTCTTGTGTCTTATTTGTAATATTGATTAGCCAAATCTATAAGGCTACATGAATAGGTGATAGAGGTGTTGCAACCAAGAGTTGCATAAAGGTGTTCATCCAAGTCTTGAATATGGTTGGTGTTTAACCCAAGGATCAAGCTTGGTTCTTGCTGTAATTTGGTTCATACCATAGTGAAATCCAAGGAAAGGTGTTCCTTGGGACTGGAGTATGTCACATTGACCGAACCAGGATAAATTCTTGGTGTTCTTGTCTTCTTTACATTTTTCTGTTTTCTGTCCTTTTTCACTACAGATTTCACACAACTTTTTACGTTTTGAAAAAATAGGTAAACACTTTCAAAATTCGTGATTTTTGGTGAAGTTACACTTCAGACTGTTAGTTTGCATTTGCAACAAGAATCACTTGATTTGAGCAAGGGAAAGTTAGTCTCTCAGTCATTGCAAGATAACTACTCCAATCTGGCTGTAATCTGACCAGTTTTGAGAAAACTTGAGTTCTGTATTTATCCATAATTGTTTGAGGTCAGGGCCTTTTGGAAACATTAACTAGACTTTCTAAGGAGTGTTTTGACATAAAGATTAATCTTTTTGGTCAAGTATTCAAAGAGAAATACATTTTGCAAAATCAGCAACATTCTATCCAATTCTGTCCTGTTTGACCATCTGAATCTTTTTATTTGTTTGAAGGGTCAAACGATCTTATTTGTATCTGATTTTTGGACAGAGTCTTGCTAACACATTGAAGTTCAATTCTGGAAAGTTGCATGATTTTTGAAGTTGTGTACATTTATTTGTGAATTTTTCAAAAACGGGTTCTGAATCTGAGGTGGTCTCAGATTCTGTTTTCAAAGGGGATTTTAACAAAGGGTTGTAGTGTAATTTCCGCTAACCACTATTCACCCCCCTCTAGTGGTGTTTATTGCAGGTGTACGGTCCAACACAACATTCTGTCCAATTCTGTCCAGATTGACCGTCTGAATCTTTTTATTTGTTTGAAGGGTCAAACAATCTTATTTTCATCTATTTTTTGAACAGAGTCTTGTCAAGACATTGAAGTTAAATTCTGAAATTTTCATAATTTTTAGAGTTGTGTACACTAAACTTTGAATTTTACAAAAACGAGTAATAAATCTAAGGAGGTCTCAGATTCTATTTTCAAAGGAGATTTTGTTAAAGGATAGTAATGTAATTTCTGCTAACCACTATTCACCCCCCTCTAGTGGTGTTTACTGCAGGTGCACGGTCCCGATGGTTACTTGAGCTGTTCCATCGTAACAACAGCATGTGATCCGGCACCATTAGAGTAAAATGAAGCGGGCCCATGTTCCTACTTTGGACTGTAGTTTCAGAACATGGTTAGGTCTAAGTTGGGATCATAGTTGTAAGAAATAATTTATAGTAGAATAATAATTACTATGAGATGATTTATAAGCGTTATGATCAGTAGAGTTTAGTGAAGAATATTGTATGAAGGAGTTTATCGGTTATGATTAATATGTTGAATTTTATGGTTATCAAAATAGATCGAAGATTACTGGCTTTATTAGAGATATTGATTGGTAATAATAAGCGAGCGTTACTATAGTGAGTATAGTGGAATGATAAATTATTACAAATCTTTGGTTACGTGTCGATTCCTAGGAACATCGGATCGCATGGCTTGAATCTAGTAGGCTCGAATTGAAATAGAGTAAGCATGAACAAGTAGGGGTTGCTTTTCATGTGAGATTTAACTGAGTTAAAATTAGCAGTTGAAATAACCAAGTAGAGAAGTACGGTGGATCAATGTGGGCGCGGAAGCATGATGAGTTAGAATACTCTAAGTCGATTAACATTTGGTGTACCTTCGTAAGACCGGGCAATTTAAGTTGAACATTTTATCATGGATAGACGAATACCATATTTATAAGAAACTATACATCTTTATTTGAAATAAAGATGATTTATAGAATTTATATGAAGTATTGGAATATTACTTTTCTATTAGTTAAACATTCTTCATATAAGAACACACCAGGGTACACCTATATTTCTAAGTTTCTTCAAAGATGTCGTTTCTAAGTATTTCATTTGGTCTATTAATTTTACAAGGCTGATTCTTTTACGTATTTGCATATGAATATATTGAAATTTCAAGTGTTTTGACAACTTTAAGGAAAAAACCTTTAAAAATGTTGATGTTCTCTAAGAGCGATATGTTTCTTATACAAAATCTCAAATTTCCGTTTTTTGGTTACACCTATTCTGTCGAAATAGTTTTATTTGTCGAATAAACTGCAAGAATTTTATCCATTAAATATTTTTTTGAAGTTATTTATCCGTTTGCGATAAACTTATTTAATTTTTGCAAAGCAAAAAAGGTAGATTTCAAAATATATACTTTTTTTTTAAAAAAAAGACATCGTATTGAAATAGTTTTAAAAGACCTCTCACTTGTTGGTTTCAAATTGTTTTAGTGTGACGTTATCGTAATATTTTGGCAAGTGACTTATATCAATATTGTTCTATAATAGGTCACTTGGGACGCTGCTTTGCGAAAACAAATATATAATACTTAGGTTCTCGTGTTTACAAAAATAGAAATGATATACTTACAAATAATTAGAACTACATGAATTTTTTTTCTTCGTTTGTTTACTATTTTAAAGGAAAACATGTCCATATGCATATTTCTTGTATTAGGCGGTTGATGATATATCCGAAAGAGTAAGTTCATGATCATAGAGCTGGATCCTAAGTATATAAGAATTGATTTTGATGACTTAATTCTGTGTTGAGGGAGTGTAATGATTAACATATTGGAGTAATCAATGGATATTTAGTTTGGTTATTTATCTAGGAGGTGAATCATATAGGATGAGTTTAAGAATTTAGAATTGTAGATTACGATTACATAAGTTAAATGATATAAGTTAAGTGATATAAGATGAATCGAGGGCATAACAACCTAATAGTGAGGTCGATATTGTTGAGAAAAGGGGGTTTGAATGATTTGAAAATGCATGATTTAAATGTGACGTGCTTACGAAATGCATGGACAAATTTTTACTTAAAATGTTAATGTGATAAAAATACTACATGTTTATATATAATGATGTCGCACTAACAAGCCATGAAGAATTAAAGCTTACATTCTATGGCAAACATTTGTTGTCTTTATACTACTTTCAGGTGTCATGATTAATGAACTAAACTAGTTCATTAAGTGAAGTGCTTAAGTTAATGAACTAACTAGTTCATTAAATGACGACATATTTTGAGAGACCTATATGGTAACAAATTTGAAAATGGAAAGACCTCTCATCTCACACCCTCACACACGCCAATTACATATACATATTATATATCCATATTTTTTTAATGACAAACTATATACTTATATTCCGACGTACCACCAACACGTCATATATATTACAAACATACGTCGACGACACACCACTATATACACCTCATATTTATCAGTATATTCAGGTCTTATATCATATATTACATGTCATGGTGACGTCAAAATTATAACGACAAGTTACAAGGTCATAAACCAAAAATTGTCGTATCGGGTGACTACCGAAACTTCGCTGACATGTAAAGTACTTACCATATAAAGATGGTCAGCCTATATACATCAAAAATACTCAAAATGTTTCTTGATCCACATGTTATAGTCATCCACAAGGTCATATCATGTTTGCACACACAAATCACCCACAATTTAGCCTAGATTTGTGGAGAATTCAAACTCAAGCATATTTTGGCACATGGGGCATTTTATGCTCAGATATTCAAGCTGAATATACACTTTATTTTATGCATATTATGTGTGACATAATATATATTACATGTGTAAGAAGTTTGAAATTAATCGGAGAAAATCGCGTAATTGACGAAAGTCGAAAATTCAGTTTTCTACAAACCTACACATATGGAACGTTTGTGACATTGATGTAACATGTATCTAGACACTTTTTACGCACTCAAGACATATTAGACTGTTCTAAAAAATTCAAATTAGGGATGATTGCAACTTACCATATATGTGTGAATATTGTGCATTATTTGACAAAATTGACACAAAATGAATTCAGCAAATGTGCAGCCTCACACGCCTAGTTCAGCATTTTTGGAGCCTAGGTGGAGTTTATCTGGCACTTCAATTGGTGGAAGGCATGCCACACATGATTTCTGATTTTGAAGAGGGCAACACATAAGGAAAGAATTCAAAAGAAAACACATGTTGAAAATTTCAGCACATGTTGAGAGCTAGCCGAATTTTTTGGGTGATATTTGTCTTCAATTGTCTTCTAAAATTTAAGGGGATTGAATCATGATTATTTTGAAGTTAATTACCTTGATTTTGAGCACATGTTTCAGATTTTTCTGAAGAAATTCCAGCTCATTTAAAGTGTGCCAAGGTGGATTAAAGATGGCCTATCAAGAAGTGACAACTAGGCGAAGACAAGTCATTCATCCAATTGTGTTGCGCCAAGTAAGCAAGGTTGTGTCACCATCTATACAAGGTAATCTTCCAAGGGTATTCAAGACAATTTTCAAGGAAGAATGCTAACCCTAGGGGCGGCCAAGACAAGATAAAAAGGGGCAACATGGTGCAAGACAAGGCTAAGAAAAGTTGATATTCTTACAAATTTAAAAGCAAGACTACTCTCTTCTTCTTCCTTTCTTTTTTCTTGCTCTTAGCCTCAAGCCTATCATTCTTATATTCCATATATTAGATAGTCTTTGATTATACCACCCACATACGTTCATTTCTTGTAAAAGGTTGATCAAGGTGTGATCAAGCCTTCATTCGATTGGTGGTGGTGTTCGTGATTGGTTTGTTTGTTTGTTTGATTGTAAAAGGGTGGAGTTGGTGTTTAACTCCAGTCATCCTTGTGCTAAGGTGTTTTTTTGTTTACTAAAAGCCGAGGAAAGAGTCCTCGAAGACTGGAGTAGGTTGTATTAACCGAACCAGTATAAAATTCTCGGTGTTCTTACTTTTCAGTACTTTTACTTTCAGTTCCTGTTTTCTGCATCATTTTCATTGCAACGGTAAAAATAGCAAACGATTTTCAAAAATCACAAAATTTTACAGAAACATAGCCACATGTCCTAGCTTTCATTTGGATAAGTTCCATCTCATTTGATACGTATAAGTCAGTCAAACGTTAATAGTTCTGAGACTAGTGCAATCTGATTCTCAGATTTGCAATGGTTGAGAACATCAACGTGGTTGACATATTTACCAAGAGAGTTTTCAAAAAATGTTTTAACCCATTAAAATAAATATCTTGAGGGCCAAACCATAAAACTTTCAAGTCATTTAGAGTTCCCAATTAATAGGAATAAAATTTTCATTTTGGAGTACAATTTCTGGCACATTTGTGCAATCTGTACAAAAACGTGTTTTCAAGGGGTTAGGCTTGGAGTTTTAATTTAAAATTTTTTTAAGTCACTCAAAACATCTGATAGCACATCTTCACCAAATTTCATAATTTCTGGAGGTCTACAACTAGGTCATTTATATAAATCAAATCAGGAATCTGAAAATAAAAACTGTTTTTAGAAGTGTGTAATTTGGTTTAAAAAGTTCTAAAAACCCGAATTTTCCGCACTCACTATTCAACCCCCCTTCTAGTGGTGCTATACAGGTCCTACAACTGGTATCAGAGCACAGGCACACTCACAACTAGAAGACTTAACAATCTTTATGAGATCGCATCCATTAGCGGGAAAATCCAACAAGAAGGTATGTCAAACCAAAGGCCTCCACCTTTTGATAATGAGGTAAATTCCTGTAGCGCCCCACACCCCGGCCTAGCCGGATACGGTGTGCCCGCCGTACTTCACTACGGAAAATACCAGGCGTCAATCCATAACATGTCGTAGTCCATAACAAATTATGTGGACCTTCCTGCTTACACATCAACAGGTAATCAAAACCGAGGCAGAATAAAAACTCTTAAAATAAAAGAGTCTAAACATCTGTCGTAAGTCTTACAAACATGTTCGCAAAATAAAGAAATCCGAAAATGAATGTTCCCATCATAAGTTCATAAGAAGTCCATCAACATGACCATCATAACAAAACCCTTAAGCCGTCCTGCCTTCGCTCTTCAACGGATAAAACCCTTAAGCCGTCCTTCCTTCGCTCTTCTACAGATAGGGAACCCCATGCTCATCCTCGATCCAGTCGACCCTATTTCCTGTGGGTTCTGGAAGGAAAAATAAGGGGTGAGTGACAATGTCACCAGCAAGTAAACCATAAATAATCATGAATTAAATGGAAAGTCACACAAGAACCAAAACCCCAAAAAGTTTGGATTCACAACATACCTGACCTTCACTCCATTACCAATAAGGAAAATAAGATCATAAATTATAAGGCCAAAAATCACATTAAGATCATAGCTTAGGAGATATTAAATCATAACATCATAGCCTAAGTAACAGTACATCAATCGTTTGGCTAGCTATGAAGTGCAGCATGTATGAGTATGCACATGTGATGCATCATGATAAAAATAAGGACATGTTCTTTCATTCTTTCTTTCAAAACATCATCGTCAATAAAAAACAAGAGAGTGTTTAGATATATTATATCTGGATCTGAGGCGGTCATGCTAATCCCTTCGAATCTATTATTTCCGGTTCCGAAAACGGTCATATCATCAATCATAGTCATCAGGTCTATTCTCTCCGGGCCTGTACGGTCATAATCGTTATAATTAGGTCTATTTTTTTCGGGCCTGTATGGTCATAATCGTTATAATCATGTATATTCTCTCCAGGCCTGACTGGTCATAATCATCAGATCAATTAACCCCAGATCTGGAGCGGGTTAAGCTGGCCAGAATAAATGGTACCAATGGAAAGCGTTATTGTCAAAACTGAATCTTTTCTTTAAAACGCTTTTTCATCATTCATTGTCATAAAATCGGTTTCATGAATCATGTAAATGACGATGATGCAATGTGTGACGTGCACTATCCGATTCATGGCAAAATATATCACATTCATACAAGTATGGTCTTATTCATTAAGCTGGAACAATTTCCAGAATTAACGTTCTATTCGCGTGGCTTCAAAACCTCATAATTTGGCCTATTTTCATGGTCTCTTGACGTACGTATGCATAAGAGTTTCTTGTCTATTTGTCAGAAAAATTACATAACAAATCAAGACATAGAAAACCTTCAAATCATTAAATTACCAAACAGGGTACTGCTGAATTCAGCAGTGCAGTACCCTTCTTTTGCCTTTCTTTCAAACCCATTAAGTATTATTTAATTTGGGCTAACACCTGGAAAATACTGCAAACATACCAGGAATTAATGCTCATAAGCCCAAACCATACAAACAAGTCTAAAGCCACAAGAATAAAGCCTCACAACCAATTCCGTAATTCCGTCCAATTTTCCAGTTTAGTAGTACCAACTTAACTTCAGTAGTTACCCTTTAAAATAATAATTCCAAACTGATTAATTTACATGGACATGGTCACTTATGTCCTAAGTAATTTCCATAAAAATTCCAAAGCAATATAATAACTTTAAAGAGGTCATTTACTCGCTTTCCCAAAAACGGTTTCATGCTGATTCTGGAGTGACCAGTTTTTGGGTAAAACAACACGTCATTTAATTCTGCCCAATTCCAGTGATTTTAGCTTGGCCAGTTTTACTAAACATTCTATTAAGGATAAACCATAACTTCTTTTACCAAAATTCCAACTCTCATATTTACTACACACATAAGGCTAACACCATGCCAAAAACCAGCTAATTTGAACGCCTCTAAGATTTATTTCCAGGCCATTCAAAACGTTACATAATTCTGTCCTGTTCCAGTAATTTTACCCTTTTGTCACTTTACTTGCTAAAAGTGTATCAACTAAAATTATTCTTAAAATTGGCTTACCAACCATCACATACACCTTTAACCTAAACATTTCAGGTTCTAGTATATTCTAAAATCCACATACAAATCCATTCAAAACAGTTTCGAAAATTACACATAATATACCTTGATGTTGCACATTTTGTACATAATCAAGTCTATCCTTGGCATATCTAATTTGTATGCTCCATACCCCCAAAATCAGCCCGCTTTTTACACATGTAAGGGCTCATACTTTATTTTCACAATGAACATAAAACACCTAAGTCATAAAAACATCTAAACATACAACTTCTATGCATCATTTACCCCACAAGTCACATTCTTTTACAAGAAATATTTTTCACCCCAACCTCTTCATCCAACCGTCCCCCTTACGTGTTAAAGAAGAGAGCTTTATCACATTCATCTTACACATGCATCATATCCATATTCAAAGGGGCCAAGAATCCATCTTTAGGGGAATTTCACACATGCATGTCACTTTTCTTAAGGAACACTAAACTTTCATGCTTCAAGCTTAACATTTGCCTTCTAAGATTAAATATTAGTAATAACTAGACATTCGAGCATATACTTTCACACATATATCAAGAGTATTTATAGTGTACTTGCCTTCTTGGATCTTAGATCTTGCTTGAACTTGTTGAAACAAGAAATGCTTCCTTCCACCCCTTCCTATCATACACGGTTTTAGGGGTAGGAATATTTGTTAGCCACTATTTTAAATACACAATACATATTAGTTTGAGGTTAGATGGTCTTACCAAATTGAATCCTGAATGGAGGTTGAGACGATTCTAACCCACCAAGAAACTAATCTCCCTTAGCACTTGAAAATCTTCACCTAGTGACCTCTTGAAGGTCACGGTTTCCACAAGAAAAGAAGATTACTTGTGAGCTCCACTATGTAAGATATAGAGTTCTCTTAAGGAGTTTAGGATATACTCACCTAAGCCAAAATTGAACTTGGATGAGTCTTAAATCTTCTTGGCTCAAGTTGGCCGTCTGCCTTGAGGAGAAGAGAGGGAAAGACTCTTGCTATATGGTAATTCCTTGGATGGTTAGTGGGATAAAGATGGATTAAGAGGCTTTTTATTAAAAGAAGAAAGAAGCCTCTTGGTTAGGGCATAGCCGGCAGTTTCAATTATGAAGGAAGGGGAAGATTTCTCATGTGCATGGGCATCATTATGAAACTCATTTAAAGCTTAACCATGGTTTACTTTTTGGGGTGCATGAAGAGTCTTGAAGCTATTATTAGCTCAATAAGGCCTCATGGCCAAAATTATAAGTGTGTGCACTTATACATATATGAGTACAATTCTATTGCATTTTATCAATTATCATAGCTTACCCATTTTCATATCTTAATTTGCATACTATACATATATGCGTGTTTAGAGTGTATTTTCAACTATTATCTTTTAAATACACTTTTCAGGGGACTAAGGTCCTTTAGGCCACTATTACACCATAGACCAAAATCTATATATGTATATACATTTTTTTTAAATAAAAGAGATTTTATTAGCATAATGCCTCACTTATGGCGGAGGAAAACCTTATTACAGAGTAAGAAAGTATGGCGCAAAAAGAAATAGATGATTATCAACATCCAGATCATATATGATATGCCGCATTAAAACCTTGCCAAGTAAAACCACCCTTGTGGATAAAACCTTGGCGAAGGAAAAAGCATACATATTTATATGATTGGAGTGTTGATATGCGCTACAGTACAAAATGAATAAAATTACAATCCAAATATTACAAAGAGGAAGTGGAAGTAAGGTATGCCAGATAAAGTATTGAGCTTGAGGATGCGGCCCCACTCCGGTAGCCTCGGCGTCAGTAATGTGGGCAAGCATAAGGTTTGATCCCGTCCTGAACATATGTTCTTGATGAATGGTTCTTCGGTGCGCAGAAACCGCAGCAGTGGCCAAGGAAAGAAATGCAATCCATAGCAGAGGCAGAAGTTGTAAGTTGAGAAGTTGCAGCAAACGTCTAGGAGGCAGAAGGCGCAGAGGGCAATGGAGTAATCGTCTGTGATTGTGGTGACCAAGAGAATGTAGTTGTGTCATTGTCTCCGTCCATGCATCACGAAAACATAAGAGCGTATTAAACCCATAAACAATATATGACAATCGGCACTCAAACAAAGGAATTATGAACATACCAACTCTGCCTATACCCAGCAGAGTACAGGCGGAGGAAAGAAAAGAAAGCCAATCCATGTGGAAGACAAAATATGGAACAGTATAATTGTTGTAAATATATGAAGCCTCCCCAATAGGAAATAAGCATGTAATAACAGGAAGCAGGGACTCACCGAGTCTGCCTGTACCTATGAGAGTACAGGCAGATATATTGTGAGCATGCCAATCCTTATGGAAGACGTTATAGTAGTGTGTCGACATCATCAAGATGAAAGCAGATTGCGATGTTGGCCATGCACCATTGAAAATAACCATCATATTAGAGCTGGTTAGATGACATACCGTGCAAGAACATAGGAGAGAAAACATACCGATGCTGCCTGTATTTAACAAAATACAGGCAGAAAATAATGTCATGTGCCAATCCATATGGAAGCTCAATATTTAATGGGTGCGTATGTTTGATGTTGTTAGATCCAAATTGACTGCGGCTTTGACCCTTGAAGGCAGACTGTTAGCATTAAAATAGCTCGTGGCCGGCGATGTCATTGCATACTGGGCCAGGTAGTGTGCTGCCATGTTAGCCTCTCTATATATATGCATGAACTCCAACTGATAAGTATTAACTAAGGTCTGTAGCAGGTGCAAATGATAGTTGCCATAGACTGTTTGTGGCTGACGTAAGCGAAGCGCTATTTGTGCACAGTCAGTCTCCAGAACGAGTGTGCGATATAATGGAAGGAAATATAGTAGGCCTAATAAAGAAGCCTGAACTTCCGCCATCAAGGGTGTGCAAGTAGGCAATCGAAATGATATCGCACGGACGCAAGTGCCCGATTGATCTCGCAGGATAACACCGCCTGCCGAATAGTGTCGTCCAACCGCTGCATCTACATTCATTTTAAATTTTCCTGGTGGTGGAGTGAGCCATCTGACGATCTTAAGACGGGGCGGGCGAAGATAAGAAAGCCAGGATAGAGAAGGAGATGGTCCTGCTGCTAGTTTTGACCCATGCAATGTACGAAACCACATATGTATGTCAAAATGTATGGTGGCTCGGAGTGCCGAAATTGAAAAGCTTGTCATCTCTCCATACACTAGACTAGTATAACTGCGCCATATATTGTGCACCAAGATACCCGGAACCACTATTTTCAATACCCCAAGCACTGAAGAATAAGAGGAGCGATACCACCATGCTAGCAAATATTGACAGAGAGTCAGAGTTGTTGGGGAGATGACATGCAATTCTGTCGCAAAAAATGTCCAGAGATGACGAATGGGCTGACAATATAGGAAGATATGATCAACCGTGGCTGAGTGATGCTTGCAAAATGGGCATTGTGTAGGACGAGCAGCCGAGTAATGGCCAATGTAATCTTCAAGGGGAAGAGCCGAATGAAATATACGCCACAGGAGGATTTTCGTAACGGACGAATGCTGCTTGAACCATATAAACTTAGATGAAATAATGGTAGCGGCAGCAGGCCGACAAATATCATAGGCGGATTTTAGAGTAAATTCTCCCATAGATGATGGATTCCAGATGAGATGAGTACCTATGGCCATTGTCTGAGCCAAACAAAGTGTATGAGTACGACAAATAAGTTTCCAAATTGGTGAATCCGGCAACCTTGGCCGATAATTCCCTCTGCGGCCATATTTGACATGCATATATCGACTCCATAGAGTATCGTGCTTGTGATATAACCACCAAATCGGGCAGGTGTATGATTGCTGAAGAAAATTAAGATCCCTTAGGCCTAGGCCGCCCTCTTCTGTAGGAGTAGTTATTTTCGACCAAGCAACCCAATGATGTCGTTTTCCCCAATAAAAGGATGCCATCTTTCGATGTATCATTTTAATGACCGACTTAGGTAAACCTCCTGCTGCTAGAATATGAAGTGGTAACGCAGAAATTACTGACCGTAATAAAACCAATCTGCCTGCCGATGAAAGAAGACGTGAGTGCCAACCTTGTAACCACTCATCAATATGCTGTATTAGTGTAGTACAGTATCGGGAGCGATTAATCCCTCTGTGAAGATAAGAGCCAAGATATCGAAAAGGGAGACTAGAGAGCCGCATTCCCATTATTTCTTGGTAGGAGCGACGCCGACTAGGAATGATATGTGCCGAAGGAATTATATTGCTCTTCTGGAAATTGACCTTTTGACCCGAAGCTGTTTCATAGTCCGTTAAGAACTTGTGAAATCGCAATAAGTTGCGTCGTGTCCCCTACAGAAAGATAAGTAGGTCATCCGCATATGCCAGATGTGTGATTGTAAAAGGAATACGGCCTAGACGGAATGGTAATATATGTCCCAATGCAACCAAAGAATTTAATCCTCTGCTGAATCCCTCCGAGGCCAATATAAATAGGAGTGGTGATAAAGGATCCCCCTGCTTCACTCCTCTGCCTGGACGAAACTTAGGGGATGGTTCCCCAATGATCAATACTGATAATGTTGTTGCTCGGAGATGATTAATGATGATCCGATTGAAGAAATCGGAAAACCCAAACTGACGCAGCAATTTCTCCAAATAGTCCCAACTCACTCGATCAAAAGCTTTCATCATATCTAATTTCAGACACAACTGAGACCCCCCTCTGTCCAACATATGTATCATTTCCCGTGCCAATAAAACTTGAGTTGAAACATCATGTCCCGGGAGAAAACCTGTTTGTTCCTGAGAGATCAATTTCGGAAGGAGCGTGCTCAAACGTGTGGCAACGATACGTGTGCAAACTTTGCTCAAAAAGTTTGTAAGACAAATTGGACGGAAATCACTGAATGTCGCAGGTGCTTGAGTCTTGGGGATCAACGTGATTAAGGCACTGGCCATGACAGTCGGCTGTGGGACTCTGAGAAAAAATTCTTGCACTGCTTTAACCACATCCGAATGTATGACAGTCCAACACGAACGATAGAAACCTCCATGAAAACCATCTGGTCCTGCAGCACTCTGTGAATCGAGATGCCACACGGCCTGTTTTACTTCCGCCTCCAATGGAATCTGTGTCAACATTGTATTGTCAGAATCTGTTACCAGTCGGGGGATGTGAGAAAGTATAGCCGAGTGATTGTATGTGGATTCTGATGCAAATAAATCTCGATAAAAAGAGACTGCAGCTGCCATAATGTCTGCCATGTCAGTCAAGAGTGTCCCCGCTGCAGTACGAATTTGCTGAATGCGCAACGCTGTTCTTTTCCCCTTAACAACTGAGTGAAAGTATCGTGAGTTAGCATCACCTTCCTTAAGCCATTTTACCCATGCTTTTTGTTTCCAAAATTGCAATTCATAAGCCGAGGCTTGCAAATATTCTGCCTTGGATCGATGATATGCCTCCCTGGTATCCGCAGTCGGATTGGCTTCCCAGGCTGCCTCAGCATGAGTAAGCTGCGTCTCTGCATGAGTCAGATTGCTGAAAATATTCCCAAAGATGTCTTTATTCCACCGCTGGATATCTTTTTTAAATGCAAATAGTTTTGTATAGAACCTGTGCATGCCACCAGTAGTCGGATAAGATAACCATGCCTGTGTCATATAAGAATGAAAGTCATAGTGATGGAGCCAAGCATCCAAAAATCGAAAAGATCTCCTGCCTGTTGAGGCACCATGTCGACAGAGTAATAATAAAGGCATGTGGTCCGATGTAACCCTTGGCAAATGCGTTAACTGTATATCTTGTAATACATCCTGATATGCTGAATTTATAAACACCCAATCTAAACGACGA
The DNA here is from genome assembly GCA_036186865.1 of Eustoma russellianum. NCBI lineage: Eukaryota > Viridiplantae > Streptophyta > Magnoliopsida > Gentianales > Gentianaceae > Eustoma > Eustoma russellianum. The sequence goes on along the minus strand of AP025054.1, from coordinate 12,227,265 downwards.
CTTATCCGTCCAAGGCCTCTGCCATCTGCCCAAGTAAATTTAGAACCATGATGTGGAGGCGTCATTAAAGAACATGTTTCGATACATTCATTGAAATCCTGTAATGATGTTAACGATGGCGTGGAATGGCCTCTATGATCCTCAATGGCCCGAAAAGTATTAAAATCGCCTCCCAGCACCCAGGGTAACTGAGACGATTCTGCAAACTGGCATAATGAATGCCATAATGGACGCCGCTGCTGAGTAGTGTGCTTCGCATAGACAATGGATATGACAAACATCCATTGTAGCGAATAGGACTGCATAGTAAAATGTACCACTTGATCTTGATCCTGAGTAGTAAGCAAACGAAATTCAGTGTCACGCCAGAAAAACCAAATACGTTCGGACTGCGAAGCATAAAAATGTGAAAATCCCAGTCGTAAAGCAAACCCAGCTATTTGTGAAGGAGCATGCTTGGGTTCAATTAAAGCAAGCAAATGTAAACGGTGTTCCTGAATTAGATGTTTTATTCTAGGTAACGAGGCGCGGAGGCCTCGGACATTCCATATTAATGCATTCATTGGATGAAAGAAGAAGTACTTCCCTGGATGATGTGCGATGCACTTCGCGTCAAGATTGTAGAAGGCGGAAGAGGGGGCAAATTCTTGCGTGTCCTACGCTTGCGATGTGGAACAACTGGAATAAATTCCGTTGCATCATCTTGCTCTTCTAAACGTGATATCAAGATTCCCTCGTCCGGGGATGGGGGAATAAGCTGCATGCGACGTGTAACATCCTCCGGGACGTTAGGAATATCACCCACCTGATCTGCAGGTGGTAAGTCTGTGTCGGATGAATGTCCCGTTTCAACCGGGTTTATCTCGACTGGAATATTATGATCGGCAGCCTCACATAATTCCTCTATACATGGGTCAGTCGTAGGTTGAGACACCCCAACCTGAGGTTCGCCTGGGGTAATATTTTCAGCAATGATGGTCGGCTGGGACGAATGCGGATCCGCAGGCTTTTTCTTAACCGGGGTCCAGCGTTGACTAGCAGGTCCCGGAGGGGAGGTGGCGGAGGAGGAGGCGGTGGAGGAGCTTTACCTGTCTCCTTAGGCGGACATGCATCCGATGCATGGCCCAATCTACGACATGAAGTGCAAAATACCGGCAGATCCTCATACACTATCGATTGTAAAATCATTCTACCCTTTGCCTGCAGATAGATTTTCTGGGGTAAATCCTGCGAAACATCAACCTCAACACAGACCCGAGCCACTGATGGGCGCAGGCCATTAGCAGTCGCCACATCTAGCTTCAAGGGTGTCCCAATTGGTCTTACTACTTCAAAAAGCGCAGCGCGATGATGTAAGTGTATTGGCAATGACGGCAGCGCAACCCAGACTGGAACAATAGGAACATCCGCGCTTGGATCAAAATCCATTGTCCATTTGGTAATCCTCATATGACATCCAGAGATATGCCAAGAACGACGATAAAAACATCGCAAATAATCCGCCTCATTGCGGAAATTCAAGAGAATATGAGACTGATCAATCAAAGTAATACGTAAATCCTGATGGAAACCAATTTTCTCAAACACTTCACGGATTATCTTTAAAGGTGGTCTGCCAGACCAGAAAGTGCCAACCAACGAATACCTGTAGGGTTCGGCCAGCGCATCGATTTCCGTGTCAAGAAATGAGATCATGGGGATTCCTTTGTAACGAGAAACGGTTTTCGGCGCGATCTCTATATTGCTTGTATTAGCCGCACCGGAAACAACTGCAGCTAAGGATGGTGCAGTTGTCATATTGGAAGCAATATAACCGTGATGGGACGGAAAAATACAATCTTTGATATCGTAGTGAGCAGTCGGAAGCAGGGAATGTACGGGAGAGGGAGTGGCGTAGGAGTGGGGCAGAGAAAGTCGGCGTCAGCAGCGGCGGCTAATGCCGCAGGGGTGCTGCTGCAGATCGCTGGAGCCGAACATCCGTCGTGAGCTATTTGTCATTCTATATATGTATATACATATATATACATATATATATATATATATATATACACACATATATATACACATATATATACATATATATTTTCCTCCGCCATAAGTGAGGTTTTTCTCTAATAAAATCTTTCTTTTAAAAAAAAATACATATATATATATATTTCCAATACTACTCATATATATAAATATATAGCCATATATATATATATAGCCATATATATATATATATACATATATATATATACACACATAGATATATATATATATATACACATAGATATATATATATATATACATACATAGATATATATATATACATAGATATATATACACACACACACACACACACACATATATATATATATATATATATACATATACATATATATATAGAATGGCGCAGGGATTCCGGGTTTCTCAGCGGCTTTAGCCGCCGCCATCGTCGAATAGGTCGCCGTTCACGTCACCGCCATCAGCTATTCTGCCCTCCGTCATCTGCGTTTATTCTGGCTGGATCAATCCCATGTCATCGCATCCTCCCTCCTTCGCTGATGTGGTTTTCGGTGCCACAACAGCATGGAAAATCATCATTTCACCCAAAACGGTCTCAAGGCACAAAGGTATTCCAATGATCTCTTTTCTTGATTCTGAAATTGATGCACTCGCTGCGCCATTCAAATATTCCTTAGTTGGTACGTTTTGGTATGGAAGACCGCCATTGAAGGTGATTCGAGATGTCTTTGAAAAAATTGGCTTTCATAATGACTTGCGCATCACGCTCATTGATCAAACACATATCCTTTTGAACTTTCGCCAAGAAGCGGATTATCTCAGATGTTTCTATCGTAGATCATGGCTTATATCTGGTTGTCATATGCGTATAACTAAGTGGACAGTGGATTTCGATCCGACTACTGATGTCCCCATTGTACCGGTCTGGGTAGCCTTACCTGGTTTACCAGTTCATCTGCACTGCCGAGAAGTCCTATTTGAAATAGTGAAGCCGATAGGCTCCCCGCTTAAGCTTGATGTTGCCACATCTGACGCTCTTTGGCCGTCCGTGGCAAGAATTTGTGTTGAGGTAGATGTTTCGCAGGAACTGCCCCAAAAAATATATCTGCATGCAAAACAACGGCTTATATTACAGTCAGTGATCTATGAGGATTTGCCAAAATACTGTACTGCTTGTCATCGTTTAGGGCATGATCATTTGTCTTGTGATCCAAAACAGTCAGCGCCGTCAGCCATTCCGCCACCTCCACCGCCGCCTCCGTCACGCCCACCAAAGCAGCGATGGACTCCAGTTAAGAAAAAACCAGCTGCAACCCCCTCTGCGGAACCTTCACGTCCAGTTTCTATGTCTACAATATCACCTCCACCTTCTGCGGCACCTCCACGTCCAGTTTCTATGTCTACTATACCACCTGTGGAGGAGCCACTGCTGAATGCCCCAACAATTGATTTGGTCGCTAATATTGATCCACAGGAGGTGGATGAAGGACAGACCCATGACACATATTGTGACGCCCAGGATCACCAGTTGCCAGATGATGTCACCCATACTGATCTTGGACATTTGTCAGATACGGAATTGCCAGACGAGGATCCGGCTGCTGCCCCTCTCACGGTTCCCGCAGAAGTTTCTCGTCGCATGCAGCTATTAGACTCATCACCCGATGATGACATATTGATATCTCGATTGAATGATCAAACGGAGGAGGCACCGTTTGTGCCAGTTGTCCCGCGTCGGAAACGCCGCGCACGAAAGGATCTGCCACCGTTACCACCGTCTACCATTCTGACACGCAGTGCATCTCAGTTCATTCAGGGAAGTGTTTCTAACCTTACTCAATGAATATCTTAATTTGGAATATTCGAGGCATGCACACATCCTTGCCTCGCTTACAGCAGTTGATTAGGGAATATCGTGTACATTTGCTGGCGTTAATTGAACCTAAACATACCCCAAGACAAATACAGCGATTTTGTTTGCGTCTAGGTTTCTCACACTGTTATGCTTCACAATCAGAACACATATGGTTTTTCTGGCGGGATAATGAGTTTCGTTTGATTGCCACACAGGATCAAGAGCAAGTGCTCCACTTAACTCTTTCTTCAATCTCACAGCAGCATGATTTTGTTCTCTTTTTAGTATATGCAAAGAATACGGCCACTCAGCGTCAATATTTATGGCGCGCTCTATGTGATTTCTCCGCGGGTTTACAGTTGCCGTGGTTAATTGGTGGAGATTTCAATACTTTCTGTACAATTGAGGATCATCATGGTCGATCTATACCTTCTCTGTCTGCATTGCAGGACTTCAATGACTGTATCGAATCATGTTCGCTTATGTCCCCACCATACCACGGCACGCGCTTTACTTGGGCGGAAGGACGTGGCCTTGGACGTGTCCGCCGGAGGCTAGACTGGACATTTATTAACTCTCTCATGCATGATATGTTTGACACTCTGCGACTCACTCATTTGCCGCGGGCGACATCGGACCACACTCCGCTTTTGATACAATGCCAGTTCAGTACCCAGCCAATCCGTCGCTCCTTCCGCTTTCTGGATGCATGGCTACACCATCCTGATTTTCATGCATATGTGCGGCATTCATGGCTATCGTATCCAACAACAGGTGGCATGCGCGGCTTCTATAACAAATTGTTTGTTCTAAAGAAAGATATTCAACATTGGAACAAGAATATATTTGGCAATATCTTCAGCACATTGCAGCATGCTGAGGATAATCTTAATGCAGCAGAACAGCGCTGGGACACCACTTCGACGGAGGAAGCGCGGGAGGCCTATTATCAAGCCAAGGCACAGTATTTGCTTGCCTCAAAATATGAATTATTATACTGGAAACAAAAGGCTCGAGTTAAATGGTTACAAGAAGGGGATGCTAACACCCGCTACTTTCACTCTCTCGTTAAAGGTAAACGTTCACAACTCTGTATTCGCCAACTACAGAATGGGCACGGCACATTGTTGACACAGCTGGAGGATATTATGCTAGCAGCGGTAGATTATTATAAGGATTTATTTGTCCAAGCACCGATAGCCAATCATACGGACATATTATCACATATCCCACATCTACTCACTGACGAGGATAATATAATGCTTACACAATTGCCCTTGGAGTCAGAGGTCAAAGAGGCGGTTTGGAGTTTGGATCCGCAAAGTGCAGCAGGGCCGGATGGATTCCATGGCCACTTTTATCGTTCGTGTTGGTCAATAATACATTTGGATGTGCTAAAATCCGTGCAAGAATTTTTCATTGGGGTTCCCCAGCCGACTGTCATGGCTAGTGCGTTACTGACTCTCATTCTGAAAACGCAGTCCCCGCAGACGTTTGGTGATTTTCGTCCTATTTGCCTCACAAATTTTATTAGCAAAGTTTGCACTCGTATTATTGCAACTCGGTTGAATCGCCTATTACCAAATTTAATTTCGCCAGAGCAAACAGGCTTTCTCGCGGGAAATGATATTTCAACTCAGGTCCTCTTGGCTCGTGAAATGGTGCATCTGTTAGACAGGGGTGGACCACAGTTATGTCTGAAATTAGATATGATGAAGGCTTTTGATCGGGTTAGTTGGGAATATCTCCAATTACTCCTGCACAAGTTTGGCTTCTCTGATTTTTTCATTCGGATTATTATCAATCATCTCAAGGCAACGAGGATGTCAGTTTTAATCAATGGGCAGCCTTCGCCATACTTTCGGCCTTTCAGGGGAGTTAAACAGGGAGATCCATTATCACCTTTGCTGTTTATATTATCATCTGAGGGATTTAGTAGGGGGATGAAGGCTCTGGTTACCGCAGGCAAAATACAATCATTTCGATTGGGTAGAGTTCCGATGACCATTTCCCACTTGGCATACGCAGATGATTTGCTTATCTTCTTAAGAGGTACACAGAGAAATCTTCGGCGATTCCATGCATTTCTCACTACTTATGAAACTGCTTCAGGACAGAAAGTAAATTTTAATAAAAGCAATTTCATACCATCATCTAATATCACGGCTAGGCAATGTCATACTATCAAAGGAATTCTTGGCATGCGCCCATCATCCTTGCCTTTTCGATATCTTGGCTCTTATCTTCATAAGGGCATTCCTCGGGCTTTGCACTTTTCATCTCTATTACAGCATGTGGATGACCGGTTAAATGGCTGGCATTCTCTCCTTCTATCTTTAGCAGGGAGGCTAGTGCTTTTATGCTCCAGCATTGCGGCGCTTCCCCTACACATACTGGCGGCGGGTGGCATGCCTAAATCTGTCATTCGCATGCTTGACATAAAGATGTCGGCGTTTTTTTGGGGAGAAAGGCATCATTGGGTTGCATGGAAAGATATTACTACTCCAATTGAAGAAGGTGGATTAGGACTTTGCAATCTTCGTGAGTTGCAACAGGCATACCAATGTCGAATCTGGTGGAAATATCAGTGTCATGATACTTTATGGAGCCGGTATATGCACCTTAAATATGGGCGGCGGAGTGACTATATTCCCAGGCTCACAGATTCCTCAGTTTGGAAATCAATCTGTCGCATTCACCACATTTGTCTTTCCCATTCAACTGGCTTGGGAACATTTCTATCATGGACGGCCACGCCTTCGGGAAAATTTTCGCTAAAGTCGGCCTACGATATATGTCGGGCATCATGCCCAACATTACTCTCGGCTACATTTATTTGGTGTAAACACCACTCTCCATCCATTCGACTGTTATTGTGGCGCATATTTCATTCAGCCATGCCGTTTGAAGATTATATAGGACGCTATTCCATGGCGCGTCCAACTCAATGTCCTTTTTGCAAATCACATTCAGCCACGGTGGACCACATATTCATTAACTGTTCTCGCATCCGCTATTTCTGGAGTTTTTTCGCTGGAGAACTCCATGGAGTGCCGCCGACAACACTGTCTCTGTGGCAATATTTAATGGCATGGTGGTATCGGTCCAATTCCACATCACTCTCGGGAATCTTGAGGATAGTCATTCCCGCGATTATATTATCCAACATTTGGCGTCACTATGCTCACCTAACATATGGGGACACTACTCTTTTCTCTACAACGGCATTACGTAATTCCATTCACTTTGATATTCACATATGGATGCTGAAGATTCAGGGGACCAAATTGGCAGCAGGTCCATTTCCTTCTCTCTCCTGGCTCCCTCGGATTCGTCCTCCACGCCTTCGGGTTATCCGATGGCAAACCCCTCCTTCTAGTCGATTCAAACTAAATGTGGATGCAGCAATTGGCCAACACTATGCTGCGGGTGGGGGAATATTACGTGATCAAAATGGTTGTTGCATCCAGGCCCTTTCATTTCGGCTCCCTCACAGTACACCTTTGCAGGCAGAGACTCAGGCTACCCTTTTTAGCCTGCTATATTTTCTTCCATTTTACCGTTCGCTCATTGTAGAGTCAGATTGTGCTCAAATGCTCGCATGTCTCGGCAAGCCACGGCACCCAGCGGGGAATTATCACCTTCGTCAACTCCATGATCTAGTTAGACAGCATCGGCTGGAGGTCATGCACACATATCGTGAGACCAATATGCCGGCCCATTACCTTGCCCAACATGCGATGTTGCAGCCAACAACTGGGGTGTATAGCAGTTCTACTCTTCCTCCCCTGGTCAAGGCTTCAGTTGCGTTGGACCTTACATCGGCGGCCTTGCGCACAGCATGACATTTGCGTCCATCTTATGGGTTGCTGTTCTTTAACATACTCTGCCCGTGTACTACTAGTCACGGGCAGGATCGGTACGCATTGTACTCATTACATACGCTGCTGTATATTTTCATTGATTGTATACCTTAATGCTGTTTTTGTTACCATGTACAATGGCTGCTGCGGTAACTGTGAGGTCCATTTAGCGGGTGATCGCATCCCTAACATACATACAGTCTTCCATACGGATTGGCCATGTCAATTTTTCACTGCCTGTACTCCATTAGGTGCAGGCAGCCTTGGTACGTTTTCTTTTCTATCGCACCAATGGTTTGATTATTGAATTTTCAGCACGTTGACACCGTGGCTTTCCTTGCACCATGTATATCTGCGAATAACACATTCCTGCAACTCCCTAATGGCGGTGAGAAATGACGTGGGTGTCAAGGTTTCCTGTCATCTATCAAAGACGACTCAGGCATGCGATAGTCCTTTTTCCCCTGTTGGTTGCAGGGGTTGGCTTGTTACATGTATCTCTGCCGGCACTTTGGGTTGTGCCGGCAGCACAGGTTGGATCTCTGCCCAGATTTCTCAGCATTTTCATTGGTTTGGATTTATGATATACTTACACTCTTCTCTTCATGGTGTGTTGGCGCGACAATTGATCGCGATTCATCTCAGCATATTATATGCATTCACTGCCTGGTTCTGGTTGCTTATTGTACATATACTGGTTGGCGGCGCTGTTGCTCATTGGCTGGATTGCCAAAATACCGACGTTGCACTCATCGAAAGGCGAACGAGAAGGTTGCGGGATACCCTTCATGTTTGGATATTCATCCAGACCGATATCTCTTTCCGTTTGTCTAGTACCGGGTTCATTTCTTGTAACTTTTTATACAATCGCGTATATCAACATACCTGGTATATAAATATGTACGCTTTTTCCTTCGCTGGGGTTTTATCCACAAGGGTGGTTTTACTCGGCAAGGTTTTAATGCGGCATATCATATATATCCTGGATGCTGAAACTCACTTACTGCTGCATTGCTTTTTATTACATTTTGCTGTAATATGGTTTTCCTCAGCCACAAGTGAGGGGATTACGTAATAAAATACATATTTTCATAAAAAAAACATATACATACATATATATATATATATATATATACATATATATATACACACACATATGTATATATACATATATATACACACACACACACACACACACACACACATATATATATATATATATATATTTCCACTACTACTCATATATATAAATATATCATGTAAACATACTTTCCATACAATTGAAGCTATTAGACCAAAAGTGACTAAAGTTAATGATGAAGTTCTCTTGGCTCACCCTAAAGGAATAGCCGGCGGTGAAGGGGTTTATCTCCAAGCTCATTTATTCCTTAATTGCTTTATCCCTTCTTATTTCTTAAGTTACTTTTTACAAAGCTACTATGGTGGTTTAAGGAATTACCATGGACTACCCATGGGTTTAATTCGGCGGTTAGGGTACATTTAGTAGGCTCCCTCATGTTTGAGTCACTTTTAGGAGTATTTAATGAAATAAACTACTAGGTAGTTGAAGAAAATATTAATAGTAAAATTTGATCCCTAACTCCCTAATTTCCATGTATCCCACGTTCCTAAATGGAAATTCTAGTGAATTACCCATCCTTATAATATCATATTGTGACCACACCATGCATAACTATTTTCTAGTATTGCTTTAGTAAGCAATTAAGGTGTGTAGTTGGCCTTTTAACAAAGGGTGGCTTCCCCCTTAACTCCTTATCCGGCGGCTTGGTGGGGGAAAAATAATACTTTTCCTCTTTTTACTTTTTAACCCCATTTAGTAGGACATTAAATGCTAGCATGAACTTTTCATGCTTTCTTTTACTAAAACTACTAAGGGTTTGTTGCTTGTAGCAAAAGGAACCTTATTTTAGTATCCCCAATACTCTTAGGGCCGAGATTTATGAGTAATCTTGGGAGGGTAAAGCTGTCAACTCACATGCTTCATAATTCATACTTGAAGTAATATACCATTTCTCTTCAATATTCAATAAACGTTGATAAAATGTTCTTCTTCAGGAATAACGTTCCAATGCGTCACTTCATACTAGTCTCAAATATAGTACTATTTTTAGTAGGGTACAACATCCTCCCCCCTTATTATAAGTTTCCTCCTCAAAACTGGAATTAGTGTGGTATAAGCTTTCATGTTTCTTTATGTCCCTCAAGTGGTTTCATCAGTGGGGCTTTTAAGAATCATTTTCTTTCTTGTCGGAAATTTCCGTGGTCGTCATTTTTGTTAATCAGAACTCTGCTCCTATCATGGCCACTTCCTCTCCCCTACAATGCTTTGCAAGAGGCCAGAGAATGGGCGGATTTCATCAAAAACCTCCGATGGCCCTACTGGCAACCTATCCATTTTGCCCTTGGTAGGTTGGTCGTAAAGTCTATAGGGACGTAATCCCCTTTTTCCACCCGGAATCTAGGAAGGTTTATAACAATCTAGTAGGTCTTCGATTCTCTGTCCTCGCCTTCTGATACATAAGATCGAATAAAATATCTAACCGCTCTATTTAGCCTATCTTAAAGGTTACGTCAGGACTTATCCTTTATTCTCCATAAGCATTATCACAGCCCATCTCTTATCTTAAGCACCTCTAATCTTGATTCTATGTATCAATAATAATATTCCTTTTAGGTTAACAATGTATATAACCACATTCGAATAATCTTCCATATACGAAGACCCGTATATTTATCTGATAATGTACCTTCGTAGCTTGGTGAACCCAATCCTTCACCAGGTATTCCCAATTCGTCCATCTCGTAACAATCGAACTAGAATCATTGTTCCTTCTTTAAAACTTTTGTCCCTTCATGACATCTCAAATATTCCTCATTTCCATAAAATCTGTGATTTCCCTTTCAAGGCACGAAGTGAATAAAGGTATCACTGTTTAAAAAAAATTTATTTGAAATCTTATGCTACACAAGATCCCGCTAAATCGTAACGTCACTGCTAGAGTGTCTTAGATAATCCCAACTTATAATTCTGGACCTACGCCCAATCGTATTATAAATATCATATCCAACCTCTCCAACGGCCTTGTGACGCTTCCTTCCCCACATATTTCATTATCTTACATCATTTCTATGAATTCACCCTTAAGGAATACCTACATGCAGACTGACTAACAATTACATGTCTTCTGGCCCTTATACAACTCGTTAGTTGTTTACTCGAAGTGGGTCAAATAAATCATCGTTCTTAAGTAGCGGTTTCCTATTCTTTATTGTATTCTTGTTGATCTCTCTTTATCCAAGTACTTACCTGATTGTTGAGGACCTAAAACTTTGTAACGTATTCTAGTTTTCATGCTTTAGTTGTGCTACTTTAATTGTCTTCCTTGTCCACTTACCACTGATTATGTAGAAATCTTTCCTCAAGGTTCCTTATCACATCGCTCTATGACTATTCATACTTGGGAAATAAGCAAAGTAAAACATAGGTACTTTGTACTTAAGTTGGATAGTCAGATGTATCTGTTCATGATTTAGGTGTTTCAAAGATCCCTGGATAAACCATTCTTTGGTCTAGATTGTTATTCCTGGTTGTCTCGTTGGTGGTCCTATCTGAATATGGCTGCCACCTTCTACCTCGTCTTTTGATACGATCGTTAAGTCTCTTATTTCGTTCTTCCATTATCTTATTATCTCGCTCCGCTCTATAACAATCCTTCAGTAATTCATCAAAGGTCTTTGAATATGCTTTGACTAGCCGGATCTTAATATGAGGGTTTAAACCGCGGATGAATCTGATCACCTTATACTTTCCATCTTCCATAATCCAAGGAACGTACCGTCCCAAGGTGGTGAACCGATGAGCGTATTCTGAGACAGTAGTGTCTGGCTCTTGTCTTAATGTTTCAAATTCCTCAATCCTCCTCATGATTAAGTCCGGAGAAAGAAAGAACTCACAAAATTCTTTTAAAAATTTCGCCCAAGTTATCGGTCGAGGCAGTGGCTGGATACTTGTCCTCCACCACTGGCTGGCCTTACCAATCAGAAATGGCCGGACAATTTGTGTCCTTATCTCATCCGGCACCCGAATCAGCAAAAAGCTACTTTCAACTTCATTTAACCATTCTTCTGCTTCTTCCGAGCTAGACTCTCTGCCAAATCTCGGAACATGTGCTTTAACTAACTGCTGATAGTAGAACCCACTGCTTCCCGGGGGTGACGGCGATGATGTCAGTTTACCGGACTGTGATGTCATCTTCACCACGTAGTGTCGGAATTTTTATTTGGAGTTGACATACCGAGATAAGTGACAAAATTTAATTTGTACTCCAATGGAAATTCCAAGTGGGCATGCAAGCAGATACGATACAAATTAAATTCTATAAAATGTCATCGATTAGGGCTTTATCATCAGGTCAAAATCCTAATTTCCAGTCGAAGTCATCCTAGTCTAAGGTCAACTCTCTTTCTAGGATCGTGACTTAGATCTAAGGTCAAACTTAGATTTCTAAAATCATAACTTACTTCTATATTCTGCCCGGATCTAGAACCTCGGCTCTGATACCACCTGTAGCGCCCCGCAACCCGGCATAGCCGGATATGGTGCGCCCGCCGTACTTCACTACGGAGAGTGACAGGCGTCAATCCATAACATGTCGTAGTCCATAACAAATTATGTGGACCTTCCTGCTTACACATCAACAGGTAGGCAAAACCGAGGCAGAATAAAAACTTTTAAAATAAAAGAGTCTAAACATCCATCATAAATCTTACAAACATGTTCGCAAAATAAGTAAATTCGAAAATAAATGTTCCCATAATAAGTTCATAAGAAGTCCATCAACATGACCATCATAATAAAACCCTTAAGCCGTCCTTCCTTCGCTCTTCTACGGATAGGGAACCCTAGGCTCATCCTCGATCCACTCGACCCTATTTCCTGTAGGTTCTGGGAGAAAAAATAAGGGGTGAGTGACAACGTCACTAGCAAGTAAACCATAAATAATCATGAATTAAATGGAAAGTACACACAAGAACCAAAACCCAAAAAAGTTTGGATTCACAACATACCGACCTTCACTCCATTACCAATAAGGAAAATAAGATCATAACTTATAAGACCAAAAATGAAATTAAGATCATATCTTAGGAGATATTAAATCATAACATCATAGCCTAAGTAACGGTACATCAATCGTTCGGCTAGCTATGAAGTGCAGCATGTATGAGTATGCACATGTGATGCATCATGATAAAAATAAGGACATGTTCTTTCGTTCTTTCTTTCAAAACATCATCGTCAATAAAAACAAGAGAGTGTTCAGATCTATTATATCCAGATCTGAGACGGTCATGCTCATCCCTTCAAATCTATTATTTCCGGATCCAAAAACGGCCATATCATCAATCATAGTCATCAGGTCTATTCTCTCTGGGCCTGTATGGTCATAATCGTCATAATCAGATATATTCTTTCCGGGCATGTACGGTCATAATCGTCATAATCAGGTCTATTCTCTCCGGACCTGAACGGTCATAATCATCAGATCAATTAACCCCGGATCTGGAGCGGGTTAAGCTAGCCAGAATAAATGGTACCAATGAAAAGCGTTATTGTCAGAACTGAATGTTTTCTTTAAAATGCTTTTTCATCATTCATTGTCATAAAATCGGTTTCATGAATCATGTAAATGACGATGATGCAATGTATGACGTGCACTATGCGATTCATGGCAAAATACATCACATTCATACAAGTATGGTCTTATTCATTAAGCTGGAAAAATTTCCAGAATTAACGTTCTATTCGCGCGGCTTCAAAACCTCATAATTCGGCCTATTTTCATGGTCTCTTGATGTACGTATGCATAAGGGTTTCTTGTCTATTTGTCATAAAAATTACATAACGAATCAAGAAGTAGAAAACCTTCAAATCATTAAATTGCCAAACAGGGTACTGCTGAATTCAGCAGTGCAGTACCCTTCTTTTACCTTTCTTTCAAACCCATTAATTATTACTTAATTTGGGTCAACACCTGGAAAATACTGCAAACATACCAGGAATTAATACTCATAAGCCCAAACCATACAAACAAGTCTAAACCCACAAGAATAAAGCCTCATAACCGATTTCGTAATTCCGCCCAATTTTCCAGTTTAGTAGTACCAACTTAATTTTGGTACCTTTAAAATAATAATTCCAAGCTTATTAATTTATATGTACATGCTCACCTATGTCCTAAGTAATTTACATAAAAATTCCAAAGCAATATAATAACTTTAAAGGGGTCATTTACTCGCTTTCCCAAAAACGGTTTCATGCTGATTCTGGAGTCACCAGTTTTACTACAAATTTTATTGTGACTAAACCGTAAGTCCGTTTTCCAAAATTCCAACTCATAAACTTCGTAAACACGCAAGGCTAGCATCCTACCAAAAATCAGCCCATTTTCATGTTTCTAAGGTCCATTTTCGGGTCAAACAACATGTCATTAAATTCTGCCCAGTTCCAATGATTTCATCTTGGCCAGTTTTACTAAAAATTCTATTAAGTTTAAACCATAACTTCTTTTACCAAAATTTCAACTCTCATATTTACTACACACATAAGGATAACACCATGCCAAAAATCAGCTAATTTGAACGCTTCTAAGATTTATTTCCAGGCCATTAAAAACGTTACATAATTCTATACTATTCCAGTAATTTTACCCTTTTGTCACTTTACTTGCTAAAGGTGTACCAACTAAAATGATTCTTAAAAATGGCTTACCAACCATCACATACACCTTTAACCTAAGCATTTCAGGTTCTAGTAGATTCTAAAATCCACATACAAATCCATTCAAAACAGTTTCAAAAATTACACATAATACACCTTGATGTTGCACATTTTGTACATAATCAAGTCTATCCTTGGCATATCTAATTTGTATGCTCCATACCCAAAACATCAGCCCGCTTTTTACACATGTAAGAGCTCATACTTTATTTTCACAATGAACATAAAACACCTAAGTCATAAAAACATCTAAACATACAACTTCTATGCATCCTTTACCCCAAAAATCACATTCTTTTACAAGAAATATTATTCACCCAAACCTCTTCATCCAACCGTCCCCCTTAAGTGTTAAAGAAGAGAGCTTTACCACATTCATCTTAGACATGCATCATATCCATATCCAAAGGGGCAAAGAATCCATCTTTAAGGGAATTTCATACATGCATGTCACTTTTATTAAGGAACACTAAACTTTCATGCTTCAAGCTTAATATTTGCCTTCTAAGATTAAATCTTAGTAATAACTAGACATTCGAGCATATACTTTCACACATAAATCAAGAGTATTTATAGTGTACTTGCCGTCCTGGATCTTAGATCTTGCTTGAACTTGTTGAAACAAGAAATGCTTCCTTCCACCCCTTCCTATCATACAAGGTTTTAGGGGTAGGAATATTTGTTGGCCACTATTTTAAATACACAATACATATTAGTTTGAGGTTAGATGGTCTTACCAAATTGAATCTTGAATGGAGGTTGAGACGATTCTAATCCACCAAGAAACTAATCTCCCTTAGCACTTGAAAATCTTCACCTAGTGACCTCTTGAAGGTCACGGTTTCCACAAGAAAAGAAGATTCCTTGTGAGCACCACTACGTAAGATAAAGAATTCTCTTAAGGAGTTTAGGATATACTCACCTAGGCCAAACTTGAACTTGGATGAGTCTTAAATCTTCTTGGCTCAAGTTGGCCGTGTGCCTTGAGGAGAAGAGAGGGAAAGACTCTTGCTATATGGTAATTCCTTGGTTTAGTGGGATAAAGATGGATTAAGAGGCTTTTTATTAAAAGAAGAAAGAAGCCTCTTGGTTAGGGCATAGCCGGCGGTTTCAATTATGAAGGAAGAGGAAGATTTCTCATGTGCATGGGAATCATTATGAAACGCATTTAAAGCTTAACCATGGTTTACTTTTTGGGGTGCATGAAGAGTCTTAAAGCTATTATTAGCTCAATAAGGCCTCATGGCCGAAATTATAAGTGTGTGCACTTATACATAAATGAGTTCAATTCTGTTGCATTTTATTAATTATCATAGCTTACCCATTTTCATATCTTAATTTAAACAATATACATATATGCGTGTTTAGAGTGTATTTTCAACTATTATCCTTTAAATACACTTTTCAAGGGACTAAGGTCCTTTAGGCCACTATTACACTATAGGCCAAAATCTATATATATATAAGCCATATATATATATATATATATATATATATATATATATATATATATATATATATTTCCAATACTACTCATATATAAAAATATATCATGTAAACATACTTTCCATAAAATTGAAGCCATTAGACCAAAAGTGACTAAAGTTAATGATGATGTTCTCTTGGCTCACCCCAAAGGAATAGCCGGCGGTGAAGGGGTTTATCCCCAAGCTCATTTATTCCTTAATTGCTTTATCCCTTCTTATTTCTTAAGTTACTTTTTACAAAGTTACTATGGTGGTTTAAGGAATTACCATGGACTACCCATGGGTTCAATTCGGCGGTTAGAGTACATTTAGTAGGCTCCCTCATGTTTGAGTCACTTTTAGGAGTGTTTAATGAAATAAACTACTAGGTAGTTGAAGAAAATGTTAATAGTAAAATTTGATCCTTAACTCCCTAATTTCCATGTATCCCACGTTCCTAAACGGAAATTCTAGTGAGTTACCCATCCTTATAATATCATTTTGTGACCACACCATGCATAACTACTTTCTAGTATTGCTTTAGTAAGCAATTAAGGTGTGTAGTTGGCCTTTTAACAAAGGGTGGCTTCCCCCTTAACTCCTTATCCGGCGGCTTGGTGGGGGAAAAATAATACTTTTCCTCTTTTTACTTTTTAACCCCATTTAGTAGGACATTAAATGCTAGCATGAACTTTTCATGCTTTCTTTTACTAAGACTACTAAGGGTTTGTTGCTTGTAGTAAAAGGAACCTTATTTAAGTATCCCCAATACTCTTAGGGCCGAGATTTATTAGTAATCTTGGGAGGGTAAAGCTGTCAACTCACATGCTTCATAATTCATACTTGAAGTAATATACCATTTCTCTTCAATATTAAATAAACGTTGATAAAATGTTCTTCTTCAGGAATAACGTTCCAATGCGTCACTTCACACTAGTCTCAGATATAATACTATTTTTGGTAGGGTACAACATCCTCCCCCCTTATTATAAGTTTCGTCCTCGAAACTGGAATTAGTGTGGTATAAGATTTCATGTTTCTTTATGTCCCTCAAGTGGTTTCATCAGTAGTGCTTTTAAGAATCATTTTCTTTCTTGTCGGAAATTTCCGTGGTCGTCATTTTCGTTAATCCTAACTCTGCTCCTATCATGGCCACTTCCTCTCCCCTACAATGCTTTGCAAGAGGCCAGAGAATGGGCGGATTTCATCGAAAACCTCCGATGGCCCTACTGGCAACCTGTCCATTTTGCCCTTGGTAGGTCGGTCGTAAAGTCTATAGGGACGTAATCCCTTTTTTCCACCCAGAATCTAAGAAGGTTTATAACAATCTAGTAGGTCTTCGATTCTCTGTCCTCGCCTTCTGATACATAAGATCGAATAAAATATCTAACCGCTCTATTCAGCCTATCTTAAAGGTTACATCAGGACTTATCCTTTATTCTCTATAAGCATTATCGCAGCCCATCTCTTATCTTAAGCACCTCTAATCTTGATTCTATATATCAATAATAATATTCCTTCTAGGTTACCAATGTATATAACCACATTCGAATAATCTTCCATATACGAAGACCCGTATATTTATCTGATAATGTACCTTCGTAGCTTGGTGAACCCAATCCTTCACCAGGTATTCCCAGTTCGTCCATCTCGTAACAATCGAACTAGAATCATTGTTCCTTCTTTAAAACTTATGTCCCTTCATGACATCTCAAATATTCCTCATTCCCATAAAATCTGTGATTTCCCTTTCAAGACACGAAGTGAATAAAGGTATCACTGTTTAAAAAAAATTTATTTGAAATCTTATGCTACACAAGATCCCGCTAAATCGTAACGTCACTGCTAGAGTGTCTTAGATAATCCCAACTTATAATTCTGGACCTACGCCCAATCGTATTATAAATATCATATCCAACCTCTCCAACGGCCTTGTGACGCTTCCTCCCCCATATATTTCATTATCTTACATCATTTCTATGAATTCACACTTAAGGAAAACCTACATGCAGACGGACTAACAATTACATGTCTTCTGGCCCATATACAACTCGTTAGTTGTTTACCCGAAGTGGGTCAAATAAATCATCGTTCTTAAGTAGCGGTTTCCTATTCTTTATTGTAGTCTTGTTGAGCTCTCTTTATCCAAGTACTTACCTGATTGTTGAGGACCCAAAACTTTGTAACGTATTGTAGTTTTCATGCTTTAGTTGTGCTACTCTAGTTGTCTTCCTTGTCCACTTACCACTGATTATGTAGAAATCTTTCCTCAAGGTTCCTTATCACATCGCTCTATGATTATTCATACTTGGTAAATAAGCAAAGTAAAACATAGGTACTTTGTACTTAAGTTGGATAGTCAGATGTACCTGTTTATGATTTAGGTGTTTCAGAGATCCCTGGATAAACCATTCTTTGGTCTAGATTGTTATTCCTGGTTGTCTCGTTGGTGGTCCTATATGAATATGGCCGCCACCTTCTACCTCGTCTTTTGATATGATCGTTAAGTCTCTTATTTCGTTCTTCCATTATCTTATTATCTCGCTCCGCTCTATAACAATCCTTTAGTAATTCATCAACGGTCTTCGAATATGCTTTGACTAGCCGGATCTTAATCTGAGCGTTTAAACCGCGCATAAATCTAATCACCTTATACTTTCCATCTTCCATAATCCAAGGAACGTACCGTCCCAAGGTGGTGAACCGATGAGCGTATTCTGAGACAGTAGTGTCTGGCTCTTGTCTTAATGTTTCAAATTCCTCAATCCTCCTCATGATTAAGTCCGGAGAAAGAAAGAACTCACAAAATTCTTTTAAAAATTTCGCCCAAGTTATCGGTCGAGGCAGTGGCTGGATACTTGTCCTCCACCACTGGCTGGCCTTACCAATCAGAAATGGCCGGACAATTTGTGTCCTTATCTCATCCGGCACTCGAATCAGCAAAAAGCTACTTTCGACTCCATTTAACCATTCTTCTGCTTCTTCCGAGCTAGACTCTCTGCCAAATCTCAGAACATGTGCTTTAACTAACTGCCGATAGTAGAACCCACTGCTTCCCGGGGGTGTGCGATGATGTCAGTTTACCGGACTGTGATGTCATCTTCACCACGTAGTGTCGGAATTTTTATTTGGAGTTGACATACCGAGATAAATGGCAAAATTTAATTTGTACTCCAATGGAAATTCCAAGTGGGCATGCAAGTAGATACGATAAAAATTAAATTCTAAAAAATGTCATCGACTAGGGCTTTATCATCAGGTCAAAATCCTAATTTCCAGTCTAAGTCATTCTAGTCTAAGGTCAACTCTCTTTCTAGGATCGTGACTTAGATCTAAGGTCAAACTTAGATTTCTAAAATCATAACTTATTTCTATATTCTGCCCGGATCTAGAACCTCGGCTCTGATACCACCTGTAGCGCCCCGCAACCCGACATAGCTGGATATGGTGCGCCCACCATACTTCACTACGGAGAGTAGCAGGCGTCCATCCATAACATGTCGTAGTCCATAACAAATTATGTGGACCTTCCTGCTTACACATCAAAAGGTAATCAAAACCAAGGCAGAATAAAAACTTTTAAAATAAAAGAGTCTAAACATCCGTCATAAATCTTACAAACATGTTCGCAAAATAAGGAAATCCGAAAATCAATGTTCCCATCATAAGTTCATAAGAAGTCCATCAACATGACCATCATAACAAAACCCTTAAGTCGTCCTTCCTTCGCTCTTCTACGGATAGGGAACCCTAGGCTCATCCTCGATCCATTCGACCATATTTCATGCGGGTTCTGGGAGAAAAAATAAGGGGTGAGTGACAACGTCACCAGAAAGTAAACCACCAATAATTATGAATTAAATAGAAAGTGCACACAAGAACCAAAACCCCAAAATGTTTGGATTCACAACATACCTGACATTCACTCCATTACCAATAAGGAAAATAAGATCATAACTTATAAGACCAAAAATCACATTAAGATCATAGCTTAGGAGATATTAAATCATAACATTATAGTCTAAGTAACGGTACATCAATCGTTCGGCTAGCTATGAAGTGCAGCATGTATGAGTATGCACATGTGATGCATCATGATAAAAATAAGGACATGTTCTTTCATTCTCTCTTTCAAAATATCATCATCAATAAAAACAAGAGAGTGTTCAGATCTATTATATCCAGATCTGAGACGGTCATGCTCATCCCTTCAAATCTATTATTTCCGGATTCAAAAACGGTCATATCATCAATCATAGTCATCAGGTCTATTCTCTCCGGGCCTGTATGGTCATAATCGTCATAATCAGATCTATTCTTTCCGGGCATGTACGGTCATAATTGTCATAATCATATCTATTTTCTCTGGACCTGAACGGTCATAATCATCAGATCAATTAACCCCGGATCTGGAGCGGGTTAAGCTAGCCAGAATAAATGGTACCAATGGAAAGCGTTATTGTCAGAACTGAATGTTTTCTTTAAAATGCTTTTTCATCATTCATTGTCATAAAATCGGTTTCATGAATCATGTAAATGACGATGATGCAATGTATGACGTGCACTATGCGATTCATGGCAAAATACATCACATTCATACAAGTATGGTCTTATTCATTAAGCTGGAAAAATTTCCAGAATTAACGTTCTATTCGTGCGGCTTCAAAACCTCATAATTCGGCCTATTTTCATGGTCTCTTGATGTATGTATGCATAAGGGTTTCTTGTCTATTTGTCATAAAAATTACATAACGAATCAAGAAGTAGAAAACCTTCAAATCATTAAATTGCCAAACAGGGTACTGCTGAATTCAGCAGTGCAGTACCCTTCTTTTACCTTTCTTTCAAACCCATTAATTATTACTTAATTTGGGCCAACACCTGGAAAATACTGCAAACATACCAGGAATTAATGCTCATAAGCCCAAACCATACAAACAAGTCTAAACCCACAAGAATAAAGCCTCATAACCAATTCCGTAATTCCGCCCAATTTTCCAGTTTAGTAGTACCAATTTAACTTCAGTAGTTATCCTTTAAAATAATAATTCCAAGTTGATTAATTTACATGGACATGCTCACCTATGTCCTAAGTAATTTCCATAAAAATTTCAAAGCAATATAATAACTTTAAAGGGGTCATTTACTCGCTTTCCCAAAAACGGTTTCATGATGATTCTGGAGTGACCAGTTTTACTACAATTTTATTATGACTATATCGTAAGTCTTTTTTCCAAACTTTCAACTCACAAACTTAGTAAACACACAAGGCTAGAAGCCTACCAAAAATCAGCCCATTTTCATGTTTCTAAGGTCTATTTTCGGGTCAAACAACAGGTCATTTAATTCTGCCCAGTTCCAGTGATTTCAGCTTGGCCAGTTTTACTAAACATTTTATTAAGGATAAACCATAACTTCTTTTACCAAAATTCCAGCTCTCATATTTACTACACACATAAGGCTAACACCATGCCAAAAATCAGCTAATTTGAACACTTCTAATATTTATTTCCAGGCCATTCAAAACGTTACATAATTCTGTCCTCTTCCAGTAATTTTACCCTTTTGTCACTTTACTTGCTAAAGGTGTACCAACTAAAATAATTCTTAAAAATGGCTTACCAACCATCACATACACCTTTAACATAAACATTTCAGGTTCTAGTATATTCTAAAAGCCACATACAAATCCATTCAAAACAATTTCGAAAATTACACATAATACACCTTGATGTTACACATTTTGTACATAATCAAGTTTATCCTCGGCATATCTAATTTGTATGCTCCATACCCCCAAAATCAGCCCGCTTTTTACACATGTAAGGGCTCATACTTTATTTTCACAATGAACATAAAACACCTAAGTCACAAAAACATCTAAACATACAACTTCTATGCATCCTTTACCCCACAAGTCACATTCTTTTACAAGAAATATTTTTCACCCCAACCTCTTCATCCAACCGTCCCCCTTACGTGTTAAAGAAGAGAGCTTTACCACATTCATCTTAGACATGCATCATATCCATATTCAAAGGGGCAAAGAATCCATCTTTAGGGGAATTTCACACATGCATGTCACTTTTCTTAAGGAACACTAAACTTTCATGCTTCAAGCTTAACATTTGCCTTCTAAGATTAAATCTTAGTAATAACTAGACATTCGAGCATATTCTTTCACACATAAATCAAGAGTATTTATAGTGTACTTGCCTTCTTGGATCTTAGATCTTGCTTGAACTTGTTGAAACAAGAAATGCTTCCTTCCACCCCTTCCTATCATACACGTTTTTAAGGGTAGGAATATTTGTTAGCCACTATTTTAAATACACAATACATATTAGTTTGAGGTTAGATGGTCTTACCAAATTGAATCTTGAATGGAGGTTGGGACGATTCTAACCCACCAAGAAACTAATCTCCCTTAGCACTTGAAAATCTTCACCTAGTGACCTCTTGAAGGTCACGGTTTCCACAAGAAAAGAAGATTCCTTGTGAGCTCCACTATGTAAGATATAGAATTCTCTTAAGGAGTTTAGGATATACTCACCTAAGCCAAACTTAAACTTGGATGAGTCTTAAATCTTCTTGGCTCAAGTTGGCTGTGTGCCTTGAGGAGAAGAGAGGGAAAGACTCTTGTTATATGGTAATTGCTTGGATGGTTAGTGGAATAAAGATGGATTAAGAGGCTTTTTATTAAAAGTAGAAAGAAGCCTCTTGGTTAGGGCATAGCCGGCGGTTTCAATTATGAAGGAAGGGGAAGATTTCTCATGTGCATGGGCATCCTTATGAAACTCATTTAAAGGTTAACCATGGTTTACTTTTTGGGGTGCATGAAGAGTCTTGAAGCTATTATTAGCTCAATAAGGCCTCATGGCCGAAATTACAAGTGTTTGCACTTATACATATATAAGTTCAATTCTATTGCATTTTATCAATTATCATAGCTTACCCATTTTCATATCTTAATTTACATACTATATATACGCGTGTTTAGAGTGTATTTTCATCTATTATCCTTTAAATACACTTTTCATGGGACTAAGGTCCTCTAAGCCACAATTACACCATAGGCCGAAATCTATATATATATATACACACACATATATATATATATACATATATATATAAGCCATATATATATATATATTTTAAAGAAATTTTATTATGAAAACCCTCGCTTGTGGCGGAGGAAAACCTTATTACATCAAAAAGAACAAGATAGAACGTAGCAGTATATGATTATCAACATCTATACCATATATGATATGCCGCGTTAAAACCTTGCCAAGTAAAACCACCCTTGTGGATAAAACCTTGGCGAAGGAAAAAGCGTACATATTTATATAGATGGACTATTGATATGCGCTTTCGTGTAATGAAAAACAATTTGGAATCCGAATATTACCCAAACGTAATGAAACAAAATGCCATGAGAACGTCCGCACATGATGGGTTCCTCGTATCCAGTCGGTATACACTTCAACACCCAAGAATAAGAGCGCAAGCCATGTTTCCATCCATGTATCCCAAGAAATAGCCGACCAACGTAGATAATGATGCCTGGTCCGGGTGATAACCGCATGAAATGAATGGAGTGTAAGGGCGATCCATGTCCTCGTCCACACACGACAGAAATTTAGAGTTGAGTAAAGCAGAAGTCCAAGACATAATGAAACCTGAGAGTTGAGCTGGGAGTAAATCATACCTGATCTGCCGGCACAACCCAAGGTGCCGGCAGATATTTCGGATACACGCCAATCCATGTGGAAGACTTGCAATAATAGGCAACATGGTGTGTGAGTCAATGCCGTCAGGTGGTGATTATGATGGGGAAAGCCATGCGCATAAAGAAAAGGTCTCGCATCAGCGGGCAAGGACCACCAAAGTGTTGCCATCCATACACGTATGAAGCAAACAAACAACACCGTCAACAGGTGGAAAATGACATAGAAGAACCAGCATGATGAAAGAAAAGCAAGCGTACCAAGGCTGCCTGTACTTATTAAAGTACAGGCAGATAAACTTTGACGTAGCCAATCCGTATGGAACACTTTAGGTGTGCGAGGTCGGCGGTGTTGCGCCAAGGGGTTGGTGCAGTTCAGGCGTCGGCCATTGTTATTGGGAAAAAGGACAGCAGTAAGTATGATTAGGATATGAAAGATACAGCAGTGAGTGAAAAGAATGCAATGCGTACCGCGGCTGCCCGCAACCGTTATGGTACGGGCAGAAGATGTGAAAAATTGCCAATCCATGAGGAAGACTAGAGAGTCATCCTATGCGTAAGCTCGCCGATCTGAGATCCAAAAGAAATGATGCACGGACCAAAACTGGGAGATTGTGTTTGGTGAAAACACTTGTCGCAGGATGCAGCATTGCATGTTGTGCTAGGTAATGAGCTGGCATATTAGCCTCACGATATGTGTGAATGATCTCCAGTCGATGTTGATGAAGCATTGTATGTAGGAGGCATAAATAATAGTTTCCAGAAACATGTTGTGACTGATACAGTCGTGACAACATTTGAGCACAATCAGATTCAATTATGATCGAACGATAGAATGGGAGAAAATAGATCAATCCAAAAAGAGTAGCCTGAATCTCTGCCTGCAAAGGTGTAC
The DNA here is from genome assembly GCA_036186865.1 of Eustoma russellianum. NCBI lineage: Eukaryota > Viridiplantae > Streptophyta > Magnoliopsida > Gentianales > Gentianaceae > Eustoma > Eustoma russellianum. Next base: position 12,202,651 of record AP025054.1, on the reverse strand, counting down.
TTGGAGGCAAACGAAATGAGATGGCCCGCACACACCGACCCCCTTGATCGCGTAATATTGCCCCACCTGCGGCGTAGTGCCGGCCAACTGCGGCATCAACATTTAATTTGTGTCTTCTTGTAGGAAGAGTTTGCCACCGAATAATTCGGAGACGCGGAGGGCGAATCCTGGGGATCCAGGAGAAAGAGAATGTTGGTCCCGCTGCAAGTTTTGATCCCTGGATCTTCTGTATCCACATGCGAATATCAAAGTGTATGGAATTGCGGAGGCCCGCAGTCGAAAAGGTTGTAGAGTCACCATATACTAAGTGCGCATAATGACGCCAAATGTTTGAAACCATAATTGCCGGAATGACTATCTTTAAGACCCCAAATAATGATGAAAAGGTGGATCGGTACCACCAAGCTGATAAATACTGACGTAGAGATAGTGATGTCGGAGGTATGCCATGCAACTCTGCCGCAAAAAAACCCCAGAAATGGCGAATGCGACTACAGTAAATGAAGATATGATCCACTGTGGCTGAGTGTTCTCTGCAAAAAGGACATTGCGTGGGACGTGCCACCAAATACCGTCCCATATAGTCTTCAAATGGCATGGCCGAATAAAAGAGGCGCCACAACAATAGTCTTGTGGATGGGGAATGTTGTTTAAACCAAATAAATTTTGTAGAGAGCTGTGTTGGGCGTGACTCTCGACAAATATCATAGGCGGACTTGAGAGTAAATTCGCCTGTAGGCGTAGGTGTCCATGAAAGAAAGGATCCCATACCAGTTGTATGAGAGATACAAGTGTTGTGAATTCGACATATGAGTTTCCATACAGCTGAGTCCGGAAGCCGCGGATGATAATCACCCCGCCTGCCGTATTTCAAATGCATATACTGACTCAAGTATTTTGCTTTTGATATGCCCACCAAATCCGACATTGATATGCCTGCTGTAAGTCACTTAGATTACGAAGGCCTAAGCCTCCTTCTTCAACAGGTGTTGTGATGTGTTTCCATGCCACCCAATGATGCCTATCCCCCCAATAAAATGCTGACATCTTTCTGTCTATCATTCGAATGACAGACTTGGGCAAGCCGCCTGCTGCCAGGACATGAAGCGGAAGGGCCACAACCACTGAACGTAAAAGTACTAATCTTCCCGCCGAGGAGAGTATAAGCCATATATATATATATATATATATATATATATATATATATATATATATATATATATATATATATATATATATATATATATATATATATTTCCAATACTACGCATATATATAAATATATCATGTAAACATACTTTCCACAAAATTGAAGCTATTAGACCAAAAGTGACTAAAGTTAATGATGAAGTTCTCTTGGCTCACCCCAAAGGAATAGCTGGCGGTGAAGGGGTTTATCCCCAAGCTCATTTATTCCTTAATTTCTTTATCCTTTCTTATTTCTTAAGTTACTTTTTACAAAGTTACTATGGTGGTTTAAGGAATTACCATGGACTACCCATGGGTTCAATTCGGCGGTTAGGGTACATTTAGTAGGCTCCCTCATGTTTGAGTCACTTTTATGAGTGTTTAATGAAATAAACTACTAGGTAGTTGAAGAAAATGATAATAGTAAAATTTGATCCCTAACTCCCTAATTTCCATGTATCCCACGTTCCTAAATGGAAATTCTAGTGAGTTACCCATCCTTATAATATCATATTGTGACCACATCATGCATAAATATTTTCTAATATTGCTTTAGTAAGAAATTAAGGTGTGTAGTTGGCCTTTTAACAAAGGGTGACTTCCTCCTTAACTCCTTATCCGGCGGCTTGGTGGGGAAAATAATACTTTTCCTCTTTTTACTTTTTAACACCGTTTAGTAGGACATTCAATGCTAGCATGAACTTTTCATGCTTTCTTTTACTAAGACTACTAAGGGTTTGTTGCTTGTAGTAAAAGGAACCTTATTTTAGTATCCCCAATACTCTTAGGGCCGAGATTTATGAGTAATTTTGGGAGGGTAAAGCTGTCAACTCACATGCTTCATAATTCATTCTTGAGGTAATATACCATTTCTCTTCAATATTAAATAAACGTTGATAAAATGTTCTTCTTCAGGAATCACGTTCCAATGCGTCACTTCATATTAGTCTCAAATATAGTACTATTTTTGGTAGGGTACAACAATTCCGATTCTGATCCCGATTCTGAAACATGTATCATAATATGTATGTTCTATATCTTAAATTACATAAGTTTGCTAAGACTCTTGCAAAACAAAAGAAATGCCTAATTGAAGACAAGAAATTATTAGAATCCTCTAACAAAATTTTTTTATCTCAATTAAACGATTCATAAGAGGAGTCGTCTAATTTGATTGTTTCATTGAGATCTGAAATTCAATCCTTGAAATCTGAAAATATGGTAATGAAAGCCGAGATCTTAGATTTTAGATCAAGAAACAAAGATCTAGAAAAGATGGTAAAACTATTCGATAGAGGAACTTGCATGTTAGAATGTCTCATTTCTTTGCAAAAACATGAAACTGACAAAATTGGATCAGGGTATATTGAAGATAGTCAGGCACAAATCAAATCTACAAATTTTGTTTTATCTTCATCTAAGCGACAACATGTATTTAAAACGATCGTAAAGCATAAGAATGCGACAATACAATCTAGCGAGCCCCACGTTGCGTCTCATCGCACTACTTCTTTTTCATCATATGGAAAATATAATTATGTGCCATATAGATATGAAAGAAATCCATTGATGCATATGCAACATTCGTATCATAGAAATGCATCTAGATCACGCATCGTGCATACAAATCGAAATACATATCAAAGCCGAAAATCACCTTATTTCTACAATGGTAGATTCGGCCATAGGTCAAATAGACAGGCCCCTAACATTTATTATATTGCTTCTTCATCTCTTTTCTCACCTTTTGTAAGACCGAGAATGGTCACCCAAGTTCGGGTACCAAAAGGTACTCTTGCAAAGGGTTGAATCATTAACCCTAAAGAACGCACTTGAAATGCATGATTTATGTTGATATGCTCTAAACTGCTATTTCTTTCCATTCTTACTTATACTCTTGATGAAATTTACAAAATAAAGGGGGAGAGAAAAGCATGATTTAAGGGGGAGAGAGAAGCATGATTTAGTGGGAGCACAAGTAAATTTGTGCATAATTGTAGGGGGAGCGATCACATTTAAATCGTAGAAAAATGTTATTTTGTAAATCATCAAAAGGGGGAGATTGTTGAGAAAATGGGGTTTGAATGATTTGAAAATGCATGATTTAAATGTTACGTGCTTACGAAATGCATGGATAAATTTTTACTTAACATGTTTATGTGATAAAAATGCTTTACATGTTTATGTATAATGTTGTCGTACTAACAAGCCATGAAACGTTAGAACTTAAATCATATGGCAAACATTCGTTGTCTTTATACTACTTTCAGGTGCCATGATTAATGAACTAAACTAGTTTATTAAGTGAAGTGCTTAAGTTAATGAACTAACTAGTTCGTTAAATGAAGACATATTTGGAGAGAGCTATATGGAGACAAATTTAAAAATGGAAAGTCCTCTCATCTCACACCCTCACACACGCCAATTACATATACATATTATATATCCATATTTTTTTAATGACAAACTATATACTTATATTCCGACGTACGACCGACACATCATATATATTACAAACGTACATCGACGTCACACCCTATATACACCTCATATTTATGAGTATATTCAGGTCTTATATCATATATTACATGTTGTAACCCAATAAGGGAATCCTTTTGTACCTATAATTTATTTGAGTGAATATATGACAAGATAGGATTGTAATTATAATTGATTAAGTCGATGATCATTATTATAGATTATATTACGAAAAGTATTATGTTAGGATATCAAACGCATATACTGAATTGTGGGAAAGGACCCAATTTCCTCCCAAGGCCTTGTAAAATTTTGGCCAATAGCCCAAGAAAGGCTCAAAAAATTTCTTAAATCACTATTGAATAAATAAACCAATGGAATAAATAAGTATTTTAAATAAAGAAAAAGGGTAGCTAAAATTGAATAAGGCTTAGTTGGGGTCATTAAAGACCCCAACCGCCGGATGGTTAAGGGGGGGAGGCCAATTAAGGAGGTGATTACTCCACTAGAGTTATTTGGTATCCAACCAAGGTTCAACTAACTAGGATTAAGTTAAAGTAACTAAGGTTAGTCAAAAGTAACTATGATTAGAATAAAGTAACCAAGGTTAGTGATAAAGTAACCTTGGTTAACTAAAAAGTAACCAAGGTTAAAAATTTAAATTAAGTGACTAAGGTTAATTCTTTAACCTTACTATGGTAAAACTTTCACCCCCACCCTTTACCCCCAACGGCTACAACATAGTAGCCAAGAGAAAGGTTCCCTCCAAAAACCTAATCTCCTATCTCAAAACACTCAAACAAGAAACATTCTTCTCTTCCTCCATCCATAAACCACACGAACAAAGGGTATACCAAGGAGGATTAAGATTCATACAAGCTCAAGAGGAATTAGGTTAGTGTATACTCAACTATTCAAGGAAAACCCCTACATTTTATTTAGCTTAAAAACTCACTCATCTCTTTTGCCCAAAACTGTGACCTTCAATGGTCACTAGGCTTAAGAATCTCAAGCTTTTGAGGACTCTAGCCTAGAGAAGCTTGAATACTACTCCAACTCCTTTTGGGTAAGTCCATCTAGCCCTTTTTCTAAGTGAATATTTTAGTTAAGGGTGTAAACTAATCTTGCATCTCTTTTCCTCTCCACCACCGTGGGATGCATGCGTAGAAGAGAAGAAAGATTTCAACTTTCCCTACACCTTTCAAGAAGAGTAAGCAAAAAGACAAGTACACTATACTCTTTGTGGCTTGAATGTGAGATTGTTTTCATGAATGGCTAGATAAACATAAGATTTAATGTTAGTTGTGATGTGCTAAGTTTTGGTGCTTAAACTTTTGGCCTAGGGGCCAAATGGTGTGTAGGTATGAGTTTTGGTTTAAAGATGGAATATTTGTGGTTTTTATGCACCATTATGTGTTAATCCAAGTTGAACATGCTAAAGATCTTTTCTTTTCCATGGAAAGGGCATACGGTGGAGAGGGTTAAGGAAATAAGGGTGATTTTGCATGAAATGACAATTTGTGTGGTAAAGTGGAGACAAGATTATGCTCTTGTGTGTGTTAATCCTAATATGTATTTGGATACATCACTTTGCCTTGTATGCACCGAAAAGGGGCTGTTGGTGACTAGGGTGCGAATGCACCAAAATCATCGTTAATGATTGAATTAGTGGAAATGTGGTATGCTTGGACAAAGGATGATGTATGTGGTGTACAAACTGTTTTGTGAGTAATTTGTATATGTTGATTGTAGCGTGTTGAATCTGTAAATTTTCCATAAAAATGGAAAGTTTGAAGTTAATAAAGTGTTTATGACGAACAATGCAAGTTAGAGCCAATTAGGAAGGAAATGTTACAAACTATGAAATTTGCTGGAGCATGGCAGATTTTAGACAGTTTTGTGAGACCCAAAAGGAGACCTTAAGGACCTTCAATTTAGTTGATTTTTCAGTGACATTAGCCTTATGTGTATACTAGATATGAGAGTTGGAATTTTGTTAAAAGGAGCTACGGTTTATTTTTAATAAGTTTTCTAGTAAAGTTGGTCCTGCTGAGAATACTGCACTGGACAGAATTTAAGTAACTCGTTAAGTAGCCTAGAAATGGACCTTAGAAGTATACAAATTAGCTAATTTTCGGTATGACACTAACCCTATGAATGAACTAAAGGTGAGAATTGGAATTTCGACAAAATGAGTTACGGTGTATTTTTAATGAATTGTCTAGTAAAATGGGTCAGGCTGAAATTCGCTGCCTGACAGAATTAGTGTGGTGTGTTGCATGATCTGGAATTGGACCTTAGAAAAATGCAATTGGGCTAAATCTTGGTAAGATGCTAGTCCAATGTGTTTATTAAGTGGAGAGTTGGAATTTCTGGAAAAGAACTCACGGTTTGGTCATAATAAATTTTATAGTGAAATTGGTCATTTCAGAATTCAGTTGTACCCGCTTTATGAAAAAGAATAAATGACCCCCTATCGATATCGTAAGTCCGAGAAACTTTCATGGCAATCACTTAAGACGTATATGAAGGAGTACATGCGAACCACTTAGCTTAAAATAATTATTTTAAAGAGAAATCACTAAGGAGAAGTTGGCGCCACTAAGCTGGAAATTTTCCAGCATAGCGACGAGACGTACATATATGTATATGTAACGTGTTATGCCATGGTTTGCATACTAAATGTCATACATCGCATCATCGTTATTTACATGATTTATGGCATTGATTTTATGCGAAAGAAAGATGAAAAGCATTTTTAAAAAGATGATCCTGTTTTTAGAAGAACGCTTCTCCACCGGTACCGCGTGTGTGTATGTGCTTGGCCAGTAAGAACACGTCCAGATCCGGGGTTAATTGATCTGATGATATGACCGTTCAGGCCCAGAGAGAATAGACCTGACAATGACCGTTCGGGCCCGGAGAGAATAGACCCGATAAGTGATGACGCTACCATTCCGAATCCGGGAATAATAGATTCGAAGGGGAGACGTTACCGCCTCAGATCCGGGAAGATAGATCTGAACACTCTGTGGTTTTCCGACGATGATGATTTGAAAGAAAAGCATGAAAAATCGTATTCTCATTTTTATCATGATGCATCACACGTACATATGCATGCATGTCACATTTATGGAGTCATTGTGTAGTGACACATGATACTTAGACTAAGTTGTTATGACCTTGTAGATCCTAAGTATGACTTCATTAAGAGATGATTCTTGTCATGTTATGAATTGATGCGAGTTACAGTTTTTTATTGTTATGTTCTGTATTAAGTAACGATTTTGTTTAAGTTATGATCTTGATGCATTAAGTGTTGATCCCTATCGAGTATTGGATGGAGGACAGGTATGCTTCTAAACCAAAATTTTTGGGGTTCGGTTCTTGTACGCACTTTCCGTTTAATCCTCAATTATTATAGTATACTTGCTGGTGACTTTGTCACTCACCCCCTATTTTTTCCTCCTAGAGGCTGCAGGGAATAAAGTAGCGTGGATTGAGGATGAACCTAGGGTCCCCTACCCGTGAGCGCAGCGAGGAGTGGACGGATTTAGGAGACATGACTAGCTAGCTATGACCGATGATTGATGATGTATTTGTGATGGAAAACATTTGCTTTTGTGACTTTCGCTACTTTTGATCTGGGTTGTAAACTAACAATGGTCTTGTGGATGTTTTTAATTTGAAGTTTTAAATTCTGCCACAGTTTCGCTTACTTATTTACGTGTAAGCGCGAAAATCCATGCATTATATCATAGATCATGACACGTATGGACGACGCCTGGTACTCTCCTTAGTGAAGTACGGCGGGTGCACCGACTTCGACTGGGCCGTGGTGCGGGGCGCATCAGGTGGTATCAGAGCTAAGGCTCCAGATCCGGGCAGAATATAGAATTAAGTTATGATCGTAGTCCACTAAGTTTGATCTTAGATCTAAGTTCTGATCTTAGATGAGAGTTGACCCTAGACTAGGGTAACTTAGACTAGAAAATTAGGGTACAGCCCATTGATAATGCCCTAATTAATGACCAATCACAGAATTTAATTTATAACGTATGTACGTACATGCTCCTCAAATATGCTATCGGAATGAATTAAATTCTGCTACTTATTATGACATTTCCGTATTGAATAAAGCCGACACTGCATACTGCAGATGGTGCGACCAAGAGGCAGACCAGCCAGAGCTAGACTCGAGGTGCATGAGCCTATCCCTCCTCCACCCTCTCAGGTCCCTCCACCCCCGCCATCGCAAGGCCAAAATCCACCGTCGGTTCAGAACGTTCCTCCACCCCAAGGACATTTTCCACAAATGATGTCTGATATTAACGCTTTTCAGAACTTTTGCCAAACAGTCACCCAAATTAGGCAAGTAATGCTGCAACAGAATAACCCTCAACCTCACGAGTCGGTCAGAGATGCTCAATATTATTTTGAAAAGTTGAAGAGAGCCAATGTTCCGCCGTTTGAAGGAAAGTCAGATCCAGATGCCGCTGAGAAGTGGCTGGATGAGGTGGAAAACTGTTTCGAACTAATTAGAGCCCTGGAAGAAGTGAAGACTCAGGCAGTTAGACCATTTCTGTTAGGAGAGGCCAACCAATGGTGGAAGGCCAATTTACAAGCTTTGCCAAGACCAATTTCCTGGGAGAGGTTTCTTCAGGAATTCAATAAGTTCTACATACCACCCTCCGTCAAACTACAGAAAAGACATGAGTTTGAATCCCTAATGCAACCAGGAATGACGATTGCTGACCACGCTAACAAATTTATAGCTTTGGGAAGATTCCAACCATCCACCATGAACGATGAAGAAACCAAAATGTTGAAATTTGAGAGAGGACTGAATACTAGAATCTGAACATGGCTGGTTAATGCAAATCCAGCAAACTTTGGTGCCCTTTTAGATGCATGCTACCGAATTGAAAGAGATATCATTCGCCGTGATGAGTTTAGCCAAAAGAGAGGAAGAGAGGTGTCTGGAAGCAAAGGGCCCGTAAGTCCGCAAAGCAAAATACAAAGGGCACAGGGCGTCAAGGGAAGAATCGGTTTCAACGCCGCTCCCAAAAGAATCAATCAAAGAATCAAGGACAACAATCTGCTATTCTAAGCTGCTCTCATTGCGGTAGGCGCCACGTGGGAGAATGTTATATTCAAGCATGAAAATGTTTCGGATGCAGCAAGACAGGGCACATCCTTAAGGACTGTCCAGACAAAGGAGCCATCTGCTTTGGATGCAGGAAAACAGGACACATGGTCAGGGAGTGTCCGGAGAAGGGGGCCCAGCAGCAACAACAGCCGCCAAAGCCTCAGCGTCAGTGTACCAACGCACGAGTTCACGCTATGACTAACGCAACTGCTAAAGTGGCCAATGACGTGGTGACCGGTATTTTTAGAGAATCGTACTAATTCTTATAAATACTGTTGCCTTATAGTTGCTTAGTAAGTATTGCATGATTCAGGAGCCATCCTAGTATGTTCAGTACCTGCCAACGTGTTATTTGATAGTGGTGCTAGCCACTCTTTCATATCCAAGAGATTTGCAAAGAATATTGAGAAAAACCCAACCTATAGTGATGTACCCTATAGAATCCAAGCAGTTGGGGAACAGGTACTTGTAGCTCACCATGTTTTCAAAAATTGTGAACTTGAGTTTGATAATCATCAATTTGACGCCGATTTGATTTCCATACCCATGACGGACTTCGATGTGATTCTTGGGATGGATTGGCTTTCCAATAATTATGCCAACATCGATTGTAGTGAAAAACAAGTTACCTTTAAGGACCCCACATGTAAAGAATTGTCATTTCAAGGAGGATCGAAGTTACGGAAGTGTCCTAAGAACATTTATGTAAATGCGATTTGCGCTAATAAGGCACTAAAGAAAGGACATGAAGGATATCTCGTCTATGCAATAAATGCCGATCAAGCGCCATCAGATCAGTCCCAAGTCCCAGTAGTTTGCGAATACCCAGATGTTCTTCCAGAAGAATTACCAGGTCTTCTCTCGGACCGGGAGATATCTTTCGAAATCAACTTGGTTCTGGGAGCTGAACCAATATCAAAGGCTCCCTACCGAATGGCACCTGCGGAACTAAAAGAGCTGAAGGAACAGCTGCACGAATTACTGGAAAAGAAACTAATTTGCCCAAGTGTTTCACCTTGGGGAGCTCCCGTACTGTTCGTCAAGAAGAAGGACGGAAGTATGCGGTTATGTATTGACTATAGGGAGCTCAACAAGATCACTATAAAGAATAAGTACCCTTTGCCAAGAATCGACGATCTATTCGATCAGCTTCGGGGGGCAAGGATTTTCAGTAAAATTGATCTTCACTCAGGATATTTCCAATTGAAGATCAAGGCTGAAGACGTCCAGAAAACTGCATTCAGAACCCGTTATGGACATTACGAATTTTTAGTAATGCCATTCGGACTGACCAACGCCCCCGCAGCATTTATGGATCTAATGAATCGAGTCTTTCAAGACCAACTAGACAAGTTTGTCGTAGTCTTCATCGACGATATTTTGATATACTCACCAGATGAAGAGACCCATGCAGACCATTTAAGGGTTGCTCTGGACATTCTACAAAGGAAACAACTGTACGCGAAATTTAGTAAATGCGAATTCTGGCTACGAAGTGTAGCGTTTCTGGGGCACGTAATATCCGAAGAAGGTATATCGGTAGACCCCAAGAAAATTGAGGCAATCACGGAGTGGCCCAGACCGACCAACGTTAGAGAGGTACGAAGTTTTCTTAGTCTCGCCGGTTACTATCGTAAGTTCGTGGAAGGATTTTCTCGAATCGCTATGCCTCTGACCCGTTTGACCCAGAAGAAAACCAAATTTGAACGGACCTCAGATTGAAAAAAGGGCTTTACTGAATTGAAGAAGAAGCTGACCTCCGCCCTAGTTTTAGCACAACCCATTCCTGGAGAAAACTTTGTAGTATAGAGTGATGCCTCTAAGAACGGGCTGGGATGTGTATTAATGCAAAAAGATCGAGTGATTGCGTACGCATCCTGACAATTGAAGCCATTTGAACAAAACTACCCTGTACATGACCTCGAATTAGCAGCTGTGGTCTTTGCACTAAAAATATGGAGGCACTGTCTATACGGTGAAAAGTGCAAAATTTTCACAGACCACAAAAGCCTCAAGTATATATTCACCCAAAAAGAGCTAAACATGCGTCAGCGCAGATGGCTAGAATTAATGAAAGACTACGACTTAGCAATTCAGTATCATCCAGGAAAAGCTAACAAGGTAGCTGATGCATTAAGCAGAAAAACAAGCCATCCGCATCAACCACCTTTGCAGCGTGACGTGGAAGAATTTTATCTGGAAGAGGTTGATTAAATTGAAGGCATGCTCGCAAACTTAGTGCTAATTCCTTCGCTGATAGACAAAATTAAAGAAGGACAAGAAAAGGATGAAACCTTAAAGAAGATAAAGGACTGGGTGAGAATGAAACCCTCCGAGGAGTTTAAGGTCCAAAATGACAACAGATTGTGGTTTCAAGAAAGATTGTGTGTACCCAATGACGAAGACATACAGAATGAAGTCCTTAAGGAAGCTCACACCTCTCGATTATCTATTCACCTTGGAACCAATAAGATGTACCAAGAATTGAAGCAACGATTCTGGTGGCGTGGCATGAAAAGACAGATCGCGGAATTCGTGGAAAAATGCATCGTTTGCCAGATGGTGAAAGTAGAACATCAGAAACCCGCTGTGTTGTTACAACCTATGGAAGTTCCCAAATGGAAATGGGACCACATTACTATGGATTTTGTTACGGACCTACCCGGAATGAGAAGCGGATACGATACCATTTGGGTAGTTGTCGATCTCCTAACAAAGTCCGCCCATTTCATGGCCATGACGATCAAGGCTCCGATGGAGAAATTGGCAGCAATGTATGTTGAACAAATTGTAAGTCTTCATGGAGTACCCCTAAGCATTGTTTGTGACCGCGACCCTCGCTTCACATCACGATTTTGGATATCTTTTTAGAAAGCGATGGGCACGGAGATCCACATGAGCTCGGCATTTCATCCCCGAACTGATGGTCAATCAGAAAGGACCATTCAGACATTGGAAGACAAATTGCGATCATGCGTACTTGACTTTGGGGGAAGCTGGGATCGGAGTCTCAAGCTGTTAGAATTTTCTTATAACAACAGTTACCATCGATCCATAGGGATGGCTCCGTATGAAGCACTCTATGGAAGAAAATTCCGTTCTCCGCTCTATTGGGATGAAATCGGAGATAAGATTCTTACTGGACCCGACCTAGTGGAACAGACTCGAGAGAAAGTAAGAATCATCAAGCAAAAGTTACAAATGGCCCAAGATAGAAGCAAGGCTTGGGCAGATGAGAAACGGCAACCATTAGAATTTCAAGTTGGGGAAAAAGTGTTTCTAAAGGTATCACCGACGAAAGGGATTAAAAGATTTGGTATAAAAGGGAAGTTAAGCCCAAGATTTATTGGGCCATATGAGGTTCTTGAAAAGATTGGGGAAGTTGCTTATCGACTCGCTCTACCGCCCACATTATCTCAAATACATGATGTGTTTCATGTATCTCAACTTCGACGGTATGTGCACGATCCTAGCCATGTCATAAAGGAACAACCTTTGAAGCTGGAAGCCGACACGACATATGAGGAAGAACCAGAAAGAATAATTGATCGTAAGGAAAAGGTGTTAAGGAAACGATCAATACCTATGGTTAAGGTGCAGTGGAAGAACCATTCCATAGATGAATCTACCTGGACAGTAGAAGAGAACATGAAGAACTTGTACCCTCACCTCTTTGATTAACACTTTTAAGTTTCGAGGACGAAACTTATAATAAGGGGGGAGGATGTTGTAACCCAATAAGGGAAAACTTTTGTACCTATGATTTATTTGAGTGAATATGTGACAAGATATGATTGCAATTATAATTGATTAAGTCGATGATCATTATTATAGATTATATTACGAAAAAGTATTATGTTAGGATATCAAGCGCATATACTGAATTGTGGGAAAGGACCCAATTTCCTCCCAAGGCCTTGTAAAATTTCGGCCAATAGCCCAAGAAAGGCTCAAAAAGTTTCTTAAATCACTATTGAATAAATAAACCAATGGAATAAATAAGTATTTTAAATAAAGAAAAAGGATAGCTAAAATTGAATAAGGTGATTATTCCACTAGAGCTAATTGGTATCCAACCAAGGTTCAACTAACTAGGATTAAGTAAAAGTAACTAAGGTTAGTCAAAAGTAACTATGATTAGAATAAAGTAACCAAGGTTAGTGATAAAGTAACCCTGGTTAACTAAAAAGTAACCAAGGTTAAAATTTTAAATTAAGTGACTAAGGTTAATTCTTTAACCTTACTATAGTAAAACTTTCACCCCCACTCTTTACCCCTAACGGCTACAACATAGTAGCTAAGAGAAAGGTTCCATCCAAAAACCTAATCTCCTATCTCCCAACACTCAAACAAGAAACATTCTTCTCTTCCTCCATCCATAAACCACACGGACAAAGGGTATACCCAGGAGGCTTAAGATTCATACAAGCTCAAGAGGAATTAGGTAAGTGCATACTCAACTATTCAAGGAAAACCCCTACATTTTATTTAGCTTAAAAACTCACTCATCTCTTTTGCCCTAAACCGTGACCTTCAATGGTCACTAGGCTCAAGAATCTCAAGCTTTTGAGGACTCTAGCCTAGAGAAGCTTGAATACTATTCCAACTCCTTTTGGGTAAGTCCATCTAGCCCTTTTTCTAAGTGAATATTTTAGTTAAGGGTGTAAACTAACCTTGCATCTCTTTTCTCTCCACCACCGTGGGATGCATGCGTAGAAGAGAAGAAAGATTTCGACTTTCCCTACACCTTTCAAGAAGAGTAAGCAAAAAAGGCAAGTACACTATACTCTTTGTGGCTTGAATGTGAGAGTGTTTGCATGAATGGCTAGATAAACATAAGATTTAATCTTAGTTGTGATGTGCTAAGTTTTGGTGCCTAAACTTTCGGCCTAGGGGCCAAATGGTGTGTAGGTATGAGTTTTGGTTTAAAGATGGAATCTTTGTGGTTTTTATGCACCATTATGTGTTAATCCAAGATGAACATGCTAAAGATCTTTTCTTTTCCATGGAAAGGGCATACGGTGGAGAGGGTTAAGGAAATAAGGGTGATTTTGCATGAAATGACAATTTGTGTGGTAAAGTGGAGACAAGATTATGCTCTCGTGTGTGTTAAGCCTAATATGTATTTGGATACATCACTTTGCCTTGTATGCACCGAAAAGGGGCTGTTGGTGACTAGGGTGCGAATGCACCAAAATCATCGTTAATGATTGAATTAGTGGAAATGTGGTATGCTTGGACAAAGGATGATGTATGTGGTGTACAAACTGTTTTGTGAGTAATTTATATATGTTGATTGTAGCATGTTGAATCTATAAATTTTCCATAAAAAGGGAAAGTTTGAAGTTAATAAAGTGTTTATGACAAACAATGCAAGTTAGAGCCAATTAGGAAGGAAATGTGACAAACTATGAAATTTGCTGGAGCAGGGCAGATTTAGACTCTTTTGTGAGACCCAAAAGGAGACCTTAAGGACCTTAATTTAGTTGATTTTTGCTGTGACATTAGCCTTATGTGTATACTAGATATGAGAGTTGGAATTTTGTTAAAAGGAGCTACAGTTTATTTTTAATAAGTTTTCTAGTAAAGTTGGTCCTACTGAGAATACTGCACTGGACAGAATTTAAGTAACTCATTGAGTAGCCTAGAAATGGACCTTAGAAGTATACAAATTAGCTAATTTTCGGTATGACACTAACCCTATGAATGAAGTAAAGGTGAGAATTAGAATTTTGACAAAATGAGTTAAGGTGTATTTTTAATGAATTTTCTAGTAAAATGGGTCAGGCTGAAATTCGCTGCACTGACAGAATTAGTGTGGCATGTTGCAAGATCTGGAATTGGACCTTAGAAAAATGCAATTGGGCTAAATCTTGGTAAGAAGCTAGTCCAATGTGTTTATTAAGCTGTAGAGTTTGAATTTCCGAAAAAGGACTCACGGTTTGGTCACAATAAATTTTATAGTGAAATTGGTCTTTTCAGAATTCAGTTTGTACCCGCTTTATGAAAAAGAATAAATGACCCCCTATCGATATCGTAATTCCGCGAAACTTTCATGGCAATCACTTAAGACGTATATGAAGGAGTACATGTGAACCACTTAGCTTAAAATAATTATTTTAAGGAGAAATCACTAAGGAGAAGTTGGTGCCACTAAGCTGAAAATTTTCCAGCATAGCGACGAGACGTACATATATGTATATGTAACGCGTTATGCCATGGTTTGCATACTACATGTCATGCATCGCACCATCGTCATTTACATGATTTATGGCATTTGTTTTATGCGAACGAACGATGAAAAGCGTTTTTAAGAAGATGATCCTATTTTTAAAAGAACGCTTCCCCACCGGTACCGTGTGTGTGTATGTGACTGGCCAGTAAGAACCTGCCCAGATCCGGGGTTAATTGATCTGATGATATGACCGTTCAGGCCCGGAGAGAATAGACCTGATAATGACCCTTCGGGCTCGGAGAGAATAGACCCGATAAGTGATGACTCTACTGTTCCGAATCCAGGAATAATAGATTCGAAGGGGAGACGTTACCGCCTCAGATCCGGGAAGATAGATCTAAACACTCTGTGATTTTCCGACGATGATGATTTGAAAGAAAAGCATGAAAAATCGTATTCTCATTTTCATTATGATGCATCACACGTACATATGCATGCATGTCACGTTTATGGAGTCATTGTGTAGTGACACATGATACTTAGACTAAGTTGTTATGACCTTGTAGATCCTAAGTATGACTTCATTAAGAGATGATTCTTGTCATGTTATGAATTGATGCGAGTTACAGTCTTTTATTGTTATATTCTGTATTAAGTAAAAATTTTGTTTAAGTTATGATCATGATGCATTAAGTGTTGATCCCTATCAAGTATTGGATGGAGGACAGGTATGCTTCTAAACCAAAATTTTTGGGGTTCGGTTCTTGTACGCACTTTCCGTTTGATCCTCAATTATTATAGTATACTTGCTGGTGACTTTATCACTCACCCTCTATTTTTCCTCCCAGAGGCTGCAGGGAATAAAGTAGAGTAGATTGAGGATGAACCTAGGGTCCCCTACCCGTGAGCGCAGCGAGGAGTGGACGGATTTAGGAGACATGACTGGCCAGCTATGACCGATGAATGATGATGTATTTGTGATGGAAAACATTTGCTTTTGTAACTTTCGCTACTTTTGATCTGGGTTTTAAAACTAACAATGGTCTTGTGGATGTTTTTAATTTGAAGTTTTAAATTCTGCCACGGTCATGCTTACTTATTTACGTGTAAGCGCGAAAATCCATGCATTATATCATGGATCATGACACGTATGGGATGACGCCTGGTACTCTCCTTAGTGAAGTACGGCGGGTGCACCGACTTTGGTTGGGCCGGGGTGCGGGGCGCATCATTACAAGTCATGGTGACGTCAAAATTATAACGACATGTTACAAGGTCATAAACTAAAAATTGTCGTTTTGGGAGACTACCAAAACTTCACCGACATATAAAGTACTTACCATATAAAGATGATTGACCTATATATATCAAAAATATTCAAAAATTTCTTGATCCACATGTTATGTTCAACCACAAGGTCATACCATGTTTACATACACAAATCACCCACAATTTAGCCTAGATTTGTGGGGAATTCAAACTCAAGCATATTTTGGCACATGGGGTGTTTTATGCTCAGCTATTGGAGCTGAATATACACCTCATTTTATGTATATCATGTGTGACATAATATATATTATATATGTAAGAAGCTTGAAATTAATGAGAGAAAAATCGCGTAACCGACGAAAGTCGAAAATTCAGTTTTCTACAAACCTACACTTATGGAACGTTTGTGACATTGATGTAACACGTATCTAGAAACTTTTTACACACTCAAGACATGTTAGAGTGTTCTAGAAAATTCAAATTAGGTCTGATTGCAATTTATCATATATGTGTGAATATTGTGCATTATTTGACAAAGTTGACATAAAAAGAATTCAGCGCAGGTGCAGCCTATTGCACACGCCTGGTTCAACATTTTTGAAGCCTAGGTTGATCTTATTTGGCATTTCAATTTTTTGGAGTACATGCCACACATGATTGGTGATATTGAAAAGGGCAACACATAAGGAAAGAATTCAAAAGAAAACACATGCTGAAAATTTTAGCACATGTTGAGAGCTGGCTGATTTTTTGGGTGATATTTGTCTTCAATTGTCTACCAAAGTTTAAGGGGATACAATCATGATTATTTAAAAGTTAGTTACCTTGATTTTGACCACATGTTTCAAATTGTTTTGAAGAAATTCCAGCTCATTTAAAGTGAGCCAATGTGGATAAAAGATGACCTATCAAGAAGTGACAACTAAGCGACGACAAGTCATTCGTCCAATCATGTTGCGTCAAGTAAGTAAGTTGTGTCACCATCTATACAAGGCAATCTTCCAAGCGTATTCAGGACAATTTTCAATGAAGAATGCTAACCCTAGGGGGTGGTCAAGACAAGATAAAAAGGGGCAAGATGGTGTAAGACAAGGCTAAGAAAAGTTGATATTCTTACAAGTTCAAAAGCAAGACTACTCTCTTCTTCTTCCTTTCTTTTCTCTTGCTCTCAGCCTCAATCCTATCATTCTTATATTCCATATATTATGTAGGCTTTGAGTATACTACCCACATACGTTCATTTTTTGTAAAAGGTTGATCAAGGTGTGATCAAGCCTTCATTCGATTGCTGGTGGTGTTCGTGATTGGTTTGTTTGTTTGTTTGATTGTAAAAAGGTGGAGTTGGTGTTTAACTCCAGTCACCCTTGTGTTAAGGTGTTTTTGTGTTTAGTGAAAACTCAGGAGGGTGTCCTCGAAGACTGGAGTACGTTGTTTTAACCGAACCAATATAAAATTTTCGGTGTTCTTGTTTTTCAGTACTTTTACTTTCAGTACCTGTTTTCTGCATCATTTTCATTGCAACGGTAAAAATAGCAAACGATTTTCAAAAATCAAAAATTTTTGTAGAAATATAGCCACACGTCCTACTTTCATTTGGCACAAGTTCCATCTCATTTGGATAAGTATAAGTCAGTCAAACATTAATAAATCTGAGACTAATGTTATCTGATTTTCAGATTTGCAAAGGTTGAGAACATCAACGCGGTTGACATACTTACCATGGGAATTTCCAAAAACTGTTTTAACCCATTAAAATACACATCTTGATGGTTAAACCATAAAACTTTCAAGTCATTTAGAGTCTCCAATTAATATGAATAAATTTTTCATTTCGGAGTACAGTTTCTGACAGATTTGCGCAATCTGTACAAAAACGTGTTTTCAAGGGGTTAGGCTTGGAGTTTTAATTAAAAATTTTGTGAGTCACTCACAACATCTGAGAGCACATCTTCACCAAATCTTATAGTTTTTGGAGGTCTACAACTAGGCCATTTAGATAAATCAAATCAGAAATCTGAAAACAGAAACTGTTTCAGAAGTGTGTAATTTGGTTCAAAAAGTTTTAAAAAACCAAATTTTCTGCACTCACTATTCAACCCCCTTCTAGTGGTGCTATACACGTCCTACAATATGACAATATTCGGACGTATACTAGGTGAATGGATTAATTAGAACTATACTAAGTTGTCAATTACCTAATGCGTAAGTTTCGAGGATGAAAATTATTGTAAAGGGGGAGATCTGTTATTTCCCGTCCCTCATGAGGGGCCAAAGAAAAGGAAAATAAAAAAATTTATAACCAAAAATAATATAAATGTTAGGCGTGGATAAAATTACCATGTGATATTTGGATGAGATATGAAAATATGGGATAGAAATTAAATGAAATAGGATGTGGGATAGAAATTAAACACTAAAAGATTTAACTTATAAATACTTTCATAAAACCTACTATGAATATCTAATGTGTGTCTCTCTGTGTATATAACCCTAAAGAAATCAAACCTTATCAACCTATTTTCTTCCCCCCGCCAGTGGCAGCCCCTTCCCACATTGTTTCAATCTCCATCTCCGAGCCACCAATTCAGCCTGCACCCATAAGAGAGGAAAAGAAGAGTTTTTGCAATCCAACAAACCCTAATCGATAACTGTGTAGTATATACGGTCAATGCAAGCATGGTTTATGTATTTATTATGAATTTGCTGAAATCCGTATTGTCATTTTTGTATTAAATCATGGATCATACAAAAGTATATTTGAATGCATAGATGATTGTATATATATGTCGTAGGCCGAATATGTATGTGTTTGTATATATATATATATATGCATGTATGTATGTATGTATGTATCTGTATGCATATGTGTGCTTTGGATATATGAATATGTGACAAAATCATAAGTGAAGTAAAGTTTTGGGAAGCTGGCCGAAAGTTTATGGTTATATTTGGAAGTGTAATTATCATATATATGGGAATATATATGTTATATTGTGTGTGTGTGGGATTATGATTTGAGTGGTTGCATGTTAAATGGACAAAAAATAATTTGGGACATGGAGAAGTGTATTTTTGGCCAGGGGCTACAGTTGGTATAAGATATGATGCAATTTGCATAAGAATAAGAATGAAATTCGTATGATTTTATGTGAAATAAATTGGCGTATCGTTATCGATTTTGGGAGAATTAGGCAGTGGTGTAAAAGAAGATTTTGTATGATTTGGGAGTGGGGATATGTTGGAAATAGAAAAAAGAGTTTTTTTGGTTGTCGGTATCAGTGACCCGCGGCGGCGCGTAAGCCACACGCGCCGGCTAGTGTCTGTGCGTGGACAAGCTTTCACCAGCATGTGAGGGCTCCTTTGATTGTGATTTTGCGGCAGTGTGTTAGGCATGAACCATGCTTGCTGCCTGAAGTGTCAGATGTGAGAAAATATGGATGGTGTGTGTTTTAGAAGGAGAATGAGGGGTGGAAAGTGGGTTGAGTGAATTTAGGGTTTGGGGGGAGTGAGGCGGGGATGGGTCGAGGGTTTAGGGGCTACGGTGGTTGTTGGTCAGTGGGACAATGTAGTGGGTCGTGGGTGGTGGGGGTGAGATGAGGTTAGTTGGGTAGTGGGTTGGGAAAAAAATGGGTTGAGGGAGGTATGCGTACGTATATACGTGTAGATGCACATGTATGGGCGTAGACATATATATGTATATATGTATGCAGCTAGAGGTGTACACTTTGGCATCTTGGACTTCTTGGATTATTTGGTCTATTTGGGTTTGAATTATTTCTTGGATTATTTGGTCTATTTGTGTTTGGATTATTGGTATTTGGATTTAGGAAGAACATTTGGACTTTGAAAATGTTTTTGGAAATGTGCATTCATATTCTGAAATTCACCCTTACAAGGAAAAGGTATCGTTAAGCCGGATTGGCTCCAAACAAACAGAGCGTCTGAGCATATTAGCTATTTTGGATGTAGAGCGCTCTGACATAGTGGCCGCCATTAGGGCGTCCTGGCATATTGACTATTTTGCTATAGAGCGCCGGGGCATATTGACTATTGGGGTACCAAGTAGTAAATCTTACTGTATAAGTCATTTGTAGGAAAAGTGCTATAACCATTGCTTTGGAGTTTGGACTTTGGACCGGCTAAGCCGGATTTGGACATTTGGTTGTTTGGATTTGGACTGAGTTGGACTCGGATTTGGACATTTGGATTTGGACTGGTTTGGAACCAGATTTGGTTTTTGAATTGGAATTGGAATTTGGAAACATTGGAAAACTTTGGAAATTGGTTTTAGAATTTTTACATTGACTTTGCATTCATCGATTTGGAAATTGCATCATCGATTTTGACTTGGACTAACATTTAATTGGCTATCGATTTATTTGACTTTGTGATGAGATTTGTTGACTTATTTGAATCGTTGTTTGATTGTTATAGGGGGAGTAATCGTAATTTTATTTGCAAATAGAAATATGTTATTCTATATATCGTCATTTATTTTATAACACTTGTTTCCACGTGTATGATTCTATGGTAAGTACTGTGAGGTGACTTACTGGACGATGTATGTTGCCCATACTATACATTGTTATTGTTTTGCGGACAAACATGTATAAGATACATATACATCGATGATGATTAGGAGTAGAGATATTGAGGTTCAAGGATGTTCCGATGAGGCTCGCTGAAGATTTAGTAGAGATAGATATTTTGTTATTCGAGATTTATGTATTTGGAGACTTACTATTTATTTATTTAGATTTGCCTAGATATTGATACTAATGATGATTATTATTTTGAGGTTTTTTATTTATGACTTCCGCTGACATCGATTTGCGTCACTTTGCTAACGTGTAATTGTTTTGTTTTGGACGCCTTGTATTTTTCTTAGCGAAATATGGCGGGTGAATCGTTTCGAATACTAGGGCTCGAGACGGATCGCTAAGATCATCTCAGTTGTGTTATTTGATAAATACACTAAATTTATGTAAAAAGTGATACACTTAGAAAGGGAAAAAAATTAAAAGGGATACACTTAGAAAGGGAAAAATATTAAAAGTGATAGACGTAAATTAAATTGATTGCGCTAAATAGGTATATCAATTAAGTTAATAGTTATGTGTTAAATTTTCTTGGTCCTTTAACGTTACCATCACTATAAATTTGGAACGGATGCAAAGGAGGCAAAGGATGGGTGTTATCATAATAGGGACTGAAGGGAGCGGATCTGCTTACTGGTATGACCGCCAATCACATATTACTACGTAATTAATAGGAGCTGTTGATGCTGGTTTAGATAGCCAGCAGAGAGATTACTGTTGGTGTAGATGAAAGACAGTCACGCTGATCCTGTAATAGCCGTGAAAAAAAAAGGAAATAAAGAAATAATAATAATAATATATGATAATAATAATAATAATAATAATAATAATAATAATAGAGGATAAAGATAAAAGAAAAAAAAGAAAGGAATAGTAATAACATGAAGGATAGAGATAAATACAATTAAATGGTAAGTAGAGTTACACTAGGAAACCTAAACCAAAATCTAATGGGAAACCTAAAATTTACCCTAACTTCCCCACCATATATATATACATATACACGCATAACAATACAAAAAAAACCCCATCCAGCCGCACACACGCACACGCACAAGAAAAAGAGAAAAAAAGAAAAGAGAAAAAAAGAGAGAAGAAGAAGGCAAGCGAGGCCCCGAACCGAAGTTTCAATCCATTGAATTTATTCGTGTTATCGTCAATCGAGGTAGGTGTCTCTTCCCCCTCTAACGGGTATGATTCATGCATGCTTTAGTGGTATATTAATGTGATTCATTGTTTTTATTTGTTTAAGATGTGAATTTCGTTTTGTTTTATATGTGAAAGCATGAGATGTGTTGTTATGGCTGTATGTATATGTGTGTGAGTATTGAAATTGATGGTAATTGTGATTTGGATTGGAAACACCCTTGAATGAAATCAAAAGGTTGAATATTTTCATACTTAGGGTTCTTTAAAATTGGTGTTTTGGCCTTAGAATAGGTTCATCTAACCCGGGAATAGGTTGGGATAGGGTTGAAAGTCGAAAAAACGGGTCTGACAGACGCGTTTTAGGGGGTGGCGCGTGGGGCCCACGTGGCCCCTGACGGCGCGTCCGGACACGTGATGACTTGTCCACCCTCAAAAGTTGCATCGCGTTATAACGAGTCCAATGCAACTGGTTTGAGGTCAATCGAAGTTAAAACGAAGATTTTATTGAGGTTTGAAGGAAATAGAAATTAATTGAAAAAAATAAAGTAATTTCCAGGTCAGCCGGGTCAGGCCGACCCGGATTCCTGGTCTGACCCGACCCGGTTTCTGGTTCTGGGTTGGTCCAAAAAAAAAAGAGGAAGGAGTGGACCGGACCTGGCTGCCGGACCGGGCCGGATGGCCAGCGGACCGGACCAGAGCAGCAGGCTGGCCCAACCAGAAATAAAAAAAATCTGAAATTTAATTTCTGAAATGAATATATAATTAATTAAAATTAGTTTAAAATTTCAGAAAAATATATTTAATTATCAGAAAATTTTAAATAAATTCCAGAAAATATAAAAGGTTAAAATTAAATTATTTCCACTTAATTTCTGAATTTTGGGTAGATGTAAGTAATTAAAAATAATTAGAAATAAATAGAATTAAATAAAAGAAAAATAGGGAAAATTAGTAGAAAGTTCTAGAAAATTAATAAAAGTTAAGGAAAAATAAGGGGGATGCTAAATAACAACTTTCTAATATTCGTGAAATTTACTAAACCAAATATTGAGTGCCGGAGATGGGGAGGATGGGCGTACGGGTCCTAGGCGACTTTGTTGTTGCATTCATGGCACGTGCATTTGCATTTGGAGTGGGTTGAGATGTACGGGTCTCAGACGCTCGAGTGGAGTGGATCATGGTGTACGGGCCATGGATACTCGGTTATAGTGGATCATGGTGTACGGGCCATAGATACTTGGTTATGGTGGATCATGGTGTACGGCCATGGGCATCGGTTATGGTGGATCGTGGTGTACGGGCCACGGGCATTGGTTGGGGTGGATGGTGGTGTATGGGCCACGAGCATCCGTAAGGGTGGATTGTAGTGTATGGGCTACAGGCATTCAGTCAATCCTGGGATCATGCATTGCATATAGGTCTGGGGGCATATTGCATGACATGATTCTCGTTGCGTGTGACACGTTGATTGAGCATGCATCACGTACTTTCGCATTTTTATGTGGAATGCTTTACTTACTGCATTTACTTTATCTTATGCATGTTGTCTTATATTTATGTGCTATGTGGTTTTATCTTATATTTATGTGCTCTATGGTTATATCATATCTATGTGCTGTGTGGCTATATCATTTCTGTATGCACGTTTTGTATTGGTTTGAGGCGGGCATCTACTGGGTGATTGTCTGTCACTCACCCTTACTTCCCAGATGAGCCGGATGAGGACTATGAGCACATATTCGTTGAGGACGGGACAGACATAGCGGAGTGGGCTGGTTGAGAGCTGCATCTAGGATGTGAGGGGACTCTGCAGCTGTTTTGTTTATATTTATACTTTGAGGATTTTTCATATACTACTTTACTACTTGTATTCCCAGGATTTTTTTATTTAGCAATGTAATGACGATTATTAGAGTTTAATATATGTTATTGTTTACATTTTCGCGAAAAATTTCTACGTCATTTATGACAAGTAAGAGATTGATTCGACACTTTGTATCCTCCTTAGTGAGATACGACGGGTGCACTGTTCCTGATGTTAGGGCTCAGGAGAGGGCGCTACATGTGGTATCAGAGCCGAGGCTTCAGATCCGCCTCAGAAACGCAGGATTAATTAGATCACTTAGACATAAGTTACGATCTTTTGTAAAATTACGATTTTACCCCTATTAAACAAAGTAGACTTAAGATATGATCTTAGACCTAAGTTATGATCGGGTTATGGAAGGTGTGTGCCGTTGGTGAGCTTTCTTTACTTAATTACCGTTATACCTCCGACCCCATGCATGAGCCCCATAAATGCTTAAATCCCTCGATTACTCCTGTTCAATCTGAATTCTTGTCAAGGTTCGTGTGAAATTCAAGAAAATGTTGTCGGGTAGTGAACACTCTGGCAAAGGAGACAACAGTGGATGTGGTAATGACCACCCGGATCAGGGGGCCATCCTCCAGGCATTGGCCGACACCATGACCACCGTTTTGGCACAACAGCAGCAGTAGACTGCTCAGCAGCAGCAGCAGTTGAATCAGCGGCTTCCACCACCGCGCCACCGGATATGAGGTTCTACTACAGAAAAATGCAGGATGTCTCTAATTCGATGTTCTGAAGGACCCTTCACCGCATGAGCCGGAGATATGCGACATGGCCGCTAATAATCACAGGACCGTCTGTGACGAAAGTATAGCCGCAGGGGAGAGCGCGGCCACCGCCGACATGTGCTCATTGTGGATGTCATACTCGAGTTACTGTAGGGAGATTATGCCAGTATGAGTGCGACAACTGGGACATTTTACAAGAGAGAGTACTGAGCAGAGACCGGCGCCACCATCACAACAGAATCAGGAGCAACATAAAGGGAAACAAGGATCGGTGCCTAGATTCACGTGAGGACTGATGCAGATGTCGGGAAGGCTGGCGATGTCATAACAGAGTTCAACCGCTGGCAACCATGTATCAATGACTTATCATCAGCACAGGGGATGTCAGTTGGAGATAAATGATCAGAGTTGCACAGTAGAATCGTGATTTTCTTAAGACGCGTAAGTTCAAAAGAGGGGACCTTAGTGGATCCGAATAAGATTAAGACTATTGCTGAATAGCCCTGACCGACCAAGGTGACTGAAGTAAGGAGTTTTTCTTGGTTTGGCCAGCTGATACGCGAAATTTGTTGAAGGATTCTCGTCGATACTGGTGCCCTGAGCAGACGGAAACAGAAGAAGGTGAAGTTCGAGTGAACCATTGATCTCAGCAAAGTTTCGCTGAGCAAAAAAACACACTTAAACATAAGGCCAAAATATACAATTTTGCTAATTAACTATATATACACACACTGATCAATACAACATACCTTAACGACATATTTTCCACATATCAAACACGTATTAACACATCAACCATACAAAATCCAACACAACTACACAAAGAAACATAACACAGTACAAAAAAAAGAGATATCACATAACATAATGAACTACGAATATACAGTAACATAATTCAACAAATTATATATATACCACATAAAAAAAATCAGGTGCACAAACACAACATAATGCACACCATACTCATGCACGACACAAACAAAATAAATTACCATAACATATAAACAAAATTACTTAAGTCATTAGTAGTAAAATCGCAGTCACATCTGCTCTTGCCCAACCATCACATATACCACTCCATGCCTAATAAAATTTACTAATTCAAGTACAACATGAACAATAAACACCACAAAAGTACAAAAAAAAATGAGTTGAAAAAAATATATAATCTAAATTAATTAAATTAACCACCATATATATATATATATATATATATAAAGGAGAATTTACCAGTTTGTTGTAACATACTAACATAAAAGTAATATGCACAAGACATACTAACTACAAAAATGTGTGCACCCTTACAGCAGTATGACTCTGTGGGCTGTAATGAACCAATCAACTTATTAAACCATATAATGTTATCAACACACAAAACATAAACAGTATAAGTGTGAAAGACAAATAATAAATGTTGATATACACATATACTTGTACACACAATCAACAACATGAAAATACGAAGTAATAGATAAAAGCTCACAATATATATATATAGAATACGATAGCAACATAGGAGTAAAGAATATACAAAAGATATACGATAAGACAAGAGTATATGTGCTAAATGACTACTAGACAAAAGAAAAGAGAGAGAAAACACTCAGTCTCCTACAACAATAAAGAGGTATATAGACAAACACAATTTGTTACAACCTTAATAATGTAAATAAGTTGATTTAAAAAAACATACAAATAGATACACGAAACAAAAGTAACTAAACGACACTAAGTAAATATGCACCAGTATACATACAACTATTTCAATGACACCACAACATAACTAACACAACAAAACAATAATAAACATCATAATATATAACGACAACAAACAACACAATACAATAACACAAATACTTTTCATTCTAGTCATGGGTTACGAAATAGGCATACATCTACCAATTTTTTTAAACAAATCATTAACATACACAATTGAAAAGCATGCTAATTACGAGTTATGAACGACATAGTATTGCATAACAACATAGTAATAGATTAAAATGTAAATAACTTAATAACAGAAAAAATTTTATCAACTTGAACACCCAAATAAATTATAGTAAAATCTATGCATTTATGTATTTCCTTTGGAAATATATATACAACAATATTTATACAACAACGGGATAAGCTATACGAAAAAGATAGAGTACAGGTAACAAAAAAATAATATGATTACTATTAACGACTAAGATAAGTACAAAAAGAGAGATCGTGATAAACAACGGCTAAATTGAACACGCATAGTGTGTGTACCGTTTAAAACTCAAGTAAAAAACAATATAAACATAATACAAGTGACAAACTGCAGATAATGATTATGAATTCATGAGCTACATGTGATACGTAAGTCATACATGCGTTTAACATAAGGATACACATCATATTATATGTCTACACCAAACATGTTTAACGACTTAACAATTAAAATGACAAAACATATTTAACTCGTGTATGCTGATATATGTAACGGACAGAACTACGTTCGAGCACTACAATTCATCCCCAACCCGATAGAAACAGTCGGAGGGGACAATTCAGATGCTTGAGGACATGTTGAGGGCTTGCGAACTTGACCTCAGAGAGAATTGGGATGGTATGATCAAGCTAATTGAGTTATCATACAACAATAGCCACCATAGTGCCATCGGCATGACATCCTTTGAGGCACTCTATGGACGTAACTGCAGGTCCCACTGTTCATGGGAATGAGGTTGGCGAGCATACTATTACCGGTCCTCGGTCAAACATACTAGAGAAAAGGTGAAGTTAATACGTGATAGGCTCAAGGTTGCGCAAGACAGAAGTAAGAGTTGAGCAGATTCAATGAGGCGTCTTTTATAGTTCGCTGTGGGCGTGAAGGTTATTTGAGAGTGTCGCCTATGAAGGAGGTTTCACGATTTGGTTTGAAGGATAAGCTGAGGCTTCGCTACATTGGCCCATATGAGATACTCGAGAGGGTCAGTACCTTAGCCTACCGATTAGCGTTACCCCCTGCCTTGGCTCAGGTTCACAGTGCTTTTTCATGTTTCTCAGTTGAGGACATATGTTCCGGATCGGAGCCATGTTTTAGATGCATCACCGTTGAGAATTCGACCGGACACGACCTATAAGGAGACTCCTATCAGGATCGTGGATCGCAAGGACTAAGTTTGAGACACCGAGTTATCCCTTATGTTAAAGTCCAGTGGACAAATCACACTGAGCACGAGGCGACTTGGGAGCTCGAGGAGCAGATGCAAGAGAGATATCCACAGCTCTTCAAATAAGGTACGTCAAGTTTCGAGGACGAAACTTTTTTTAAGGGGGGTAGGATATTACAGCCGTGAAAAAACAGGAAATAAAGAAATAAAGAAATAATAATAATAATAATAATAATAATAATAATAATAATAATAATATATGATAATAATAATAATAGAGGATAAAGATAAAAGAAAAAAAGAAAGGAATAGTAATAAAATGAAGGATAGAGATAAATACAATTAAATGGTAAGCAGAGTTACACTAGGAAACCTAAACTAAATTCTAATGGGAAACCTAAAATCTACACCAACTCTTCCACCATATATATATACATATACACGCATAACAATACAAAAAAAAACCCCACCCAGCCGCACGCACGCACACGCACAAGGAAAAGAGAAAAAAGAAAAGAGAAAAAAGAGAGAGGCAGAAGGCAAGCGAGGCCCCAAACCCAAGTTTTAATCCGTTGAATTTATTCGTGTTATCGTCAATCGAGGTAGGTGCCTCTTCTCCCCTCAAACGGGTATGATTCATGCATGCTTTAATGGTATATTAGTGTGATTCATTGTTTTTATTTGTTTAAGATGTGAATTTTGTTTTGTTTTATATGTGAAAGCATGAGATGTGTTGTTATGGCTGTATGTATATGTGCGTGTGTATTGAAATTGATGGTAATTGTGATTCGGATTGGAAACAACCTTGAATGAAATCAAAAGGTTGAATATTTTTATACTTAGGGTTCTGTAAAATTTGTGTTTTGGCCTTTGAATAGGTTCATCTAGCCAGGAATAGGTTGGAATTGGGTTGAAAGTCGAAAAAACGGGTCTGACGGACGCGTTTCAGGGGGTGGTGCATGGGGCCCACACGGCCCCTGAGGGCGCGTCCGGACACGTGATGACGTGTCCACTCTCAAAAGTTGCGTCGCGTTATAACGAGTCCAACGCAACTGGTTTGAGGTCAATCGGAGTTAAAACGAAAATTTTATTGAGGTTTGAAGGAAATAGATATTGACTGAAAAAAATAAAAATAAAAAGTAATTTCCAAGTCAGCCGGGTCAGGCCGACCTGGATTCCTGGTCTGACCCGACCCGGATTCCTGGTCTGACCCGACCCGGATTCCTGGTCTGACCCGACCCGGTTTCTTGTTTTGGCTTGGTCCAAAAAAAAAGAGGAAGAAATAAACCGGACCTGGCTGCCGGACCGGGCCGGATGGCCAGCGGACCGGACCAGGGCAACATGCCGGCCCAACCAGAAATAAAAAAATCTTAAATTTAATTTCTGAATTAAATAAATAATTAATTAAAATTAGTTTAAGATTTCAGAAAATTTTATTTAATTATCAGAAAATTCTAAATAAATTCCATAAAATATAAAAGGTTAAAATTAAATTATTTCTACTTAATTTCTGAATTTTGGGTAAATGTAAATAATTAAAAATAATTAGTAATAAATAGAATTAAATAAAGGAAAAATAGGGAAAATTAGTAGAAAATTCTAGAAAATTAATACAAGTTAAGGAAAAATAAGGGGGATGCTAAATAACTACTTTCCAATATTTGTGAAATTTACTAAACCAAATATTGAGTGCCGAAGATGGTGAGGATGGGCGTACGGGCCCCAGGCGACTTTGTTATTGAGTACCGGAGTTGGTGAGGATGGGCGTACGTGCCCCAGGCAACTTTGTTGTTGCATTCATGGACGTGCATTTGCATTTGGAGTGGGATGAGATGTACGAGTCTCAGACGCTCGAGTGGATTGGATCATGGTGTATGGGCCATGGATACTCGGTTATGGTGGATCATGGTGTACGGGCCAAGGACATCGGTTATGGTGGATCGTGGTGTACGGGCCACGGGCATCAATTGGGGTGGATCGTGGTGTACGGGCCACGGGCATCCATAAGGGTGGATTGTAGTATACGGGCTAGAGGCATCCAGTCAATCCCGGGATCATGCATTGCATATAGGTCTAGGGGCATATTGCAGGACATGATTCTCGTTGCGTGTGACACGTTGATTGAGCATGCATCACGTACTTGCGCATTTTTATGTGGAGTGCTTTACTTACCGCATTTACTTTATCTTATGCATGTTATCTTATATTTATGTGCTATGTGGTTTTATCTTATATATATATGTGCTCTGTGGTTATATCATATCTATGTGCTATGTGGCTATATCATTTCGGTATGCACGTTTTGTATTGGTTGAGGCGAGCATCTACTGGGTGATTTTCTGTCACTCACCCCTACTTCCCAGGTGAGCCGGATGAGGACTATGAGCACATCTTCGTTGAGGACGGGACGGACATAGCGGAGTGGGCTAGTTGAGAGCTGCAGCTAGGATATGAGGAGACTCTGCAGCTGTTTTGTTTATGTTTATACTTTGAGGATTTTCCACATACTACTTTACTACTTTTATTCCCAAAATTTTTATTTAGCAATGTAATGACGATTATTGGAGTTTAATATATATTATGGTTTACGTTTTTGAAAAAAATTTCTACGTAATTTTTGACAAGTAAGAGATTGATTCGACGCTTTGTATTCTCCTTAGTGAGATACGGCGAGTGTACTGTTCCCGATGTTAGGGCTCGGGAGCGAGGCGCCACAAGTTAGATCCTACTCCAACCAAGAGGCAATGGAGTTGCAGCATATAGAAGTGAACACACAAAAATAGTTGTTTACCAAAAAAAATTTTGAAAGTAGATATAATCTAATACAAAGTCTCAGCCCTCTCACCCTTCCAAAAGGGAGGGGCAGACATAGTTAGGCTCATCAGGGCATTAGGCTATTAAACAGAGTTTTGATAATGGAAGCGTAGCAACTGGTAAGATTGTTGTTTTGTGACTTTGAGGTCACGAGTTCGAGCCGTGGAAATAGCCACTTACACAAAGTATAAGGTATGATTGCGTACATTAAATCGCGAAGCGATCGGGCCCCTCTCGGACCCTGCACCAATGTAGAAGCTTTTCGGTGGAAAATTGGTTGAACATGTGGGAAACGACTTGTACTCGAGTGTCACCACTTAACCACCATAAAATTCCAAGGGAAATGCAGTAACGGCTAGTGCATGGTCTTTGTAGTATGAGTTTTCCCCCATCTGCATATCCCCTTCTCCATATCCATCTTCTTCATGAATTTCTTCTCTCTTGAATTCATGGGGTCGATATTCAGCAGAATCCATATTTAAGTCCAAATTGTGAAGCAGTTGAAAGATCGAAGGAAATTTATGATATAATGGATTTTGTTTTAATTTTTTATAGACGGGGCAATGTAATACGCTTGTTAGTCAGGTTTACTGAAGATTTTAAACCAAAAAAACTACTCATTCTGTTTCAAAAATATTGTCACACTTAGTCAAACACGCAATTGATTAAAAATCAGTTAAAATTAAATTGTTAAATTATCTTACATATTATTTATTAGAGTTTGATCTTAAATGATGTGAATTACTACATTACAAAACTATTGTGTTTAATTGATGTTTGACCAAATATTTGTTTAACTAGATATGACAATATTTTTAGGACGTAAGGAGTAAGATTTGAAAGTTTATATATACAACTAATCTAGGTTACAACTTACAACAAGCTTTTAATTAATTTATTAGCATGGACGTTTCCTGGTTTAAAATTAGTTAAACACTCATCATACGTTTATGATTAGATGTCGGAGAAGTTTGAGGATAAACAAATTATGACAGCTAAAAAGATACGACTGAATGAGTTTTCTTTTACATTTGAAGCAACAAATCTTATCGCGTTGTTAATGAGAGAGGACTAAATTAGTAAGTGCTTAATTAGGGGAAAATGTAAACATCATTATTCAAAGAGTAGATCCCTTGCAGAGCTGGCCAGGGTAGAAAATCACTTCATTACGTAACCAATTATTTGAAGTGAAAATTATAAATAGATCATCTTATTAGTATTGTTATTTGATATATAATAAATTTATATTAAAAATGATACACTTACAAAAATAAAACACAATATATACTATAACAACAACATACATACCCAGTATATCCCAGCGACAACAAAAGTTATCGCTAGGGTCTGGGGAAGGTGAGAGGTAGTATATCCCAGCGACAACAAAAGTTATCGCTAGGGTCTGTGGAAGGCGAGAGGTAGTATATCACAACGACATCAAAAGTTATCGCTAGGGTCTGGAGATGATGAGAGCCAGGCAAACAATACCTCCATCACAAAGGATAGAGAGTTTGCTTCCAATGAAACTCCTGGTTCTATATGTACCTGCATAGATGACACCGTAATAGGGATATTATGTGTTAGTGTGTTAGTGAAGAGATTTAGTAAATACAAATAGCAAGCTTTCAATATTAAAATAGCCACAAGCATCTATATGCACAAAGCTTTTATTTTAGTAAACTTAAACTAATTAAAGCTCTATAATATGTACATGTTTAATATAAATATGTTCAATATATTAATATGTACATGTTTAATATAAATATGTTCAATATGTAATATGAAAGTAAAAGGAGGAGAAAGATGAGATTTAAGTGATGGTGTGTGTAGCGGATTCGGCCATAAGGCCATAAATGGGAGAAAAATCAATGGTGACATGTTAAAAAAATGTGAGGGTAAGAATAGACATACATACACACGGCCCCGCTAAATTTTAAGGGTATAAATGACTTACTACATATTATGTATACATATAAGTATAATATTATGAAAAATATACTTATGTAATATATATACATATATATACGGCCTTAAGGCCATTTAATGACTTAAATGGCTTTATTTCCATGTTATGTCTACTTATATGTATAATATGTACTAATTTGAAAAGTATGGCAAAAGTTGTATATTTTTAGATGACATGTTAGAGAAATTAGAAAATAAGTATTATAAATACTTAAGTGTTGAAATATTAGTTGTTCATGGAATGTACAATTTAAGAAAGTGGTGTTGGGTGAAAAATTACAAAAAGATGGCTGTTTTGGGGTACTTGGCTGAATGTTATGATTTTGGGGGTAAAAGTGGTATTTTCTTAAATTATAACATGTAGGATGTAAATAAGTAGTGGATGTTTGATGATAAGTGGTAGAATGACCAAAATACCTTCATTGGCCGATTTTCCATGTTGCATGAAATAAAAGTTGAAAAGTTATTTTTATCGCATCACATGTTTTAAAAAAGTTTATACGCTTAACGAATAATAAACACGAGACGGTTGATTCCATCGACACACGATATGCTATGTTTATGTTCATGATTATGATTGTGTTATGGTGCGCCGACCTGACATGGGGACCGGAGTGGTAGGTGTCAGGGGCATATGTTTACGCTATGACCGAGTATAACACCGAGTCTGGGACACGTGGTCTCCATCATAACGTATCATCGTTAGGACATGTACATATGATTATTATGTTTTATGTCGTACATGTACTATATGGAGAATCACTTGGTATGACATGCGTTATTATACTTATGAAAGTTTTATAGTCATTTCTGAATATGTCATGTCTTTATGTTTACGAAAATGTCATGTTATGCAAGTTTATGGAAAAGTCATGTTATGATTATGAAAAGCCATGTTTTATGTATCACATTTTGATTATGTTACCCTTAGGTTATGTTTAGAATATCCTTAAGTTTATTATGTTATTAAGTGAATCGAAGTAGGGTTTATGCATGAAATTATAGTTGTTATAAGTCTATGACCTTAGTTAGGATATTGATTAGAATGTAAGTATGGACATGTATGTATTGTTACGGACTTAGGTAGAAGTTTATGTTTCCTATGTTATGACGATAAATTCTTATGTATTGCATGTTGTCTATTACATTTATATTATGTTAATCTACTTGTTAATTGGAGACGCGTTTTATTATGTTCATTATCGTGTTTATTATTAATTTGTTACCCCGTCTCCCCATACATGATCCTCATGACGTATCTAGTAGGACTACTTGCTGGGCGATTATGTTTTTATAGCTCATACTTGCCCTAAACCACTTGCAGAAGACAGGGTTCTCGAGATTGGGTACGTAGATGACGAGCCTGACATAGACTATCCTTGAGAGAGGCATACGTCAGGACTTAGCCTTTGAGACCGATGCTTATTTTGTACTTGCATCATTTGAGACATCGGATATTTTGGATTTGTGTTATTATGATGATTTGTACGTTATTGCATGTCGTATGTTTATCTTTATTTCGCTTTCGCTATTTCGATTCATGTTTCATGTCAATATGCACATGTGTGTATCGACGCCTCACACTTCTCGTAGTAGAGTACCGGTGTTGCACCCGGTTAAAAAAGAAAAAAAGAAGAATAAAAATGACATAATATTTTTTTTAAAAAAGAGAGAGAGAAAACCTTTCAAGTAACTCACACCCTTAACACCCTTTAATTCCCACTAACCTATATTTATAACCCCACCCCACTATACATCTTATCCTACCATTAAATGTGAGAATTTTATCCTGCCATTAAGTGTGGGAGATGAAACTCCCACATTTCTAATACTATAAGGCCAAACAGCCAAGCTTAAGGGGAGGGGGAAGGTGTCATGAATAAAGAAAAAAAGAGGTGCTGAGAGTGTGCAAGAGGGAGAATAGAGGAATGAGAGGAAAAGAGAAAAGAAAGGAAAGAAAGAAGAAGAAAAGAGAAGGAAGAAGACTAATACCACTACCAACACAACCACCATAACACCACCAAAATTGTTAGTTTACAACTAAAAGGTAGTGTCCCCTCTCTTTGTGAGCCAATTTCATATATGTAATTATTTATCAATTGTTTTATATAATGTTTATCTTGTTGGTTACATTTCAAGTGCTACATGTTATGTCTGAGTAGATTAATTTTTTTGTGGATTTGTTTTAATGTTTATATTATTGGTTATATGAATTTATTTTTGTTATGGTTAAGTTATTTAAGGACACGTATTTTATACTTACAATTAGTTCATATGATATACGTTGATTAATGGTAAGTTCATGACTATATGGTAAATCTTGTATCGTTATGTTTTTTTTGTGCAGATGTTAATCAATGGTATTTATATGATGGCGTATTTAATATTAGGATAATATTAAACACAATTGACTTTCAGCTTTGCGCATTTGATTTACATTTTTGTCATTACAAATGTTACTTTTGTTAATATTGTCATACACCGTATATGCGTATATTTTAATGTTTTTTTATTTAATTATTGTGTTTTCTTACATGCATAAGAGCTACACATTATATTCTGCACACTATTGTTAATCACACACCATATTAACGTAAATTAAAGTTTAATAATTATTTCATAACAATTATTATTATAATGATGTATTAAGATAGAATAGACATAATATTATAATTATCTATGTGTATATAATATGTTGTGATAAATGATGTAGTTGTAAAGGAATTACCATCATATATCAAATGATAACGCATGACAAATAAACGTAAAACCGACTATTGTAAGCAAGTAACCCGTAATTGATGCTCTAAATGTATTAATATAAAAAGTATGTATATTTGATGTAGATAAGCGTATTGTTACTATGTAACGCTAATAACTCATTGGTGTAATAATCATATATACTTGCATAATGTATTATACTGTATACAATATGTGAATGCTAGTCAAACTATGTTTATTTATAAGAACATTTAAGTACTGCAAAATCTGTCTTAACTTTCTTACAACAACCGTACAATCCGTTTTGTACATAAGATATAAATAATGTAGCTAAAGTATTAATGTGTGTTAAACAATGTAATATGTGTTTAGTGTAGTGTTAAATATATGTATATAGAAAAATCGTGTACAACATATTGAATGTATTGTGCTACGTGTAGTTATTTGATGAAATGTACTTGTCACTATACATGTAAATACACTATTATACGTACATATATAAGCTAGCTAACATTGTGCTATTTGTGTGATATTTTGTGATTCAACGTTATAAGGTGCAACGTTAGCTAGGAAATGTTGTATTTAGCTGTATATATGTATATGTGCTTTATGTTGCATCAGTGTCATATAAAAAATAATGCTAGTATTGAGTAAACTATCTATTTGTATTGTGTTGACGTGAGTATAGTTTTATGAATGTGTTAAGTGGGTTTGGAAAATAATTATTGATATATGATGTGTGGGAGTATGCATACACGTATACATACACGTGTATGGGCGCGGGCATATATACAAGTATGGATGCACCGGATTACTTATGATTATGCATTTGCATTCATGGCACAAGCATTGCATTGGTCCTACGGGACGTGTGGCCCTATGAGGCGTGTGGTCCTACGGGACGTGTGGCCCTACGAGGCGTGTGGCCCGACGGGGCGTGTGGCCTGACGAGGCGTGTGGTAGGATCACCTCGAGGTTCATGCATTGCACGGTAGAGAGACAGACATTCGTGTGTTGAGACATCGTTGCGTGTGACACAAGCATGCATCATGACATCGCATAACTGTTGTGCCATGCTTTTATTTCTTATACAGTTATTCATGCTTATACATGTACTACATGTTATTTGTTGCCATATATGAGGTTGTTCGGAAAGAGGTGGGAACCTACTGGGTGATATTTCTATATCACTCATCCCTTTATTTTTCCCAGGTGAGCAGGAGTACGATTACATTTACATAAAAGACGGAGCTGAGTTCGGAGAGTGGGGTAATTAGAGCCAGATGGAAATGTTTACATTTGCAGTTTTATTTCATTTATGATAAGATGTAATAATGAATGCAGACTATGTACTTATCAGAAATCGGACTTGAGCTGTAATAAATAAATGTTTATCTCATTTTTATTTCGTTTCCGCTGCGAAATTTTCTACGTCATTGCTGATGTGTAAGAGAATTGAGCGACGCCTTATAGTTCTCGTAGTAGACTACGGCGGGTGCACCATTTCCGATGCTAGGGTTCGGTAGCGGGGCGCTTCAGGTGGTATCAGAGCATGGCTCTAGATCCACTGTAGAAACGTAGATTTAGATCATGATATTAGAAATTAAGTTATGATTTTGCCCCTAAGTCACGATTTTAGACGTAAGCGACAATTTCGATTAAGAATTGATCTTAGACATAAGTACTTATTTTAGTCATAGGCATTGACCACATAGTGAGCATGATTTTGGAAATAAGTCGTGAGCTTAGACTTAAGAAATGATGATATTGAGAACGATCCTAGATATAAGTGACAAACATAGACCTTAGCAGTGATCTTAGGAAATAGGAGATGACCTTAGATTTAAGGGAGGGGTATGCATACCTAGGACAACGTTAAGTCTATATCTTAAGAGCTTGACTTTTATGGCCGGGTATATGGTCTAAGATGTAATCATATTTACTAATATTGATAATTTGTCTGCCTATCTACCGATAAGATAAGTTTATCCTGGAGCTATAGTCTTACCCTAATCCGTTCCACGTACATTTAAAGAGACTACCCTGGTACAACAACTTTGAAGAAAAAAAAAAAGAGAATAGCACTAAGTTTAACAATTAATTAATATAATCATTCATAAGGAGACTCACAAAATTCATAGATATAAGTTATGGAAGCAAGATCCACATATTAGCCTTTGTATGGATATTATCTGAAAGTCCTAAACTGAAAATGACCAGCACCTAGAATGAGTTATCATTGAAAAAGTTTCCGTTAAGTATTAATACTTAGTAACAATAAGTTAGTTGGGGGAACCTAGTACAAATAGGTTAGATTTGGAACCATAGTTGTGGTACATGACCTAAGTTCAGAATCAATCTGTCGATGCAAATAAGGAGCTAGACTAGTCACGACGTAGCAAATAGTCTTGATAAATGATGTATTCTTAAAAAGGTTTAGATGGTGGTTAAGATGTAAATCTTGGAATTACCAAGATAAGTTGTTGATATCAGTGTTGTCAAGGGAACGGATGTAAACATGGGAACAAGTGAGTATTGTTGAATCTAGTAGGCTTAATTGAAATAGAGTAAACATGAACAAGTAGTGGGTGCTTCCCAAGTGAGATCTAACTAAACTAGAATTAGCGGTTGAAATAACCAAGATGTACAGTGGATCAGTGTGGCACGAGGAAGCGTGATGGATTAGAATGCCTAAGTCGATCAATACTCAGTGTGTCATATTAGGATTGAACAATTTAAGTAAAAGATTTATCAGAAATAGTACGTAGGTGGATTTTTTTTCATTTACATTAAGGGGTGGCCTAGAAAAACTATACGAAGTATTGGACTGTATTTTTTTTTCAAGTAGTTAAACGTTTTCTTATAAGTACGTATACCAAGATACATTCTATATTTCAAAGGTGTTGCAAAGATTTTTGTTAATAAATATTTCAACTAGTTTATTTTATATAGTATAATACTTTACAAGGCTATATTTCTTTCCAAATTCGTATAGCAACAAAATGGAATTTCATCTACCCCTGACAAAACTGATATATTTTAAAATAATGATGTTTTCGAACAACGATATGGTTATACAGTTCTTATATTATTTCTCAAATTTTCATTTAGCTATATTTATTTTGCTAAAATAATTTTATTTTTCAACTATTGATATTGCAATCATTTTAACCATTAAATAATTTTAAAGTTATTTATCTGCTTGCGATAAACTTATTTAATTTTGTGAACCAGAAATAGTTTCAAATGTAATTACTTCTTTTTGAAAAATAAAGGTACCATATCCAAAATTGTTTTATAAAACTTTATATTTGTTGAGTTTTCAATTGTCGTATTCTGCGAAACAAAACATAGCTTTCAAAGTATATATTCCATTTAGAAAGAGAAAGACACCGTGTTCAAATCGCTTCTATAAAAAAAAATTTAACGGTTGTAGTGTCTCAATAGTTTTGAACTAGTTTTCACCGTATTACTTTTGCGAAACAATTATATCATTGATTCATAAATGATCGTTTGAGACACTGCGTTACGAAAAAAAATACATGATACTTTGGATTTTGTGTAAAAAAATCAGAAGGTATATTATTTTAAATGGTTAGAGATATATTTCCAAATTATAGTTACGTAAACTACTTTAAATTGGAAGAAAAATAAATGTCCATGCACATACTTCGTATACTAGGTTGATGATGACATCTCCGAAAAAGTAAGAACGTGATCACAGAGCTAGTTCGTAAGTATATAAGAAATTGATTCCGAGTACTTAGTTCTATATTTATGAGGGGTAATGATTAATACATTGGAGGACTTGAGGGATATTTTGGATGGTCATGTAACGAGGGATATTTTGGATGGTCATGTAACTAGAAGATGAATCTTATATGATGAGTTTAAAAATTCGGAATTGTAGATTTTAATAAGTTGAATGATACATGTCAAGTGGAATAAAGGAAAGTTTATAAGTTGTAATTATAGAAAATTAAGTTAAAGATTATAGTACGCCTAAGAACTGATTTTAGAGGGCTGCTGATGAAACCAGATAGAATTACGGTATAAATCGACGATTGAGTTACAAAACCCTTAGTATGGTGACAATACCCCTAAGCTTGATTCTAGAATAGGCTACGATGTTATATAAGCAGAGAATATAGACTTAGAAACTTCCTAGTTGGGTACAAAGAATAAGTCTCGAGGCATTAGCCTATGATAAAGAAGTGAAATGGTTAACATATCATAATACGCAATGAAGGTTTAGTACGGTCATTATCTAAGTGAATAATTAAATAGAACCATACTAAGTCATTGATTATACCATACGCAAGTTTCGAGGACGAAACTTATTGTAAGGGGGGTAGACTGTTGCACCCGGTTAAAAAAGAAGAAAAGAAGAATAAAAATGACATAATATTTTTTTTAAAACACTTAACACCCTTTAATTCCCACTAACCTACATTTATAACCCCACCCCACTATACATCTTATCCTACCATTAAATGTGAGAATTTTATCCTACCATTAAGTGTGGGAGATGAAACTCCCACATTTCTAATACTATAAGGCCAAACGGCCAAGCTTAAGGGGAGGGGGAAGGTGTCATGAATAAAGAAAAAAAGAGGTGCTGAGAGTGTGCAAGAGGGAGAATAGAGGAATGAGAGGAAAAGAGAAAAGAAAGGAAAGAAAGAAGAAGAAAAGAGATGGAAGAAGACTAATACCACTACCAACACAACCACCATAACACCACCAAAATTGTTAGTTTACAACTAAAAGGTAGGTGTCCCCTCTCTTTGTGAGCCAATTTTATATATGTAATTATTTATCAATTGTTTTATATAATGTTTGTCTTGTTGGTTACATTTCAAGTGCTACATGTTATGTGTGAGTAGATTAATTTTTTTGTGGATTTGTTTTAATGTTTATATTATTGGTTATATGAATTTATTTTTGTTATGGTTAAGTTATTTAAGGACACGTATTTTATACTTACAATTAGTTCATATGATATACGTTGATTAATGGTAAGTTCATGACTATATGGTAAATCTTGTATTGTTATGTTTTTTTTGTGCAGATGTTAATCAATGGTATTTATATGATGGCATATTTAATATTAGGATAATATTAAACACAATTCACTTTCAGCTTTGCGCATTTGATTTACATTTTTGTCATTACAAATGTTACTTTTGTTAATATTGTCATACACTGTATATGCGTATATTTTAATGTTTTTTTATTTAGTTATTGTGTTTGCTTACATGTTATAAGAGCTACACATTATATTCTGCATACTATTGTTAATCACACACCATATTAACGTAAATTAAATTTTAATAATTATTTCATAACAATTATTATTATAATGATGTATTAAGATAGAATAGACATAATATTATAATTATTTATGTGTATATAATATGTTGTGATAAATGATGTAGTTGTAAAGGAATTACCATCATATATCAAATGATAACGCATGACAAATAAACGTAAAACCGACTATTGTAAGCAAGTAACCCGTAATTGATGCTCTAAATGTATTAATATAAAAAGTATGTATATTTGATGTAGATAAGCGTATTGTTACTATGTAACGCTAATAACTCATTGGTGTAATAATCATATATACTTGCATAATGTATTATACTGTATACAATATGTGAATGCTAGTCAAACTATGTTTATTTATAAGAACATTTAAGTACTGCAAAATCTGTCTTAACTTTCTTACAACAACCGTACAATCCGTTTGGTACATAAGATATAAATAATGTAGCTAAAGTATTAATGTGTGTTAAACAATGTAATATGTGTTTAGTGTAGTGTTAAATATATGTATATAGAAAAATCGTGTACAACATATTGAATGTATTGTGCTACGTGTAGTTATTTGATGAAATGTACTTGTCACTATACATGTAAATACACTATTATACGTACATATATAAGCTAGCTAACATTGTGCTATTTGTGTGATATTTTGTGATTCAACGTTATAAGGTGCAACGTTAGCTAGGAAATGTGGTATTTAGCTGTATATATGTATATGTGCTTTATGTTGCATCAGTGTCATATAAAAAATAATGCTAGTATTGAGTAAACTATCTATTTGTATTGTGTTGACGTGAGTATAGTTTTATGAATGTGTTAAGTGGGTTTGGAAAATAATTATTGATATATGATGTATGGGAGTATGCATACACGTATACATGCACGTGTATGGGTGCGGGCATATATACAAGTATGGATGCACCGGATTACTTATGATTATGCATTTGCATTCATGACACAAGCATTGCATTGGTCCTACGGGACGTGTGGCCCTATGAGGCGTGTGGTCCTACGGGACGTGTGGCCCTATGAGGCGTGTGGTCCTACGGGACGTGTGGCCTGACGAGGCGTGTGGTAGGATCACCTCGAGGTTCATGCATTGCACGGTAGAGAGACAGACATTCGTGTGTTGAGACATCGTTGCGTGTGACACAAGCATGCATCATGACATCGCATAACTGTTGTGCTATGCTTTTATTTCTTATACAGTTATTCATGCTTATACATGTACTACATGTTATTTGTTTCCATATATGAGGTTGTTCAGAAAGAGGTGGGAACCTACTGGGTGATATTTCTATATCACTCATCCCTTTATTTTTTCCAGGTGAGCAGGAGTACGATTGTTACAGCCCGGGAAATTCGTCATGTCGTAACAACCTACAATACCATATACGTAATCTCGTAGGTGTACGATCCATTAGCAATTATATCATAAACATTTGAATCTACACAATAGAAATTCAAATTTAATTAGTTAGTAACAACTTAAACTATTAGTATAAATTAAATCAAAAATAAATACATGACACAACAATTTTATACTACTTAAAATAACAGAAAATAAAATATATACATGAAAGAAAAAGAAAAAGGAAAATGAAAAGGAAGGTGAAGACAACTTGTCTTACACTTTAAACATTTAGCATAAAAAATTAGCATGCTTAAGAATCTTGTCATAAAACCCATTCCTCACACCCATACTTGTCTAAAGGTTATCTTTCACCCCATCCCTCCCATGCTTGGCCGCCCCCCACCATTAGTAGAGAAGAAATTTTTATTTCTTCTTCAACTCCTCAAATAATACATCTTCAAATCAACTAATTTCATCCTAAATCCAAGAAACACTCAAGAACACTCCAACACCCCCTTCTTCCCCCTCTTGGCCGAAAGAAACGTGTATACTAGGAAGGAAGGAAGAAGATCTCTCTTCCAAACCAAGTGAAGGAACCATCATCTAAGTGTAAGAAAAGTGAACCAATGCAAGTATTCTTCCTAGATCCTACATGGTTTTACAAATACTAAGTATTTATGTTCATATCAAAGTTGGATCATCATGTAGTATGTTCAATATTTCTTCTCAAGCAAGTATAGATCTAAGTTTAGAAGAAATATACAAGGATGTATATTTGATATTTTCAAACATGGTTATGTTAAAGTATGCATTGTATGAAATATATATGTTGATATATATATATATATTTTTTTTTTTTTTTTTTTTAGAAAAACTGCTTTTATTAAAAAATAAAACCCTCACTTATGGCGGAGGAAAACCATATTACATCAAAGCATAACGCAACTCCAAATTCGTAGTTATCAGCATCCAGAATATATATGATATGCCGCATTAAAACCTTGCCGGGTAAAACCACCCTTGTGGATAAAACCCCGGCGAAGGAAAAAGCGTACATATTTATATATCTGGAATGTTGATAGTCGCTATTGAGTATTACATTACACGAAACAAAAGCTGCTGTAATCCAGTGATAAACGAGAGGCGACTGAGAGAAACTCCATGTGTAAAGCCAAACCGTGCTTCCGCAAATGGCCACAACATCCACTCCGATGCTCACAACGAATAACCAATGCAAAGCATAGCGTAATGTCAGCTGGCTGAATAGTCTAATGAAATAATCTGAATGCTTAAGAAAAACAAACGTACCGAGGCTGCCTGTACTGAGCAGAGTACAGGCAGGGGGAAGTTGACATTGCCAATCCATATGGAAGAGCTGGAATCTTTGTACCGACCGAAGTCGGCGGATCGCAGGCATCTCGCAGCAGCCATTGCACAGAGCAAGAAAGACAGCATTAAAGACAATCAGCGGTAACCAAAAGCAGCATATGTGATAAATACAAAACATACCAGGCCTGCCCATGTCCCCTAGTACACGGGCAGAATATCGCCAACAAAGCCAACCCATAATGTAGATGTGAGGATCATGCTGCGCGTAATGCCACCGAGGAAAGATCCAGTGCTACCGAAGCCCGAACCATGGGTGGGAGAGTGGAGTTATTGTACTCCCCCATTAGAGGCTGCAACATTGCATGTTGTGCAAGGTAGTGCGCCGGCATATTCGTCTCACGATACGTATGGACTAATTCAAGCCGATGTTGACAAACGAGATCATGGAGTAGGCGGAGGTGATAATGTCCAGCTGGACGACTCGGCTTGTGTAGAATTGTAAGCATTTGTGCACAGTCTGATTCAACAATTATGAAGCGGTAATATGGGAGGAAATACAATAGGCTAAACAAGGTTGCCTGTATCTCAGCCTGCAGAGAGGTGCAACTTGGTAGCCGAAAGGAAATAGCCCGAATGCATAAACCATTCTGATCTCGAAGGATTCCACCCCCTGCTGCATAGCGCTGTCCCACAGCTGCATCCACATTTAGTTTGAGCCTGCCAGAGGGGGGGTTTTGCCAGCGCAGAATGCGAAGTCTAGGAGCCCGAATCTGAGGTAGCCAGGGGATAGGGGTAAATGGTAGCGCGGCTACTTTAGTGCCTTGTATCTTCTGTATCCACGTGTGTATGTCGAAATGAATAGAATTACGAATGGCAGATGTGGAAAATCGGGTGGCGTCGCCATAAATGAGCTGCGCATAATGACGCCAAATATTATATAATATTATCCCAGGAATTGTTATCCTCAAAACTCCTAGAAGAGACGTGAGATTGGAACGATACCACCACGCCATAATATATTGTCTAAGTGATAGTGTTGATGGAGGCACGCCATGCAGCTCCCCGGCATAAAAACTCCATAGAAAACGGATACGAGAGCATGAGATGAACAGATGGTCAACTGTAGCTGAATGTGCTTTACAGAAAGGACATTGTGTTGGACATGCCATGGTATAACTACCAATATAATCCTCAAGCGGGAGTGCTGAATGAAACATACGCCACAAAAATATCCGAATGGAAGGCGAGTGATACTTACTCCAAATAAACCTTGTCGACAGTGATGTAGGACGAGAATCCCGACAAACCATGTATGCTGATTTTAGCGAGAATTCCCCTGAGGGTGAAGGCGACCATGATAGAAAAGCGCCCGATCCACTGGAATTCGGTTGACATATGGCATGGATGCGACAGATAGCCTTCCAAACCGGGGAGTCTGTAATCCGTGGTGTGTAGTCAGCCCGGCTCCCATATTTGTGATGCATATATTTACTCCATAAAGTGTCATGACACTGATATTTCCACCAAATTTGGCATTGATATGCCCGAT
Source organism: Eustoma russellianum (assembly GCA_036186865.1). Classification (NCBI taxonomy): domain Eukaryota; kingdom Viridiplantae; phylum Streptophyta; class Magnoliopsida; order Gentianales; family Gentianaceae; genus Eustoma; species Eustoma russellianum. The sequence continues at coordinate 12,157,844 of AP025054.1, read as the reverse complement.
TCAGATCCCTAAGGCTGCGAATTCCCAAGCCACCTTCTTCTACTGGAATAGTAATGTCTCTCCATGCAACCCAATGATGTCGGTCACATATATGTTTATATATATATGTATAAACGTGTATAGGTATACATATATATACGGTTTTGTATCAATATATATGTGTATATAAGTGTATAGATCTATATATATACATCCACGGATCTACACATATATGTTTATATATATATGTATAAACGTGTATAGGTATACATATATATACGGTTTTGTATCAATATATATGTGTATATACGGTTTTGAATGTATTAATGTGTATATATATATACGGCTGTAGATGCATATATATACACATAGATTTTATATATAAGTATGTGTAGATGTATAAATAAGTATATATATGGTTCTATATATATATGTTTATAGATATTTAGATTGCATATATGTATATACGTTTGGGAGTGTATATATATATATATATATATATATGACTATTGTATAATATATCATAAAATGATTTTATACATGTATAAACATATATTTATTTTGGATAGTTTGTGAATATATATATATAATATATATATTTCGGCCATAAGGCCATTTTAAAGTTAAAATATGTTGTTACATATTTTATGTATACATATATGTATAATATATATGATAAGATATGAAAATGAATAAGTTTTGGATATTACATAATATATCACAAAATGACTTATATATGTATATATTATATACATATATGTTCGGCCTTTAGGCCTTAGTGACAAAGATGATTTCATCATATTTTTATAAGTATATATGTATATATGATGAATATGTTAAGATATGAAAATGAATAAGTTTTGGATATTACATAATATATCACAAAATAACTTATATATGTATATATTATGTACATATATGTTCGGCCTTTAGGCCTTAGTGACAAAGATGATTTCAACATATTTTTATAAGTATATATGTATATATGATGAATATGTTAAGATATTAAAATGAATAAGTTTTGGATATTACATAATATATCACAAAATGACTTATATATGTATATACTATGTACATATAGGTTCGGCCTTAGGCCTTAGTGACAAAGATAATTTCATCATATTTTTATAAGTATATATGTATATATGATGAATATGTTAAGTTATGAAAGTAGGCTAAGTATGTAATTTATGTATTATGTTATGAAAAGTAGGAAACATAAATAGTTCACATTTATGTGTGCGTAAGTATAAGATTACTAACTTTTATAGTGTATGTATATGATATGTTACATGTTATGTATACTAACATAATAGGTTATGATAAGATGTAAGTTATGAAATCTAAGACGAAATGTTAAGGTAATTAGAAATTTCATGATGTAGGCATTTAAATTATGAATTATGATATGCATGTATGGAATAGACGCTACCAAATTATTGTGTGTTGATAATAGAAAAAGGGGGTTGTTTTAGTATGATGGCCGAATGGTACTTATTTGTAGGTGAAAATGGTAGTTTGTTTAAGTTGTGATATGTAGAAGGAAATTAAGTGAGTGATGTTACTAGTGGTGGTATGACAAGATACCCGTATTGACCGAGTCTCACGTTGCATGAAAACAAGATTTGCAAAGTTATGTTGTCACATCTCATGTTTTTAAAAGTTCATATGCATAGGAATAATAAACACGAGACGAATGATTCCGATGAGACACGATATGTTATGTTATGTTCATGATCATGATTATGTTATGTTATGTTATGTTGAAGCGCTGTCCTGACATCTGGACCGGAGTGGTAGATGTCAGGGGCCCATGTTTACGTTATGGCTGAGTGTAACGCCGGGTCTGGGACACGGGATCTCAGTCATAATGCATCGCCGTTAGCACATGTGCATATGATTCATGATGTTATGTCGCACATGTACTATACAGGGAATCATTCGGTATGTCGTGCGTTATTATTCTTATGAAAAGTGCTATAGCCAATGATGTAAATGTTATGTCTTCATGTTATGAAAAAGTCATGTTATGCAAGTTATGAATATGTCATGTTATGCAAGTTATGAAAATCATGCCATGATTATGAAAAGTCATGTTTACGAAAAGTCATTTTATGAAAAGTCATGTTTTATGCATCACGTCATGACCATGTCACCTTAGGGTTATGATTAAGAATTTTTTAGTATATGATAGCACTACAGTGGACAATGTAGTGTTAAGCATGAGAAGGTAGTACATGTAAGATATGCAAAGATGGTATAAGTTATGGATTAGAAGTTAAGTATGGATATAGTATGATGCTTGGATTAAGCAGAATGAGATGTTGTTATGCTATGTATGCTTTGAAATCTTCCTAATTTATCTGCTTTCAGTTTACAGCAGTTTACAGATATGATATGATACTTTACTTGTTAAAAAGGAGACGTGCTTATTATATTCAAAATTTATGGTTATTATGATTTGTCACCCCGTCTCCCCATGTATGATCCACATGTCGTATCTGGTAAGATTACTTGCTGAGCGATAAAAAGTCGGTGGCTATCGCTCATACTTGCCTCTTAACATTTCAGAGAACAGGGACCCTGATGCCGTGTTAATTGAGGAAGAACCCCAGATAGAGTATCTGTGAGCAGAGATGTAGGCTGAAGCTATGTACCTGTTGTGTGAGCTTTATTTCATTATGATGTAATAAGACTATCGTGAGAGGCTGTATTGGTGATTTGTGTGGATTTGAACGGTTTGTATTATTATTATGCATGTCGTGATCTTATTTTTAATTTGCTTCCGCTATATCGATTACAATTCATGTTGACGTACTCTATGGAGTAGAGTATGGCGGGTGCACTGAGCCGGAACCCTGGTTTCGGGCGGGGCGCTACAACGATTACATTTACATAAAAGACGAAGCTGAGTTCGGACAGTGGGGTAGTTAGAGCCAGATGGAAATGTTTACATTTGCAGTTTTATTTCATTTATGATAAGATGTAGTAATGAATGTAGACTATGTACTTATCAGAAGTCGGACTTGAGCTGTAATAAATAAATGTTTATCTCATTTTTATTTCGTTTCCGCTGCGAAATTTTCTACGTCATTGCTGATGTGTAAGAGAATTGAGTGACGCCTTATAGTTCTCGTAGTAGACTACGGCGGATGCACCGTTTCCGATGCTAGGGTTCGGTAGCGGGGCGCTTCAACCGGACTGGAACCCTAGTTTTGGGCGGGATGCTACACATCCTGTCTCAAAAACATTGTCACATCTAGTCAAACGCGCAGTTAATTAAAAACTTGTTAAAATTAAATCGTTAAATTATTTTACATATTATTTATTAGAGTTTGACCTTAAATGATGTGAATTACTACATTGCAAAACTATTGTGTTTAATTGATGTTTGGCCAAATATTTGTTTAACTAGATATGACAACATTTTTAGGATGGAAGGAGTAAGATTTGAAAGTTTACACATACAACTAGTCTAGGTTACAACTTACAACAAGCTTTTAATTAATTTATTAGCATGGACGTTTAATGGTTTAAAATTAGTTAAATACTCATCATACGTTTATAATTAGATGTTGGAAAAGTTAACATTATGAGGATGAACAAATTATGACCGCTAAAAAGATACGACTGAAAGAGTCTTCTTTTACATTTGAAGCAACAAATCTTATTGCGTTGTTACTGAGAGAGGACTAAATTAGTAAGTGCTTAATTAGGGGGAAATGTAAACATCATTATTCAAAGAGCAGATCCCTTCTTCCAAAAGCTTTGCGACGGCTCCTGAATTTTCGGAAAGGCGATTCCTGAAATTTTTCGTCCCCATATTCGTTCCATGTAACGACTGCCATCCCGGCGGACTTTGCCGGCTCCCCCTGCCTTTTCCGATCTACTTTGATCGCTGATGGATGAGGATTATGTTGAGAAGAGTATAGAGAAAACTGATCAGATCCACCGCAGTATAAAAAATACAAGCGGCCAGCACCCTACGCCACCCCTTCTCCCGGTGGTGATTGCCCAACGACAACCAGTGCACGGGCCGACATTCTTAAGCATGGACAACCCCAGACATCATCTTGCGGTATTTACACAGGCGAGGGTGAGGATGAGGATTGCTTAGACGACGACATCTCCATGATCATCGGAAACCATAATCCTGACTTACATATGTCAGGCACTGGGAAAGTTGTGGTTGAAATTCCCTCGGATGAGTGGAGAGAACTTTGGCTTCCTTGGAGACGTGCTCTAGTGGTGAAACCATTGGGACGGACATTTTCTTATCGTGTTATATCGCAACGTCTTCCCGATCTGTGGACTTTGAAAAATAAACTGGAGATTACCAACATGGAAGATGGGTTTTATATGGTACGTTTCTCCTCCAAAGAAGACTATCTCCATGTGCTTGAGAATGTCCCGTGGATTATCCAATGCCATTATCTGACTTTACTAAACTCATACCAGGTTTCCACCCATGCGCAAGTGAACTTGCGTCCACATTAGTATGGGTCCGCTTCTCACGTCTACCGATGGAATGCTTTAGTGAAAAGGTTCTCATGCAAATTGGAGATAAGATGGGTAGAGCCATAAAAATTGACCTTAATACCAGCCATGTTATCTGGGAAAATACGCCCGCGTGTGTGTAGAGATCAACCTACGCAAGCCCCTTGTTTCTCAGGTCATTCTAAATGGTCATCAGTTGTCAGTGGAGTATGTGAGCCTACATATGATTTGCTTTACATGCGGCAAATATGGTCATCGCAGTGAAGGCTTCAGCTTGTGTAAAACGGATGAAATGCCCAATATTCCTGCCCCTACGGCAAGTACCTTAGTTGAGACACCTTCTGACTCATTCGGACCATGGATGATAACCCATAATAATACCGCCGTCGAAATGGCCCTCTTCGAGTAGCAGATCCCCACCCTCTGGATGTTGAGGACGGCCAATATCTTGTCAGACCAGTTAGCGACCTACGTGGATCAAACTCGGACCGAATGAACAACCATCTTGGCTCTCATTTCTCTCCCATTGCCATTGCTGAGGCAGCTGTGGATTCCACAACCTCTCCGTAAGCTGCTCAATTGGTAGCAGATATCCGCAATATACGTGACTCAGGGCCCTCTGTTACTTTTAATACGGCTACTAAAGAGCAGATGTTGAAAACATAAGAGCGACGTGGTAATGGCATATCCCTAAAAGAGGCACCAAAAGTTAAAATTCAGCCCCCAAAAGGTACTCAACGACACACCTCCAATAGGCACATTCTTCAACCTATTGCTGAGACATCCGACCCATAGAAAAATGCTGCATTTGTCTGGCCTGCAAATGACTGGCCCTCACTTTCGACTATAGTGACCAGAACTAATAAACAACTGCCACTGAAGGACATCACAAACAATGCTTCTCACCGAGACCCAACTCATACTGACAATATGCATGATGTCGCACCTATCTGCAACGTTGATGCCTAACCTCACACAGACGTAGGTGACCAGACCAAATACCAACCCCCGGATGTGACCCCTATGCAAATTGCTTCTGAACTCCTAGTAGATCACAATATTACTGTACAAGGTATGGAATTAGAAGGCAATGAGGTAGACATATCTGAGGTGGCCTTGTCTACCAACCCACTGTAAGCCTTCTCTATGTTATGTCTAATATCGTGGAATTGTCGTGGAGTGAGTTCACCCTCGACGATGAGAACTAACCTAAGAATGCTAAAGGATTATAATCCAAACATCCTCTTCCTTATAGAGACCCGAGTTCCGAGAACACGTGCTAGACACATTATGAAACATTCATCCTTTACACATTCTATGGCGGTTGAGGCACGTGGATTCTCTGGTAGTTTGTGGTGTTTTTGGGACAGCTCGTCCATCAGATTACAACTTATTAGTTACACGGCTCAAATTTTGAATATAGGAATCTTGTATGAGGAGGCAAATGTTGTCATTATCTCTTTGATATACGCCTCCCCTACTCCAACTATTCGGGATAGTCTATATGAATATATTGAAGCTATGGTAGCTAACATCCATGTATCTTGGCTACTCATTGGGGACTTTAACCAAGTAATCAAGCAAGAGGATAAACGGGGTGGACGGCCTGTGTGCGGGTTTGGGTTCGACCGTATGCTATGTATGATTGACACATGTAAATTAATACAGGTTGATTTCGTCGGTCCATGATTTAATTGGACTAACGGCCAAACGGGTCGCTTGCTTATTGAACAACGTCTGAATCAAGCTTGGGCTAACGACTTATGGAATCTACGAATTGGTCCTACAAATCTACAACACCTGCCCCAGCTTAACTCGTATCATAGCCCTATTCTTCTAACCCTGGTCAGGAGTATAAACTGTCCTCCATCTTTAAGACCGTTTAGGTTTCACGTATGCTGGCTGATGCATAAGGATTTCTCTAGTTTTATACGATCTGCTTGGCATTACTATCCTGGGGATTTTACTACAACAGTCAACAAATTTGTGGAGAAAATCACTAGTTGGCAGCAGGAGGTTCTTGGTAGCATTCCCAACCGACAGAAAAGGTGCCTAGCGCATCTTGAAGGGGTCCAGTCTTTGCTTTCAACTCGTCTTTTTGAATTTCTCTCACGGTTGGAAATGCAATTATTAGATGAGTATAACGACATACTACTGTAGGAAGAAATTTATTGGAAACAAAAGACCAAAATGCAGTGGTTATGTGATGGTGAGCAAAACACACGCTTCTTCCATAAAACCATAGCTTCTTGTCGACGGGATACATCGGTTACAAGACTTAAGGATGAATATGGTAGATGGACTGAGGCGCCTGATGAAATATGTTCAATACTGCAACGGCATTATAACAAGATTTTTTCAGATTAATACCCCATGGAGTTACGTGAGGATGAGGACATATCCATTGCATCTCTAAGTCCAACAGATGTACAATGGCTTAACCATCCAGTATCACCTCAGGAAGTTGAAGACGCTCTATTCCACATGGGCTCTTATAAAGCACCTGGACCAACGGCATACCTCTAATATTCGATAAGCATAATTGGAAGCATGTCAAGACTGCGGTAACTGATTTTGTGTTGGATGCTTCTAGACGTGGGTATTTTCCTGTTGAGTTGAATACAACTTTAATAACACTTATACCAAAGAAACATCCACCGGAAGCGGCAGCTCATTTTCGTCCCATCGCCCTTACAAATGTGGTGGTCAAGATTATCACTAAAATCATTGCCAACCGGCTGAAGACCGTAATAGGCAAGATAATTTTGTCGACGCAGTGTGCTTTCATCCTTGGCCGACAGTCTTCAGATAATATTATTATTGCTCAAGAAATCATGCACTCTATGCGTTATAAAAAACGGCGGACAGGACAAATGGGGGTCAAGATCGACTTGGAGAAGGCTTAGGACAAAGTTAGCTGGCCTTTTTTAAAACGCATCCTCTCATGTGTTGGCTTTGATAGCAGTATGATCAACATCATCATGTTTAGCATTACTTCGGCACCTCTTTCATTACTTTGGGGATGGCCACCAATTGGAATCTTTTAAACCACAACGTGGCATCCGTCAAGGCGACCCTCTAGCTCCATACTTATTTTTACTATGCATGGAAGTTCTCAGTAATAAGATCGACAGAGCTATGCAGAACATCAGTGGAAGCCCATTCGCATCTCTAGAATAGGTCCGTATATATCCCACTTATTTTTTGCAGACAATTTATTTCTATTTGGTAGTGGCACTGAGGCACAGGCTGAAATCATGGTGGATGTTTTAAACGCTTTCTGTCGAATTTCGGGCCAAACAATTAGTTTGAACAAGTCGTCTGTTATAACCTCCCCAAATATCTCTTCATCGTTATGTCCGACAACATTCATACAGCTGGGCTTTACATTTACGGATTCTTTGGGACAATATCTTGGCATGCCATTGATTCAGGGACGCATCACTAAACAGACTTGTAGCTATATTTTTGACAAATTGCAGACAAGATTTGCATCATGGAAAACTGAATTCTCTCGTAGTCGGCCAGATGTGTTCTTATTAAGAGCTTTCTCTCCATGCTACCCATATATGCTATGCAAACAATACGACTCCCATCAAGACTACTTGACCAAATAGATAAATTATTTAGACAATTTTTTGGGGAAGAATCCGACGGTACAAGGAAATTGCTTTGGTGTTCATGGGAGAGCATTTGTTCACCCAAGGATAGGGGTGGGTTGGGAATCAAAAGGATAAGGGACATGAACATAGCACTGCTTTCTAATTTGTGGTGGAAGATGTTGACATGTCCGGATGCATTTTGGGTCCAGGTCCTTCAACATAATTAAGTATGGTGATTTGATGCAGGGCTCTCGCAGTGGCAACATATCCTCTTTATGGCATCATATAAAGTCCACGGTACCACTATTACAGTCCTGCCTTGTACCTTCGAACACTAGAGATGACGATGACGGGATGTATCATGGCCAATGGAGGGAGACTTGATCTGGTATCTTTACTGTCGGCAGCGCTTACGAACATATCACTTCGCCGTCCCTTCCTCCGGTCGATAGCATGTGGAAGAATATTTAGAAGATGAAGGGGCCTCACCGGCTTAATTTTTTTCTCTAGCGGGTTAGTCGCAATCTGTTGCCAATGTCCCCCTTGCTGTTACATAGACATATTCAAGATCATAGCCGGTGTCTCATATGCGATCACCCCTTCGAAGACTCAATGCATGTTCTACGTAACTGCCCCTGGGCTTCTGCAGTTTGGCGACATTTGATTATCGATACTGAGTGGGCCTGGTGTCACCAAGCATCCAACATACAAACTTGGATTATCTCCAACGTCCACAACCGCAGGCGCCACACAATAACAAAAGTTGAATGGAGATATTTGTTTTGAGAAATGTTGTCATGCCTGTGGTTTTGGCGAAACCAGCTTGCTATGGAAACATCACGCAGCTTCCGTCGGCATTAACTATGGCTAAAATAGTTGTGAGTCGAGTTAGGAGTTTAGATGCGGTAGTGTTGAATCCTTGTATTCCTATTTCACAAGATAGTTTTACGTATCCCTAGTGGGTAGTTTGTTTATGCACGTACAGTTGTTTTTCAGTAATGAAATAAAGATCCTTTTTCTGAAAAAAAAGAACAGATCCCTTCCAGAGCTTGCCAGGTAAGAAATCACTTAATCACGTGACCATTTGAAGTGAAAATTATAAATAGATCATCTTAGTATTGTTATTTGGTGTACTAGACTCCTGAATTTGCACAGGGTCTGGGGAGGGACTAGATCGATTTGCGATCTGATATACACAACTTTATACTATACTTTGTGTAAGGGGTTTATTTCCACAGTTCAAACCCATAAACTCAAGGTTACAAAACAGCAACCTTACCAGTTATAATTATAAAATAAAACACAATAAGTGATACACTTAAACTAAAAGTTGTATATTAAATTTCCTCGGTCCCAACTCTATCCTAAGGAGAAAATAAATTGGTAAGGGATGGGGTGAAATAGAGTTGTCATGATTTACTATTCTTTTTTCCATTTCTAATTTCTAACAAAATTTTATTTACTATTCCTTTTCAAAAAAGGATAGATAACATTTGGTAGCTATCTTTGAATTATTGGAGAAACCTCCAGAAAAAAGGGAAAGAGATGACACCATCGCCTTTATAAGAAGAGTAACAATATCATAAAGATAGTTGGACGTTAAATCTTGAAATTTAGCTCATTTTGAGGTAGCGACGTAGGCTGCATCCAGTTGTTATATTATTATTTTTAATGTTTATTATTATATTATTCAAGCTTGCAGGTCTTCCAAAAGTGATGACAAGTGTATAGTCCCTCGGGATTTTACAGGAAATACAGTCCACCTATTATCTATCATTTTCTTCAGACAAGAAGTAAAGTAAACTTGAATTGCTTGTTGTGCCAAAACAAATGGTTCATACTTATTAAACTCTCTTCTATGGTTTACCTCAATAATGTTATAGTCAGGATGAATCTTTGTTCCATGCGGTTTATGTGGATCAAACCATTTACATTTGAAAAGAAAACATTGTTTCATTGGAAACCCTCGATACTCAACTAGAACCATTTATTCTAGTAATCCATAGAAATCATTTGATGAATCATCCGAACAACTTCCTTTGATACATACACCAGAGTTCATGGTGCTCTTTCCTTCCCGGTGTGCAATAGTATGGAAATTATACCCATTTATGAACAACATGGATAACAAATTATACTTTTTTTGCCCCAATGATAGGTCTATGATTGTCTTATCTTCAATATTATTCACTGACACCTGCGTGGTTAAGAACGAAAAATATTGATAGAGAAAAACAAATCAATAAGCATAAAGACATTACATGTATTATAGTGATAATATTTCTGGTTGAATATACGTGTACATGATCGCTGAACCATTTCACTAATTCCTTGTCAGCAATTAGCGTCAACATCGGACTCAGAAATATTTGGCACTTAGCACGGATTTCATGTGTGAAAATACTACAACCACAGCAACATGTCACTAGAATAAGTCTTCGTAAAATAAAATTAAAAATAAAACATGGTTACATACCTTACGTATAGGTGAACTTCTTCACAATTTCGTAAAATATAAAGAGCTGCAGCATGCTCTTCATCATCATTGAAGAATCTTTTTGTTTCTTTTCCTGATGGGCGGCAAGGATGCGAAAAAATAGAAAATTTCTGCTTATTAGCACTTGGATCAATGCCACCATCGTCATGTCGAGGAGGGCGAGTGTTTCTTGTGACAACATACGTGTTACGACCCAAAAATTCTTCCGTTACGCCGTAACAATTTCAATACCGTAAACGTACTTACATTAGTGTGTCACCCTATTCCTTTGGAATGTTGATACAATAGCGAATTAGATAACAAACGTTTTCAAGTGTACGATAAAACTCAAATGAAACTAATTTGTAACAACTTAAGCTATTAGGGTAAACTAAATCAAAAAGAAAATACACGACACAATACTTTTGTACAACTTAAATAAAAGAAAAACAAATATATACATGAAAGAAAAAGAAAAGGAAAAGGAAAAAAGGAAAGGAATGCAACTTGTCTTACACTTTAGGAATTTTTGCATAAACAAATACCATGCTTGGAATATTGTCATAAACCCCATCCATCAAACACATGCTTGTCATTACTTGTCCCCAAACTCATTCCCCCACCCATTTGGCCAGCCACCCCCTTAGGAAAAAGGAGGATTCTTTCTTCTTCTTCAACACTTCAAACAATTACATCTTCAACTAAATATTCTCATCTTTCCTCTAAGAAAATCCAAGAAAACTCCAAACACCCCTTCCTTCCTCTTGGCCGAAAACCACATCAAGAATAAGGAGAAATTATTCTTCTCTTTTAATTGCACCAACATCACCCAAATCAAGCTCCACAAACTTTCCATCACTCAAGAGAGATTCAAGAAGGTTGTAGAATCTAGAATCAAAGGAAACCAATGTAAGAATTTCTTGTAGCTTAAGTTGAATTCTTCTATATATATTATTTAGCTTCATAAGTTGCTCACTAACTCTACCATTTTCCTCCAAAACCTTATACCCAAGGAATAAGGTGAAGAAATGCTTTCTTCAAAACCAAGTGAGGAACATCTCTTTTAGTGTAAGAAAAGTGAACCAATGAAAGTCCTCTTCCTAAATCCTTCATGGATTTTCAAAGACTAAGTATTTATGTTCATATCAAAATTGGATCATCATGTAATATGTTCATGTTGTTACCATAGGAACATGGAAAATCTGTGTTCTCAAGTGATATACATATATATATGCACAATGTACACATTCGCCCATACCCCCCTCAAAATACATAAACTTTATGTAAAATGAAATAAAAGAAGATTTATAGAATGTATATGAAGAAAATAAGAAAAGAATTTAAGATATATGTAAAGTTAAGAAAGTGTATAAAGATTACAACTTTCGTTTGTTAGCTTATGTATTTTGTAAAGATGATCATCAAGTATGCATTTCCTATGTGTTTTTAGTTTTCATATGTTTTAAGTTCATGTCTTTAAACATCTTTATATATGCATCATAAGCATGACTTACATACATGGTCTCAATGGTTGTTTGATGATCATCATCTTCATGTATACATATACATACATACATATATATATATATATATATATATATATATATATATATATATATATATATATATATATATATAACAAGGCCAATGGCCTATTTGGTACTCCACTTGAGCTTCATCATTTCCATCTACAAGATGTGTATTTAGATGATGATTATGGCTCAAATACACTTTTTATGATTTTCATTATGTTTATGTCTATGTGTTTTCTTAATGTCACAATATTAGAATTAAGTAAAAGGAAGGAAGACAATATGTACGTGTTTATTATAAAAACATACAACATATAACATGTATATAAAAAAAGAAGAAAAATGAGATTTAAATATGTATAAGGAGTGGTGTAAATTTTGGTCAAGTGGCCTTATTGTAATAAAATAAAATGTGGCATATTAAAGAAGTATATATGAATATAGACATATATATATACACGGCCACTAGGGTGCTAAGGATATAAATTACTTAATATAGCTTACATATACAAATAAATGTATTATTATGGAAAATATGTATATATATGTACTATATGCATATATACGGCCTAAGGCCAATTAAATGACCAAAATGTTTCAATTTACATGTTATGTCCTTTTATATGTAAAATGTATAATAATGAATAAAGTATGACATAAGTTATTTATTGTAGGAGATATGTTCAAGGGAGTAGGAATTAAGTGTTTAAATCACCTAAGTGTTGAAATATGAATTGTATATGGAAAATGCAAATTAAGAAAGTGGTGTTGGGTGAAAAATTATGAAAAGTGGGCTGTTTTGGATGTCATGGCCGAATGGTCATCCTTTGGGGGTAAAAGTGCTATATTCGTTAGGCTATGATATGTAGGATGTGATTAAGTAAGTGATGTTATAAGTTGTAGTATGACCAAAATACCCTCATATGACGGAGTATCATGTTGCATGAAATTAAGGTTTGAAAAGTTATGATGTCGCATCGCATGTTTCAAAAAGTTTGTAAGCATATGAATAATAAACACAAGACGGATAGATTCCAACGACACATGTTATGTTATGTTATGATCATGTTATGTTATGTTATGTTGTAGCGCTGTCCTGACATCGGTACCGGAGAGGTAGGTGTCAGGGGCCCATGTTTACATTAGAGCTGAGTGTAACACCGAGTCTGGGACATAGGTTCTTAGTCATAATGCGTCACCGTTAGCACATGTACATATGTTTATGATGTTTATGTCGTACATGTACTATATGGGAAATCATTCGGTATGTTATGCGTTATTATTCTTATGAAAAGTGCTATAGCCAATGATGAAAATGTTATTATATGCAAGTTATGAAAATCACGTCATGTTTAAGAAAAGCCATTTTATGAAAAAACATGTTATGAAAAGCCATGTCTTATGCATCATGTCATGATCACGTCCCTTAGGTTATGGTTAGAATATTTGTACGTTTATTATGCCCTTAAGTTGATTAAGGAAGACTATGCATGAAGATGTTACGACTACAAGTGATGACCTTAGTATGATATGGATTAGTATGTAGGTATAAACAGGTATGCTAGAGATAGGCTGAAGAAGAAATTTATGATTTCTAAAGTATGATGTAAATTCTTATGTTCTGTTTTATTCTTGTATCATGTGTTAGGTCCGAAATACACTCTAGAGGGGGGGTGAATAGAGTGTTTGGCTCTTTTTGCGGAATTTTCTCGTTTGTCTCAACTCAAAAAGGATATTCAAAATCAGAGCAAGAATGGAGATGAGAAGTAGTGAATGAGTACACCGGATATAGAGTGGTTCGAATCGTAAATGATTCTACTCCACTACCACTTTGTTTCCAAAGTGGATTTTCAACAACTACTCTTCTTATTATGAACAATAAGAACAACCACAGCAATACTTACACTAACACTTTAGTGTAAGCCACAACAACAGCAATTTCTTGCACAACACACTTGTGCAACCACAACAACTACAGCTATTAGCAAGAACAACTTCTTGCTTCCTCACAACTTCAACAAAAGTTCCCTCAAGAACTTCTCACAGTGGGTTGAAGAAATATGGTAAGGATCACACTTTCTCACAAGTCTAAGCACAAGCAAGAGATCAAATATTTATGGTTCCTCTTGTGCTTGACTCTTTTTCTCTCAATATACAATAATGAAGATCAAAGAAAAGCTAGACAAGCTTTAAACAAATTAACAAGTATGAGAGAAATATACAACAATGGTAAATGAAGCTAGATGATATTGAAAGTGTGTAATTGCTTCATCCAAGCCTCCTCTATTTATAGATGAAGTTCATCACGTTTTTGAGACTCTCCACCAAGTCTTCATCTTCAAAAATGTCAAGATAATGCCCAAATAGTCTCTAGCCACCCTATGGAGTGATTTGATCTTGGATAGCTACCCTAGAGAATCTTAGACATGTATACAATAGTCAAGGAAGCATGTAATAAGTTGGGTTAAAGTCCACAAGAAGTTTGAAGAAGATTGGAAAGAGAAAACCTTAAAAATCAACCTTGGATTTTATTCTAACGTTCAAAAAATTTGAATTCTGGAGGACATCGATCGATCGAAGTCCCTGAAAGGAGAGATCAATGTCCTCAGAAGATTTTCAAAAATCTTGCACTGCATGACATCGATCGATCGATGTCAGGGGCTGAAGTGACATCGATCGATCGATGTCACCTGGTTTAGAGACTGAAGTACTCAGTTCAACATCGATCGATCGAAGCCAGGGGATGAAGTGACATCGATCGATCGATGTCCTTGTGGTTGAGGGTTCGATGTCCTCAGACAGACATCGATCGATCGATGTCAGAGGCTGAAGTACATCGATCGATCGATGTCCCCAGTTTGAGAGATCGATGTCAACCAGTGACTTCCAATCTCAACCATCTTTGGACATAATGTGTTTTGCCCATCTTGCATCGAATATTAAACATAATTTCAACTCATTCAAAACATCTTTTCATCATCAAACGTTATACAACTTAACATCATGCCCTTTATTTGTAAACGGAGATGCGATTATTTATGTTCGTTATTATGATATTATTATCTGTCACTCCATCTTTCCATGCATGTTCCACATGATGTATCTAGTAGGATTACTTGCTAAGAAATTAATGTTGGCTATCACTCATACTTGCCTTATCATCTTACATAGGAGAGGGACTCTGACGCTTTATTCATTGAGGAAGAACCGCGGCTAGAGTATCCGTGAGCTGAGATGTAGGCCGGAGTTATGTATTTGATATGTTGGCCTATATTTTATTATGATGTACTTAGACTATCTTGTGACATTGTACTTAATGATTTGTACGCACATGGACGATTTGTATTATTATGCATGTCGTAAGTTTATCTTTATTTTGCTTCTACTATTTTAATTTACGATTCATGTCGACATGCACATGTATAGTATCGACGTCTTGTGCTACTCATAGTAAAGTACAGAGGGTGCAGCGTGCTAAAACCCTAGTTCCGAGCGAGGCGCTACCATGCGGCTCAAAATAATGTAAAGCAAATGTTGCTACTTCCTCGATAATGTACGCATTGCAAATTGAACCTTCCACTCTTGCTGTATTCTTTACTTTTTTCTTCAAATGATGAAGAAACCTAACAATTGGCATTGGTATAAATATTTAAAAATATGAAACAAAATTATAATACAAGTTTTCAATTTTTCATAAAAATACCTCTCAAAAGGATACATCAACCATTATTGAATTGGCCCTCCAACTCTTACTTCATAATGTAGATGGGCTGGTAGGTGTTCCATAGAATTAAAAAATGATGGAGGAAGTATCCTTTCAAACTTGCATAGAACCAAAGGAATGTTTTTCTCCATCTCCTTAAGGCAACCAATATGAAGCGTATAAGAAGATAAATGTTTGAAGAATAAGCTTATCTCTGTAAAAGCTTCCCAAATAGTGTAATCAAACAGCTCCCGAAATGCAACAGGAAGTAATCATGTCATGAACACATGACAATCGAGGCTTTTCATACCAAACAATTTGACATTCTTATAATCAACACATCTAGGCAAATTAGAAACATAACCATCAGGAAATTTTAAACTCTTAATCCAATCAAGCAGAATATGTTTTTCATCTTTTCCTAAAGTGTAGCGATCTTTGGGTTTTTTGTAGACCCCTCAGGTATTTCTAATTCTTTCCGCTGACAGTACTCTTTAATGTCCATTCTAGCTTTTACGCCATCTGTTGTTTTTCCTTTCACATCAAAAATTGTGTTTATTATATTGTCAAAAAAACTCTTCGTAATGTCCATAACATCTAAGTTGTGAAGCAAAATTAAGGATTCCTAATATGGTAAATCCCAAAATATGCTTCTTTTTGTCCAATTATGACTCTTACAATATCCAGGATGTTTACTTTTACCTTGAAGTGCTGATATCTTCGGAACATTCTTCACCCGCAACCGTATGCTTTTACCCGAGCGTCGTGGAAGTGGTTGAGATAGTTCAACCTTGTTCTTTAGAAACTTACGCTTATTCTTCCTCCACGGATGATCAGCAGGAAGAAATTGTCGATAACAACCAAAGAAACTTATTTTCTCACCATGTTTTAAAGCAAAGGTCTTTGTATTCTCCATACAGTGTGGGCATGCTAGCTTTCCTATTGTACTCCATCCAGAAAGTATCCCATATGCTGGGAAATCACTTTTAAAACAGCAACTCTCATTTGAAATTTTTGCTTCCTCGATATGTTATGTCCCAAAAATTTCTCTTTACGTCGTAACATTTTCGGTACCATAATTTTAATTTCATCAAGGCACGTCTTCTAAATTCTTCGGTATGTCAAAACCCTAACGAATTCGATAACGAACGATATCAAACATACGACGAAACTTAAATAACTTCGTCGTAACAACTTAAGTTATAGATTAAATTAAATCAAAAATAAAAGACATGACACAATAATTTTCCACTACTTAAACAAATGGAAAATAAAAACAAGACATGACAAATAATTAGAGTGGAAGAAAAATAAAATAGAACTATATATATACACATATATTAGGCGGTCAAAGTAAAGGAAAATGAAAGAAGAAAGTGTGGTTAGGAAAATACCCCAACAAAATACCAAGTGTAGAGAATGTGTAAAAATCAAATGATGGTATTTTGTCCTATATGTAGGATCTGCAAGGCACCACTAGAAGGGGGGGTTGAATAGGTGATGCGGAAAGTGTGGTTTTTAAAATTTGTTTAAAACTAAACAACTCAACTTCTGAAAACAGATTCTGTTTTCAGGATCAGTTTTAAAACGTTTTGAAAACCAGGTTATAGGTATCCAAAAATTCTGAAAATTTGAGAGAACTTAGCCTCAGATGTTATGAGGGTCCCTAAAATTTTCAAATTAAAATTCAACCTTTAACCCCTTCAAAAACCGTTGGTGATCAGATTGTGCGAATCTGCCAGAAACGGTAGACGATTTTGAAAAATTTATTCCTATTTGTGTGTAAGTACAAATGCTCTGAAACTTTAACCCCTAACTCCTTATATACTATATTTAAGTGGGTTGAAACAATTTTGCAAAATTCTTTTGGGAGGTAGGTCAATTACAATCAAAGTCTCAACCTTTGCAAGTCTGAAAATCAGACTGCACTAGTCTCAGAACTTTTGATGTTTGATCGACTTATACTTATCCAAAAGAATTGAAACTTGTGCCAAATTAACCCTAGAACGTGTGGATATGGTTTTGGAAATTTTCGTGATTTTTGAAAGTCGTTTACTATTTTTATGAACGCAAACAAAAAGAGTAAACTGTGTAGTAACAGAAATTAAATGTTGAAAGTAAATGGCACCAAGAATTTTATACTGGTTCGGTTATAAACAACCTACTCCAGTCTTCAAGGAACACCTTCCTTGGTTCACACTAGTCACACACACGCAATACACCTTACCATAGGGTTGATGGAGTTACACACCAACTCCAACCCTTTACAAACCTTGTACGATAAATACAATTCGCACGAACACCACCACCTCGCAAGAATGAAGATTGATCACACCTTGATCAATCTTTTACAAAGATATGGAATATATGGTGGTCTATAACAAGCCTATTCAAGATTTAGAATATGAATACAATCGGCTTTCAAGAAGAAGAAAGAAAGATAGAGTAGAAGAAGAGAGGCTAGCGTTTTTGATCACTTGATTTTGAAATGCTTGTGCTTGTCTTGTTTTTGCTCATCTTCTTTCCTTTTAAGCCTTGCAGCCGTCCCCCTTGGTATCCTTCCCCTCTTGAAAATTATCTTCTAAGTCCTTGGGAGAATGTAAGACATCATTGTGACCTGGTCTTGCTTACTTGGCATCTTCTCATTGGATGATCATTTAAGCTTTGGTTACTTGGCACTTCATGATAGGTTGGATGTTGTCATCAATGATGACTTGGAAAAATCTGAATATATCACTCAAGACATGTGCCAATATCAATCATAAAATAATTGCCATAATACACAAGATTGTCACATAAATTTTGCAAGACAAAATTTCTTCCTTACCAAGGTAAAAATCGGCCATGATGAGTATTTACCATGCTGAATTTTCAGCATGTGATACATGGAGGTAAAGTTCAAAATATTACCATTTTTCTTTGATTTTTCTTTTTAAAATAAATCACCAATTGATGGCAAATATCCTTACCAAATTGGAAATGAATTTGGACTCCCACTTGGCCTTAATTTCGGCCATTATACATACTACCATGCTGAAAAATTTCAGCATGTGTGATATATAAAATATCACTCTTTACGACTTTGAAAAATATTCAAGTTGCTTCCATTTCTTCTTCCAATCAATCACATAATTCAAGATGATAAAATATGTCACATTAAACTCCAAAATTTCGGCCAGCCTATTTCAACATACTGAAATTTTCAGCATGTGTTTCAAATGTAACAAAGTTTGAAACCTTACCATTTGTAGCTTCTTTCTTTAATTCACCAACATTGTATGATTGATTCTTGACCAATCAATATGCCAACAAAGCTCCACATAGGCTCCATCTTAGCTGTGATAGACGTGTATAATGTATATACATGTGCTGAAATTTATTTTTGCTAACTTTGTAAAATATTGCACACTTAATAATACACACATGTTATATCCTAATCAGCCCTTAATTTAATTTTCTAGAACACTTTAAGATGTATGACATATGTAAAAAGTGTCTAGATACGTGTCATATGATGTGCCAAAAATATTCCATGTGTTGTGTACGTAGAAAACCGAATTTTCGATATTTATCGATTACCCGATTTTTCTCTAATTAAATTCCAACTTTTTGCACATGTTATATATATTATGTTACACATAATATATATAATATATACTTTAAATCTCAGCACTTGGCTGGTCTAAAGTGGCGCCATTAACATGTGACAAAATTAAAATTGGAATCTTCACATTTTGGCCTTAATATGGGGTGATTTGTGTGTGCCAACATGGAAAGAATTTTTGGCTGAAAATATCACCCTAGGCACGAAATTTTTGATGATTTTTGAAGTATAGGGGCTGGCCATTTATTTATGGCAAGTACGTAACACGTTGGCGAAGTTTCGGTATTCGCCCGATACGACCATTTTCGGTTTAGAACCTTTTAACATGTCGTATTTAATTTGTCATTACCATGACTTCTATCATATGATATAAGACCTGAATATACTCATAAATATGAGTTAAGTATAGTGGTGTGACGTAACGTACGTACGTAAAATATATAACGTGTCGGTAGTACGTTGGAATACATGTGTATGTGCCCTTTAAAAAAAATCTGAAAATATATACTTATATATGTGTATATGGCGTGTATATTAATGAGGGGGGAGGAGAAAACTTTCCTTCCTTAGTCTTGTTGCCTTTGTGCCTTTTGTGAGATTATAAAATGTTTTGATGATATAAAAAGATGTTTTTAAAAGAACTAAGATGGAATTTCACACCTTAAGATTGAAGCAAATTGAGAAAAACATGTGCGAGACGTAAATCTCTCATGGATCGATTGAAGTATATATCAGGCCCTCAGGAGGCACATGGTTCGTTTCGTGTGAAGCTTGGTAAATGTTTGAGCTCTCAGATCCACGTCATACTCTCAGCCAAGAGACATGGATCGATCGACGTATAACTGAGAGACGTCGATCTCTCAGCTTAAGGTATGTCGATCGATCGACATACATCTGAGAGACGTCGATCTCTCAGCTAAGAGTACGTCGATCGATCGACGTACATCTGAGAGACGTCGATCTCTCAGCCTAAAGACGTCGATCGATCGACGTCATTCTGAGAGACGTCGATCTCTCAGCCAGGCAGACGTCGATCGATCGACGTCATTCTGAGAGACGTCGATCTCTCAGCTCTGGCACGTAGATCGATCGACGTCTCCAGAGTTCAAAAATTTTCAAACGTTGGAACAAAATCCAAGGGAAATCTATGATATTTTCTCTCTCCAATCTTGCTCAAATTTCTTGTGGACTTTAACCCAACATACTACATGCTTCTTTGACTATTTTAAACATGTCTAAGATTCTCTAGGGTGGCTATCCAAGATCAAATCACTCCATAGGGTGGCTAAAGACTATTTGGGCACTATCTTGACATTTTTGAAGATGAAGACTTGGTGGAGAGCCTCAAAAACGTGGTCAACTTTATTTATAAATAGAAGAGGCTTGGATGAAGCAATTACACACTTTCAACATCATCTAGCTTCATTTTCCATTGTTGTATATTTCTCTCATACTTGTAAATTTGTTTAAAGCTTGTCTAGCTTTTCTTTGATCTTCATTATTGTATATTGAGAGAAAGAGAGTCAAGCACAAGAGGAACCATAAATATTTGATCTCTTGCTTGTGCTTAGACTTGTGAGAAAGTGTGAACCTTACTATATTTCTTCAACCCACTGTGAGAAGTTCTTGAGGGAACTTTTGTTGAAGTTGTGAGGAAGCAAGAAGTTGTTCTTGCTAATAGCTGTAGTTGCTGTGGTTGCACAAGTGTGTTGTGCAAGAAGTTGCTGTTGTTGTAGCTTACACTAAAGTGTTAGTGTAAGTGTTGCTGTGGTTGTTCTTATTGTTCATAATAAGAAGAGTAGTTGTTGAAAATCCACTTTGGAAACAAAGTGGTAGTGGAGTAGAATCATTTACGATTCGAACCACTCTATATCCGGTGTACTCATTCACTACTTCTCATCTCCATTCTTGTCCTGATTTTGAATATCCTTTTTGAGTTGAGACAAACGAGAAAATTCCGCAAAAAGAGCAAAACACTCTATTCACCCCCCCCTCTAGAGTGTATTTCGGACCTAACAATTGGTATCAGAGCCTAACCTTGATTGCTTGGCCTATCTTTGCAAGTAGCAAGGTTAAAGATCATGGCAACCTCAACCTCAACTTCAACCTCTTCATCTTCTAAGCCTACTGCACTATTTTCCGGATCAAACACTAAAGCACCTATGTTTGATGCCCAAAATTATTCCTTGTGGAAGTTTCGAATGATCAATCACTTGAAAGGTTGTGGATTCGATATATGGAGAGCCGTTGTCAAAGGAATTGAAGTTCCTATGATTACCAACTCAAAAGGAGAATCAATATTCAAAGATGAGGATGACTACACCGATGAAGAAAAGATAAGATTTGCCATTAATGGCAAGGCATTTGATATTCTTTCAAGTGCTCTCACCACCACCGAGCTTATAAGACTTCAAGGTCTTGAAACAGCTCATGAGGCATGGAAAAGGCTTGAAATGATACATGAAGGAACTGAGCAAGTAAGAATGGCCAAACGACTTATGCTCATGAAGGAGTATGAGATGTTCGGAATGAAAAGCGGTGAGAAGATTGAGGAGACAATCGATCGATTCACACGAATAGTGAATCAACTCTCCATGGTTGACAAGAAAATCTCAAATGAAGACCTTGTCTCAAAACTCCTCAACTCTTTGCCAAGAGAATGGACACCCAAAGTCACCGCCATCACCGAATCAAAGAATCTCAAGACTCTTACCCTTGATGAGCTATCCGGTAATCTTCTTACTCATGAAATTCTTATTGATGAACAAAATAGGATGAATCCTATCAAGCCTACACAAACATCACACAAAGGATTGGTAGTAGAGTCCGATGAATCGGATGAGGAAGTTGCCCTTCTAGTAAGAAAATTTAGAAGAATGGCAACTAGAAACAAAACTCAGGCAAGAAAGTTTTTCAAGAAACCATCTAAAGAAAAGGAAGCAAGTGAAAATTGTTATAGATGTGGTCGACCCGGTCACTTCATTGCCGATTGCCACGTAAAAGAACCGCAAAAGCAAGAGAAGAAGGTCTTTCCTCAAAAGAAGAAAGCCCTCAATGCAGAGGTAACCACGTGGGATGATCTCCTTTCGGAATCGGAAGGAGAAGAGAGTGAAGATCAAGGTGTTGGACTTGTGGCAATGGTTGACAATCCAAAGTTTCAACATACTTGTCTTATGGCAATTGAAGATGACCTTGAGGTAAATTCTAACCCTTCAAATTTACATGATGAAATAGGAGATCTGCAAGATGACTTTGAGAAATTAAATTTGAAAGTATAAGCATTTAAAGAAAGAATTCAAGAAATGCATTTTAGAAAATAAGAGCTTGCATGACAAAAATATTTTGATGTTTCAAGAGCATGACATCATATTTACCATGCATAAAACCGTAGCTCTTGAAAATGAAGAAATTAGAAAAGAATGTGAGAAACTAAAGTTAGACTTACAAAGACTAACAAATGGTAAAAACAACTTAGACATACTACTTGGAAATCAAAGAATTGGAAATGATAAATCCGGTTTAGGATTTAACTCATCATCTTCTTCTATTAAACCTAAGTCCTTAAAGAAAAAGGCAAACAATAGAAAAACACAACAAAATTCATCATCTTCTAAACCAAAGCATGTACCCACTTGTTTTTATTGCAACAAACTAGGACATGTAAAGAAAACATGTAAAGCTCGATTTGAAAGCACATATGTTTGGAAGCCTAAGGGTCGAAAAACTAACCCTAAAGGACCCAACCATCAAAGGGTACCAATGCATACATCTTTTGGTTTTGTAGGCTCTCAAGATAAATGGAGTAGCCAAAGAAGAAGGAACCAAATGGCTTATGGACAGCGGATGTTCAACTCACATGACCGGAGACAAGACGTTGTTCACCAAGCTCAAGCTCCAAGATGGTGGAACGGTGCATTTTGGCAATGGGAGAGCCAAAATCCTTGGACATGGAGAAATTGGTAATTCTTCCTTTACTATTAATAATGTACTATATGTAGAAGGGCTTAAGTATAATTTGATAAGTGTTAGCCAACTATGTGATGCTAATTTTCAAATAGAGTTTGTGAAAAGAAAATGTGTTGTGAAAAAGAACGATAAGATCGTTTTTGAAGCTATTCGTAAAAATGATGTTTACAAATTTAGCACACATGATTTGATATCACAAAATGTTTCTTGCCTAGTTGCCAAAAATGATTTGACTCAACTATGGCACAGACGACTTGGACATATTAGCTTTAAAAACTTCAAAGAGATTTGCAAAAATGAAAAGGTCCAAGGTCTTCCAAAATTAAATTTCGAAAACCATGGCTTATGTGACACTTGTCAAAAGGCAAAGCTTGTTAAAACAAGCTTCAAACCCAAAAGTGAAATCTCCACCACCAAACCCCTACAATTGCTTCATATGGATTTGTATGGGGATATTGGTACAGCAAGTCTAAGTGGAAAACATTACACCTTTGTGGTGGTAGATGACTTCTCTAGGTACACTTGGGTAATGTTCTTAGCTAAAAAGAATGATGCATGCCAAGAATTTATAAAGCTCTGTAAAAGATTAGAAAATCAAAGAGAAGACACAATTAAGGAAATTAGAAGTGATAGAGGTGGTGAGTTTGATGGAGAATTTCAAGAATTTTGTGTATCCAAGGGGTATGGACACAATTTCTCAGCTCCAAGAACTCCTCAACAAAATGGTGTTGCGGAAAGGAAGAATAGAACACTTCAAG
Organism: Eustoma russellianum; assembly: GCA_036186865.1. NCBI lineage: Eukaryota > Viridiplantae > Streptophyta > Magnoliopsida > Gentianales > Gentianaceae > Eustoma > Eustoma russellianum. The sequence goes on along the minus strand of AP025054.1, from coordinate 12,133,727 downwards.
AAATGAGTAGAGCCATGCTAAACGAATTTGAGTTACCCAAATATTTTTGGGCCGAAGCGGTAAATACCGCTTGTCATGTGATCAATAGAGTTTATTTGAGACCATTTCTCAAAAAGACTCCTTATGAGCTTTGGAAAGGTAGAGTACCAAATATTGGTTATTTCAAGGTTTTTGGTTGTAAGTGTTTTATACTTAACACCAAAGATAACTTGGATAAACTCGACTTCAAAGCGGATGAAGGAATCTTTATGGGATATGCTCAAAATAGCAAGGCATTTAGAGTATATAATAAAAGAAGCATGAAAGTTGAAGAATCAATTCATGTCAAATTTAGTGAACTCAATGAGGACAAATCAAACATTAATGATGATGATGATGATGAAATAATTGAAGTAAGCCATATAGAGAAATTTGAGAATCCAAAAGGTAATATTGTTATTGACCTTAGGATTGATCCACTTGAACCTAAGGTTGAAAATGAAGAAGTAGGAGGAGATACCTCAAATTTACCGGATTCATACAAGTATAGGAAAGATCACCCGAAAGAGTTGATATTAGGTGAAACTAGCCAAGGCATAATGACTAGGAGAAAATTCAATGAAAATGCTTTCATTTCACAAGTTGAGCCTAAAAACATAAAGGAGGCAATAAATGATGAAGATTGGGTATTGGCTATGCAAGAAGAATTAAATCAATTTGAAAGAAGTGATGTTTGGGAATTAGTTGCTAAACCTAGTGATCATCCCGTAATTGGTACTAAATGGGTATTTAGAAATAAAATGGATGATAAAGGAAACATCACTAGAAACAAAGCTAGGTTAGTAGCACAAGGTTATAGGCAAGAGGAAGGCATAGACTATGATGAAACGTTTGCCCCCGTAGCTAGGTTAGAAGCTATTAGGATGCTATTAGCATATGCATGCTATAAGGATTTCAAACTATATCAAATGGATGTGAAATCCGCATTCTTGAATGGAATAATTCAAGAAGAGGTCTATGTAGCTCAACCTCCGGGGTTTGAAAATCATGATTATCCAAATCATGTTTTTAAACTCAAAAAGGCCCTTTATGGACTTAAACAAGCTCCTAGGGCTTGGTATGATAGATTAAGTAACTTCCTACTTGAAAACGAGTTTTCAAGAGGAAAAGTCGACACTACTCTTTTTATTAAAGAACAAGGAAACCATCAATTGCTTGTTCAAATTTATGTGGATGATATTATTTTTGGTGCTACTAACGATTCTCTTTGTGAGCATTTTGCAAAATTGATGGAAGGAGAATTTGAAATGAGCATGATGGGTGAACTCAACTACTTCCTTGGTCTACAAATCAAGCAAACTCAAGATGGAGTGTACATATCTCAAACAAAGTACACAAATGATTTGATCAAGAAGTACAAATTCGAGGATGGAAGAAGTGTGAGCACTCCGATGAGCACAAGTACAAAGCTTGACAAAGACGAAAAAGGAAAGCCGGTTGAGGTAACCAAATATAGGGGTATGATTGGTAGTTTACTCTATTTAACAGCTAGCAGACCGGATATTTTGCATGCTGTGTGCTTATGTGCTAGATTTCAAAGTATGCCTAAGGAATCACATTTAGTTGCTGTTAAACGTATCTTTAGGTATTTAAAAGGAACTTTGAATTTTGGATTGTTTTATCCCAAAAATGGATGTTTTGATTTAAGAGGGTATAGTGACTCCGACTATGCCGGAAATCTTGTTGATAGGAAAAGCACCTCCGGGACGTGTCAATTCCTTGGAGATTGCTTGGTTTCTTGGTTCTCTAAGAAACAAAATAGTGTGTCACTATCAACGGCGGAATCCGAATATATATCGGCCGCTTCATGTTGTGCACAACTACTTTGGATGACAAACACATTGAATGATTACAATGTTAAGTTTGATAAAGTTCCCATCCTATGTGACAATACCTCAGCCATAAGTATAGCACAAAACCCGGTTCATCATAGTAGAACAAAACACATTGAAGTGAGACATCACTTCATAAGAGATTGCATTCAAAAAGGATTGGTATGCATTGAGTTTGTTCCAACAAATGACCAACTGGCGGACATCTTTACCAAATCCCTCCCCACTGAGACATTCGAATCAATTAGAACGAGACTAGGAATGATAAACATAAGTTAAAGAGATGAAAACTGAAAATTTCAAAATCAGGGACACGTCGAACGATCGACGTATCAAAACAAGAGATCGACGTACGTCGATCTCTGACATCGATCGATCGACGTACGTCGAACTCAGACGTCGATCGATCGACGTCGTCGAATTCTGCAACTATAAAATCTCTGCAAAACGCGACCCTTCCTCATTTTTCACTCAAAAACTTCGGCAGAAACCCTACCAAATCAGGCGGCCCTCTTTCCAAAACCACTTCTCTCTCAAATTTCATCTCCAAATCAAGATTTAACTCATCTCTGCTCTTGATTCTTGAGTTCATCTCTTGAATTCATCCATCTCATCCAAGATTTCTCATCTTTCAAGCCCTAAAATCTTTAAAAATGTCTTCAAGGAGTAAAAACACAACCAAGAGGCCAAGATCTTCTAGAGGTGGAGGAGAAGGTTCAAGCTCCACTCAAGGACAATCTTCTCAACCTAGGATGAAACAATCTATGGACATGAGTCAAGGGCGTGTCCTTGCTGGAATTAGAAGTGGGCTAACTCTCTCAAACTTCCCTTGGATTAAAGCAAAAGATGCCAAGGAAGCCTTGACGGAACCCTTGCCTCCGGGGCAAATAAGGTATATAACTAGACATTCTCAGATTTTATATGATAAATGGGATGATGATGAAAGAGCAACCATCCCACTCAAGTTGCTTAGAATAAATGATATTCTAAGCAAAAATGAACTAAGCCCAATCATTGAGTGGTTGGACGCTCAAGAGTGGAGGAGTATATGGAATGAGAATGAGATGTCAAAAATGTCCACTAGGTATACTCGACTATTTTATGCAAATTTGTGGGTAGAATACATAAATAACCTTCCCTTAGCTCTACACTCTGTCATTGATGGACACCATATCAAATGGAAAGTTGAAAAAATTTGTGACCTGATTGGTGTACCCAACGAAGGGTATTTTGAGTTTGATGCGTGGAAATGGGATGCAGCCAAATGGAAAGTATCTGAAGATGAAGTTAAGACTTTCCTAGGCTTCCATCCTAGTAAAAACACAAATGATATGCCTTTAGTCTATCGCACTCTTCTGGCCATTGTTACATTCTGTATCAATGGAAAATCCGCAAAACTGCCAAGTAACCTTGACTTCTACATAGCATACCGAATAGTTAACCGGGAGAAGGTTAACTTTGGGGAGCTTTTCATGACGAATGTTATTGAAGCCGCAACCAAGCAAAACAAGGCCCTACCCTATAGTAACCTTATTTATAGGATGCTTGTGAAGTCGGGTATTCAGGTAGATGACACGGATGTTGACAACATTACGCACAAGGACTTCTATGATAAAGTCAACGTCCAACAAATACTGAAATCTAGAAAAGAGGCAATGAGGAGAGAACAAGAGGAGGAAGAAAGAGAAGACGAAGACCTTCCGGATGAGGCACCCATTCCCGAACCAGAGACTCATGAAGAACCAAGTATCTTGAGCTCAAATGTCCCAGCACTTCAAGCTCAAGTTGCTAGTCTTCAACACGAGGTTGGGGAGCTTCGTAGCAAGGTATCCGTCCATGAGTCGAGGTTTGCAAAGCTCAAGGCAAAGATGAAAGCTTGCATTCCTGGCATAACATTTCTCTTCAGATGAAGACTAGGATGTTTGCTTTAGCTTGCTTCTTGTTCTAGCTTAGTATGTGTTGATTGTAAAACTTGGCTGTATGAAGTATTGTTGCTTATTTTGATGCTTTCAAAAAGGGGGAGAAAATGGTTTCTTGGTTTTTGCTTGGTTTATTAAATGACTTGTTGCTTGGTTTATTACATGATGAGACTGCTTGATGGAAATAATTCTTTGGTAGCTGGCAAAATGAGGTAAGACTGGAAATTGGATCTTTGTTAATTGTTGGTAAAATGAAAATGAGCATGAAGAGTTATTAATGCATGTTTGAAAAAGTTGGGTTGTTTGATACACGTTTGGTTGAGGGGGAGCAAATTTCAAAGAAAAGTGTTTTGGTTGAAATTGTAAAATCTTGTTCACATTGACCACTATGGAAGGTATAAAGTGCATACACTTAGGGGGAGATTGATATGTTTCAAGTTTGAAACATTCAAATAGTTAAAATGAAGCAAAAACATCTTTTAGAATCTTGGTTTTGAAATCATCAAAAAGGGGGAGATTGTTAGATTATAAAATGTTTTGATGATATAAAAAGATGTTTTTAAAAGAACTAAGATGGAATTTCACACCTTAAGATTGAAGCAAATTGAGAAAAACATGTGCGAGACGTAAATCTCTCATGGATCGATTGAAGTATATATCAGGCCCTCAGGAGGCACATGGTTCGTTTCGTGTGAAGCTTGGTAAATGTTTGAGCTCTCAGATCCACGTCATACTCTCAGCCAAGAGACGTGGATCGATCGACGTATAACTGAGAGACGTCGATCTCTCAGCTTAAGGTATGTCGATCGATCGACATACATCTGAGAGACGTCGATCTCTCAGCTAAGAGTACGTCGATCGATCGACGTACATCTGAGAGACGTCGATCTCTCAGCCTAAAGACGTCGATCGATCGACGTCATTCTGAGAGACGTCGATCTCTCAGCCAGGCAGACGTCGATCGATCGACGTCATTCTGAGAGACGTCGATCTCTCAGCTCTGGCACGTAGATCGATCGACGTCTCCAGAGTTCAAAAATTTTCAAACGTTGGAACAAAATCCAAGGGAAATCTATGATATTTTCTCTCTCCAATCTTGCTCAAATTTCTTGTGGACTTTAACCCAACATACTACATGCTTCTTTGACTATTTTAAACATGTCTAAGATTCTCTAGGGTGGCTATCCAAGATCAAATCACTCCATAGGGTGGCTAAAGACTATTTGGGCACTATCTTGACATTTTTGAAGATGAAGACTTGGTGGAGAGCCTCAAAAACGTGGTCAACTTTATTTATAAATAGAAGAGGCTTGGATGAAGCAATTACACACTTTCAACATCATCTAGCTTCATTTTCCATTGTTGTATATTTCTCTCATACTTGTAAATTTGTTTAAAGCTTGTCTAGCTTTTCTTTGATCTTCATTATTGTATATTGAGAGAAAGAGAGTCAAGCACAAGAGGAACCATAAATATTTGATCTCTTGCTTGTGCTTAGACTTGTGAGAAAGTGTGAACCTTACTATATTTCTTCAACCCACTGTGAGAAGTTCTTGAGGGAACTTTTGTTGAAGTTATGAGGAAGCAAGAAGTTGTTCTTGCTAATAGTTGTAGTTGCTGTGGTTGCACAAGTGTGTTGTGCAAGAAGTTGCTGTTGTTGTAGCTTACACTAAAGTGTTAGTGTAAGTGTTGCTGTGGTTGTTCTTATTGTTCATAATAAGAAGAGTAGCTGTTGAAAATCCACTTTGGAAACAAAGTGGTAGTGGAGTAGAATCATTTACGATTCGAACCACTCTATATCCGGTGTACTCATTCACTACTTCTCATCTCCATTCTTGTCCTGATTTTGAATATCCTTTTTGAGTTGAGACAAACGAGAAAATTCCACAAAAAGAGCAAAACACTCTATTCACCCCCCTCTAGAGTGTATTTCGGACCTAACACCTTTTCCAAATGTGGCTTCCTTTAATGAACTACTTAGTTTAATTAACTAAGTACTTCATTTAATGAACTAGTTTAGTTCATTAATGGTGGCACCTGAAAATAGTGTAAACACAACAAATGTTTGCCATATGATGTAAGCTTTAACGCTTCATGGCTCGTTAGTACGCAACATTATATATGAGCTAAATAAGGCAAGTAATAAGCAATGTATCATGCATACATGTATATCATGCACACATTTTACCTCATTCATTTAACGTATCATCGTTAGGACATGTACATATGATTATTATGTTTTATGTCAGTTTTATGTCATACATGTACTATATGGAGAATCACTTGGTATGACATGCGTTATTATACTTATGAAAGTTTTATAGTCATTTCTGAATATGTCATGTCTTTATGTTTACGAAAATGTCATGTTATGCAAGTTTATGGAAAAGTCATGTTATGATTATGAAAAGCCATGTTTTATGTATCACATTTTGATTATGTTACCCTTAGGTTATGTTTAGAATATCCTTAAGTTTATTATGTTATTAAGTGAATCGAAGTAGGGTTTATGCATGAAATTATAGTTGTTATAAGTCTATGACCTTAGTTAGGATATTGATTAGAATGTAAGTATGGACATGTATGTATTGTTACGGACCTAGGTAGAAGTTTATGTTTCCTATGTTATGACGATAAATTCTTATGTATTGCATGTTGTCTATTACATTTATATTGTGTTAATCTACTTGTTAATTGGAGACGCGTTTTATTATGTTCATTATCGTGTTTATTATTAATTTGTTACCGCGTCTCCCCATGCATGATCCTCGTGACGTATCTAGTAGGACTACTTGCTGGGCGATTATGTTTTTATAGCTCATACTTGCCCTAAACCACTTGCAGAAGACAGGGTTCTCGAGATTGGGTACGTAGATGACGAGCCCGACATACACTATCCTTGAGAGAGGCATACGTCAGGACTTAGCCTTTGAGACCGATGCTTATTTTGTACTTGCATCATTTGAGACATCGGATATTTTGGATTTGTGTTATTATGACGATTTGTACGTTATTGCATGTCGTATGTTTATCTTTATTTCGCTTTCGCTATTTCGATTCATGTTTTATGTCAATATGCACATGTGTGTATCGACGCCTCACACTTCTCGTAGTAGAGTACCAGTGTTGCACCCGGTTAAAAAAGAAAAAAAGAAGAATAAAAATGACATAATATTTTTTTTTAAAAAAAAAGAGAGAGAGAGAGAAAACCTTTCAAGTAACTCACACCCTTTAATTCCCACTAACCTATATTTATAACCCCACCCCACTATACATCTTATCCTACCATTAAATGTGAGAATTTTATCCTACCATTAAGTGTGGGAGTTTCAACCTATATTTATAACCCCACCCCACTATACATCTTATCCTACCATTAAATGTGAGAATTTTATCCTACCATTAAGTGTGGGAGATGAAACTCCCATATTTCTAATACTATAAGGCCAAGCGGCCAAGCTTAAGGGGAGGGGGAAGGTGTCATGAATAAAGAAAAAAAGAGGTGCTGAGAGTGTGCAAGAGGGAGAACAGAGGAATGAGAGGAAAAGAGAAAAGAAAGGAAAGAAAGAAGAAGAAAAGAGAAGGAAGAAGACTAATACCACTACCAACACAACCACCATAACACCACCAAAATTGTTAGTTTACAACTAAAAGGTAGGTGTCCCCTCTCTTTGTGAGCCAATTTCATATATGTAATTATTTATCAATTGTTTTATATAATGTTTATCTTGTTGGTTACATTTCAAGTGCTACATGTTATGTGTGATGTTATGTGTGAGTAGATTAATTTTTTTGTGGATTTGTTTTAATGTTTATATTATTGGTTATATGAATTTATTTTTGTTATGGTTAAGTTATTTAAGGACACGTATTTTATACTTACAATTAGTTCATATGATATACGTTGATTAATGGTAAGTTCATGACTATATGGTAAATCTTGTATCGTTATGTTTTTTTTGTGCAGATGTTAATCAATGGTATTTATATGATGGCGTATTTAATATTAGGATAATATTAAACACAATTAACTTTCAGCTTTGCGCATTTGATTTACATTTTTGTCATTACAAATGCTACTTTTGTTAATATTGTTATACACTGTATATGCGTATATTTTAATGTTTTTTTATTTAATTATTGTGTTTGCTTACAAGTTATAAGAGCTACACATTATATTCTGCACACTATTGTTAATCACATACCATATTAACGTAAATTAAAGTTTAATAATTATTTCATAACAATTATTATTATAATGATGTATTAAGATAGAATAGACATAATATTATAATTATCTATGTGTATATAATATGTTGTGATAAATGATGTAGTTGTAAAGGAATTACCATCATATATCAAATGATAACGCATGACAAATAAACGTAAAACCGACTATTGTAAGCAAGTAACCCGTAATTGATGCTCTAAATGTATTAATATAAAAAGTATGTATATTTGATGTAGATAAGCGTATTGTTACTATGTAACGCTAATAACTCATTGGTGTAATAATCATATATACTTGCATAATGTATTATACTGTATACAATATGTGAATGCTAGTCAAACTATGTTTATTTATAAGAACATTTAAGTACTGCAAAATCTGTCTTAACTTTCTTACAACAACCGTACAATCCGTTTTGTACATAAGATATAAATAATGTAGCTAAAGTATTAATGTGTGTTAAACAATGTAATATGTGTTTAGTGTAGTGTTAAATATATGTATATAGATAAATCGTGTACAACATATTGAATGTATTGTGCTACGTGTAGTTATTTGATGAAATGTACTTGTCACTATACATGTAAATACACTATTATACGTACATATATAAGCTAGCTAACATTGTGCTATTTGTGTGATATTTTGTGATTCAACGTTATAAGGTGCAACGTTAGCTAGGAAATGTTGTATTTAGCTGTATATATGTATATGTGCTTTATGTTGCATCAGTGTCATATAAAAAATAATGCTAGTATTGAGTAAACTATCTATTTGTATTGTGTTGACGTGAGTATAGTTTTATGAATGTGTTAAGTGGGTTTGAAAAATAATTATTGATATATGATGTGTGAGAGTATGCATACACGTATACATGCACGTGTATGGACGCGGGCATATATACAAGTATGGATGCACCGGATTACTTATGATTATGCATTTGCATTCATGACACAAGCATTGCATTGGTCCTACGGGACGTGTGGCCCTATGAGGCGTGTGGTCCTACGGGACGTGTGGCCCTACGAGGCGTGTGGCCCGGCGGGGCGTGTGGCCTGACGAGGCGTGTGGTAGGATCACCTCGAGGTTCATGCATTGCACGGTAGAGAGACAGACATTCGTGTGTTGAGACATCGTTGCGTGTGATACAAGCATGCATCATGACATCGCATAACTGTTGTGCTATGCTTTTATTTCTTATACAGTTATTCATGCTTATACATGTACTACATGTTATTTGTTGCCATATATGAGGTTGTTCGGAAAGAGGTGGGAACCTACTGGGTGATATTTCTATATCACTCATCCCTTTATTTTTCCCAGGTGAGCAGGAGTACGATTATATTTACATAAAAGACGGAGCTGAGTTCGGACATTGGGGTAGTTAGAGCCAGATGGAAATGTTTACATTTGCAGTTTTATTTCATTTATGATAAGATGTAATAATGAATGTAGACTATGTACTTATCAGAAGTCGGACTTGAGCTGTAATAAATAAATGTTTATCTCATTTTTATTTCGTTTCCGCTGCGAAATTTTCTACGTCATTGCTGATGTGTAAGAGAATTGAGCGACGCCTTATAGTTCTCGTAGTAGACTACGGCGGGTGCACCATTTCTGATGCTAGGGTTCGGTAGCGGGGCGCTTTAGGTGGTATCAGAGCATGGCTCTAGATCCACTGTAGAAACGTAGATTTAGATCATGATATTAGAAATTAAGTTACGATTTTGCCCCTAAGTCACGATTTTAGACGTAAGCGACAATTTCGATTAAGAATTGATCTTAGACATAAGTACTTATTTTAGTCATAGGCATTGACCACATAGTGAGCATGATTTTGGAAATAAGTCGTGAGCTTAGACTTAAGAAATGATGATATTGAAAACGATCCTAGATATAAGTGACAAACATAGACCTTAGCAGTGATCTTAGGAAATAGGAGATGACCTTAGATTTAAGGGGTGATCGGTTAAGGGGTATGCATACCTAGGACAACGTTAAGTCTATATCTTAAGAGCTTGACTTTTATGGCCGGGTATATGGTCTAAGATGTAATCATATTTACTAATATTGATAATTTGTCTGCCTATCTACCGATAACATAAGTTTATCCTGGAGCTATAGTCTTACCCTAATCCGTTCCTCGTACATTTAAAGAGACTACCCTGGTACAACAACTTTGAAGGAAAAAAAAGAGAATAGCACTAAGTTTAACAATTAATTAATATAATCATTCATAAGGAGACTCACAAAATTCATAGATATAAGTTATGGAAGCAAGATCCACATATTAGCCTTTGTATGGATATTATCTGAAAGTCCTAAACTGAAAATGACCAGCACCTAGAATGAGTTATCATTGAAAAAGTTTCCGTTAAGTATTAATACTTAGTAACAATAAGTTAGTTGGGGGAACCTAGTACAAATAGGTTTGATTTGGAACCATAGTTTTGGTACATGACCTAAGTTCAGAATCAATATGTCGATGCAAATAAGGAGCTAGATTAGTCACGACGTAGCAAATAGTCTTGATAAATGATGTATTCGTAAAAAGGTTTGGATGGTGGTTAAGATGTAAATTTTTGAATTACTAAGATAAGTTGTTGATATCAGTGTTGTCAAGGGAACGGATGTAAACATAGGAACAAGTGAGTATTGTTGAATCTAGTAGGCTTAATTGAAATAGAGTAAACATGAACAAGTAGTAGGTGCTTCCCAAGTGAGATCTAACTAAACTAGAATTAGCGGTTGAAATAACCAAGATGTACAGTGGATCAGTGTGGCACGAGGAAGCGTGATGGATTAGAATGCCTAAGTCGATCAATACTCAATGTGTCATATTAGGATTGAACAATTTAAGTAAAAGATTTATAAGAAATAGTACATAGGTGGATTTTTTTTCATTTACATTAAGGGGTGGCCTAGAAAAACTATACGAAGTATTGGACTGTATTTTTTTTTTCAAGTAGTTAAATGTTTTCTTATAAGTACGTATACCAAGATACATTCTATATTTCAAAGGTGTTGCTAAGATTTTTGTTAATAAATATTTCAACTAGTTTATTTTATATAGTATACTACTTTACAAGGCTATATTTCTTTCCAAATTCATATAGCAACAAAATGGAATTTCATCTACTCCTCACAAAACTGATATATTTTAAAATAATGATGTTTTCGAACAACGATATGGTTATACAGTTCTTATATTATTTCTCAAATTTTCATTTAGCTATATTTATTTTGCTAAAATAATTTTATTTTTCAACTATTGATATTGCAATCATTTTAACCATTAAATAATTTTAAAGTTATTTATCTGCTTGCGATAAACTTATTTAATTTTGTGAACCAGAAATAGTTTCAAATGTAATTACTTCTTTTTGAAAAATAAAGGTACCATATCCAAAATTGTTTTATAAAACTTTATATTTGTTGAGTTTTCAATTGTCGTATTCTGCGAAACAAAACATAGCTTTCAAAGTATATATTCCATTTAGAAAGAGAAAGACACCGTGTTCAAATCGCTTCTATAAAAAACAATTTAACGGCTGTAGTGTCTCAATAGTTTTGAACTAGTTTTCACCGCATTACTTTTGCGAAACAATTATATCATTGTTTCATAAATGATCGTTGAGACACTGCGTTACGAAAACAAATACATGATACTTTGGATTTTGTGTAAAAACAATCAGAAGGTATATTATTTTAAATGGTTAGAGATATATTTCCAAATTATAGTTACGTAAACTACTTTAAATTGGAAGAAAAATAAATGTCCATGCACATACTTCGTATACTAGGTTGATGATGACATCTCCGAAAAAGTAAGAACGTGATCACAGAGCTAGTTCGTAAGTATATAAGAAATTGATTCCGAGTACTTAGTTCTATATTTATGAGGGGTAATGATTAATACATTGGAGGACTTGATGGATATTTTGGATGGTCATGTAACGAGGGATATTTTGGATGGTCATGTAACCAGAAGATGAATCTTATATGATGAGTTTAAAAATTCGGAATTGTAGATTTTAATAAGTTGAATGATACATGTCAAGTGGAATAAAGGAAAGTTTATAAGTTGTAATTATAGAAAATTAAGTTAAAGATTATAGTACGCCTAAGAACTGATTTTAGAGGGCTGCTGATGAAACCAGATAGAATTACGGTATAAATCGACGATTGAGTTACAAAACCCTTAGTATGGTGACAATACTCCTAAGCTTGATTCTAGAATAGGCTACGATGTTATATAAGCAGAGCATATAGACTTAGAAACTTCCTAGTTGGGTACAAAGAATAAGTCTCGAGGCATTAGCCTATGATAAAGAAGTGAAATGGTTAACGTATCACAATACGCAATGAAGGTTTAGTACGGTCATTATCTAAGTGAATGATTAAATAGAACCATACTAAGTCATTGATTATACTATACGCATGTTTTGAGGACGAAACTTATTGTAAGGGGGGTAGACTGTTGCACCCGGTTAAAAAAGAAAAAAAGAAGAATAAAAATGACATAATATTTTTTTTAAAAAAAAGGAGAGAGAAAACCTTTCAAGTAACTCACACCCTTAACACCCTTTAATTCCCACTAACCTACATTTATAACCCCACCCCACTATACATCTTATCCTACCATTAAATGTGAGAATTTTATCCTACCATTAAGTGTGGGAGATGAAACTCCCACATTTCTAATACTATAAGGCCAAACGGCCAAGCTTAAGGGGAGGGGGAAGGTGTCATGAATAAAGAAAAAAAGAGGTGCTGAGAGTGTGCAAGAGGGAGAATAGAGGAATGAGAGGAAAAGAGAAAAGAAAGGAAAGAAAGAAGAAGAAAAGAGAAGGAAGAAGACTAATACCACTACCAACACAACCACCATAACACCACCAAAATTATTAGTTTACAACTAAAAGGTAGGTGTCCCCTCTCTTTGTGAGCCAATTTTATATATGTAATTATTTATCAATTGTTTTATATAATGTTTGTCTTGTTGGTTACATTTCAAGTGCTACATGTTATGTGTGAGTAGATTAATTTTTTTGTGGATTTGTTTTAATGTTTATATTATTGGTTATATGAATTTATTTTTGTTATGGTTAAGTTATTTAAGGACACGTATTTTATACTTACAATTAGTTCATATGATATACGTTGATTAATGGTAAGTTCATGACTATATGGTAAATCTTGTATCGTTATGTTTTTTTTTTGTGCAGATGTTAATCAATGGTATTTATATGATGGCGTATTTAATATTAGGATAATATTAAACACAATTGACTTTCAGCTTTGCGCATTTGATTTACATTTTTGTCATTACAAATGTTACTTTTGTTAATATTGTCATACACTGTATATGCGTATATTTTAATGTTTTTTTATTTAGTTATTGTGTTTGCTTACATGTTATAAGAGCTACACATTATATTCTGCATACTGTTGTTAATCACACACCATATTAACGTAAATTAAAGTTTAATAATTATTTCATAACAATTATTATTATAATGATGTATTAAGATAGAATAGACATAATATTATAATTATCTATGTGTATATAATATGTTGTGATAAATGATGTAGTTGTAAAGGAATTACCATCATATATCAAATGATAACGCATGACAAATAAACGTAAAACCGACTATTGTAAGCAAGTAACCCGTAATTGATGCTCTAAATGTATTAATATAAAAAGTATGTATATTTGATGTAGATAAGCGTATTGTTACTATGTAACGCTAATAACTCATTGGTGTAATAATCATATATACTTGCATAATGTATTATACTGTATACAATATGTGAATGCTAGTCAAACTATGTTTATTTATAAGAACATTTAAGTACTGCAAAATCTGTCTTAACTTTCTTACAACAACCGTACAATCCGTTTGGTACATAAGATATAAATAATGTAGCTAAAGTATTAATGTGTGTTAAACAATGTAATATGTGTTTAGTGTAGTGTTAAATATATGTATATAGATAAATCGTGTACAACATATTGAATGTATTGTGCTACGTGTAGTTATTTGATGAAATGTACTTGTCACTATACATGTAAATACGCTATTATACGTACATATATAAGCTAGCTAACATTGTGCTATTTGTGTGATATTTTGTGATTCAACGTTATAAGGTGCAACGTTAGCTAGGAAATGTGGTATTTAGCTGTATATATGTATATGTTCTTTATGTTGCATCAGTGTCATATAAAAAATAATGCTAGTATTGAGTAAACTATCTATTTGTATTGTGTTGACGTGAGTATAGTTTTATGAATGTGTTAAGTGGGTTTGGGAAATAATTATTGATATATGATGTGTGGGAGTATGCATACACGTATACATGCACGTGTATGGGTGCGGGCATATATACAAGTATGGATGCACCGGATTACTTATGATTATGCATTTGCATTCATGACACAAGCATTGCATTGGTCCTACGGGACGTGTGGCTCTATGAGGCGTGTGGTCCTACGGGACGTGTGGCCCTATGAGGCGTGTGGTCCTACGGGACGTGTGGCCCTATGAGGCGTGTGGTCCTACGGGACGTGTGGCCTGACGAGGCGTGTGGTAGGATCACCTCGAGGTTCATGCATTGCACGGTAGAGAGACAGACATTCGTGTGTTGAGACATCGTTGCATGTGACACAAGCATGCATCATGACATCGCATAACTGTTGTGCTATGCTTTTATTTCTTATACAGTTATTCATGCTTATACATGTACTACATGTTATTTGTTGCCATATATGAGGTTGTTCGGAAAGAGGTGGGAACCTACTGGGTGATATTTCTATATCACTCATCCCTTTATTTTTCCCAGGTGAGCAGGAGTACGATTGTTACAGCCCAGGAAATTCGTCATGTCGTAACAACCTACAATACCATATACGTAATCTCGTAGGTGTACGATCCATTAGCAATTATATCATAAACATTTGAATCTACACAATAGAAATTCAAATTTAATTAGTTAGTAACAACTTAAACTATTAGTATAAATTAATCAAAAATAAATACATGACACAACAATTTTATACTACTTAAAATAAAAGAAAATAAAATATATACATGAAAGAAAAAGAAAAAGGAAAATGAAAAGGAAGGTGAAGACAACTTGTCTTACACTTTAAACATTTAGCATAAAAAATTAGCATGCTTAAGAATCTTGTCATAAAACCCATTCCTCACACCCATACTTGTCTAAAGGTTATCTTTCACCCCATCCCTCCCATGCTTGGCCGCCCCCCACCATTAGTAGAGAAGAAATTTTTATTTCTTCTTCAACTCCTCAAATAATACATCTTCAAATCAACTAATTTCATCCTAAATCCAAGAAACACTCGAACACTCCAACACCCCCTTCTTCCCCCTCTTGGCCGAAAGAAACGTGTATACTAGGAAGGAAGGAAGAAGATCTCTCTTCCAAACCAAGTGAAGGAACCATCATCTAAGTGTAAGAAAAGTGAACCAAGGCAAGTATTCTTCCTAGATCCTACATGGTTTTACAAATACTAAGTATTTATGTTCATATCAAAGTTGGATCATCATGTAGTATGTTCAATATTTCTTCTCAATCAAGTATAGATCTAAGTTTAGAAGAAATATACAAGGATGTATATTTGATATTTTCAAACATGGTTATGTTAAAGTATGCATAGTATGAAATATATATGTTGATATATATATGTATAAGTGTATAGATCTATATATATACATCCACGGATCTACACATATATGTTTATATATATATATATATATATATGTATAAACGTGTATAGGCATACATATATATACGGTTTTGTATCAATATATATGTGTATATACGGTTTTGAATGTATTAATGTGTATATATATCTACGGTTGTAGATGCATATATATACACATAGATTTTATATATAAGTATGTGTAGATGTATAAATAAATATATATATGGTTCTATATATATATATATGTTTATAGATGTTTATATTGCATATATGTATATACGTTTGGGAGTATGTATAATTGTATATATATATATGACTATTGTATAATATATCATAAAATGATTTTATACATATATAAACATATATTTATTTTGGATAGTTTGTGAATATATATATAATATATATATTTCGGCCATAAGGCCATTTTAAAGTTAAAATATGTTGTTACATATTTTATGTATACATATATGTATAATATATATGATAAGATATGAAAATGACTTATATATGTATATATTATGTACATATATGTTCGGCCTTTAGGCCTTAGTGACAAAGATGATTTCATCATATTTTTATAAGTATATATGTATATATGATGAATATGTTAAGATATGAAAATGAATAAGTTTTGGATATTACATAATATATCACAAAATAACTTATATATGTATATATTATGTACATATATGTTCGGCCTTTAGGCCTTAGTGACAAAGATGATTTCATCATATTTTTATAAGTATATATGTATATATGATCAATATGTTAAGATATGAAAATGAATAAGTTTTGGATATTACATAATATATCACAAAATGACTTATATATGTATATACTATGTACATATAGGTTCGGCCTTAGGCCTTAGTGACAAAGATAATTTCATCATATTTTTATAAGTATATATGTATATATGATGAATATGTTAAGTTATGAAAGTAGGCTAAGTATGTAATTTATGTATTATGTTATGAAAAGTAGGAAACATAAATAGTTCACATTTATGTGTGCGTAAGTATAAGATTACTAACTTTTATAGTGTATGTATATGATATGTTACATGTTATGTATACTAACATAATAGGTTATGATAAGATGTAAGTTATGAAATCTAAGACGAAATGTTAAGGTAATTAGAAATTTCATGATGTAGGCATTTAAATTATGAATTATGATATGCATGTATGGAATAGACGCTACCAAATTATTGTGTGTTGATAATAGAAAAAGGGGGCTGTTTTAGTATGATGGCCGAATGATACTTATTTGTAGGTGAAAATGGTAGTTTGTTTAAGTTGTGATATGTAGAAGGAAATTAAGTGAGTGATGTTACTAGTGGTGGTATAACAAGATACCCGTATTGACCGAGTCTCACGTTGCATCAAAACAAGATTTGCAAAGTTATGTTGTCACGTCTCATGTTTTTAAAAGTTCATATGCATAGGAATAATAAACACGAGACGAATGATTCCGATGAGACACGATATGTTATGTTATGTTCATGATCATGATTATGTTATGTTATGTTGAAGCGCTATCCTGACATCGGGACCAGAGTGGTAGATGTCAGGGGCCCATGTTTACGTTATGGCTGAGTGTAACACCGGGTCTGGGACACGGGATCTCAGTCATAATGCGTCGCCGTTAGCACATGTGCATATGATTCATGATGTTATGTCGCACATGTACTATACGGGAAATCATTCGGTATGTCGTGCGTTATTATTCTTATGAAAAGTGCTATAGCCAATGATGTAAATGTTATGTCTTCATGTTATGAAAAAGTCATGTTATGCAAGTTATGAATATGTCATGTTATGCAAGTTATGAAAATCATGCCATGATTATGAAAAGTCATGTTTACGAAAAGTCATTTTATGAAAAGTCATGTTTTATGCATCACGTCATGACCATGTCACCTTAGGGTTATGATTAAGAATTTTTTAGTATATGATAGCACTACAGTGGACAATGTAGTGTTAAGCATGAGAAGGTAGTACATGTAAGATATGCAAAGATGGTATAAGTTATGGATTAGAAGTTAAGTATGGATATAGTATGATGCTTGGATTAAGCAGAATGAGATGCTGTTATGCTATGTATGCTTTGAAATCTTCCTAATTTATCTGCTTTCAGTTTACAGCAGTTTACAGATATGATATGATACTTTACTTGTTAGAAAGGAGACGTGCTTATTATATTCAAAATTTATGGTTATTATGATTTGTCACCCCGTCTCCCCATGTATGATCCACATGTCGTATCTGGTAAGACTACTTGCTGAGCGATAAAAAGTCGGTGGCTATCGCTCATACTTGCCTCTTAACATTTCAGAGAACAGGGACCCTGATGCCGTGTTCATTGAGGAAGAACCCTAGATAGAGTATCCGTGAGCAGAGATGTAGGCTGAAGCTATGTACCTGTTGTGTGAGCTTTATTTCATTGTGATGTAATAAGACTATCGTGAGAGGCTGTATTGGTGATTTGTGTGGATTTGAACGGTTTGTATTATTATTATGCATGTCGTGAGCTTATTTTTAATTTGCTTCCGCTATATCGATTACAATTCATGTTGACATGCACATGTATAGTATCGACGCCTTGTACTCTATGGAGTAGAGTATGGCGGGTGCACTGAGCCGGAACCCTGGTTTCGGGCGGGGCGCTACAACGATTACATTTACATAAAAGACGAAGCTGAGTTCGGACAGTGGGGTAGTTAGAGCCAGATGGAAATGTTTACATTTGCAGTTTTATTTCATTTATGATAAGATGTAATAATGAATGTAGACTATGTACTTATCAGAAGTCGGACTTGAGCTGTAATAAATAAATGTTTATCTCATTTTTATTTCGTTTCCGCTGCGAAATTTTCTACGTCATTGCTGATGTGTAAGAGAATTGAGTGACGCCGTATAGTTCTCGTAGTAGACTACGGCGGGTGCACCGTTTCCGATGCTAGGGTTCGGTAGCGGGGCGCTTCAACCGGACTGGAACCCTAGTTTTGGGCGGGATGCTACACATCCTGTCTCAAAAACATTGTCACATTTAGTCAAACGCGCAGTTAATTAAAAACTTGTTAAAATTAAATCGTTAAATTATTTTACATATTATTTATTAGAGTTTGACCTTAAATGATGTGAATTACTACATTGCAAAACTATTGTGTTTAATTGATGTTTGGCCAAATATTTGTTTAACTAGATATGACAACATTTTTAGGATGGAAGGAGTAAGATTTGAAAGTTTACACATACAACTAGTCTAGGTTACAACTTACAACAAGCTTTTAATTAATTTATTAGCATGGACGTTTAATGGTTTAAAATTAGTTAAATACTCATCATACGTTTATAATTAGATGTTGGAAAAGTTAACATTATGAGGATGAACAAATTATGACCGCTAAAAAGATACGACTGAAAGAGTCTTCTTTTACATTTGAAGCAACAAATCTTATTGCGTTGTTACTGAGAGAGGACTAAATTAGTAAGTGCTTAATTAGGGGGAAATGTAAACATCATTATTCAAAGAGCAGATCCCTTCTTCCAAAAGCTTTGCGACGGCTCCTGAATTTTCGGAAAGGCGATTCCTGAAATTTTTCGTCCCCATATTCGTTCCATGTAACAACTGCCATCCCGGCGGACTTTGCCGGCTCCCCCTGCCTTTTCCGATCTACTTTGATCGCTGATGGATGAGCATTATGTTGAGAAGAGTATAGAGAAAACTGATCAGATCCACCGCAGTATAAAAAATACAAGCGGCCAGCACCCTACGCCACCCCTTCTCCCGGTGGTGATTGCCCAACGACAACCAGTGCATGGGCCGACATTCTTAAGCATGGACAACCCCAGACATCATCTTGCGGTATTTACACAGGCGAGGGCGAGGATGAGGATTGCTTAGACGACGACATCTCCATGATCATCGGAAACCATAATCCTGACTTACATATGTCAGGCACTGGAAAAGTTGTGGTTGAAATTCCCTCGGATGAGTGGAGAGAACTTTGGCTTCCTTGGAGACGCGCTCTAGTGGTGAAACCATTGGGACGGACATTTTCTTATCGTGTTATATCGCAACGTCTTCCCGATCTGTGGACTTTGAAAAATAAACTGGAGATTACCAACACGGAAAATGGGTTTTATATGGTACGTTTCTCCTCCAAAGAAGACTATCTCCATGTGCTTGAGAATGCCCCGTGGATTATCCAATGCCATTATCTGACTGTTACTAAACTCATACCAGGTTTCCACCCATGCGCAACTGAACTTGCATCCACATTAGTATGGGTCCGCTTCTCACGTCTACCGATGGAATGCTTTAGTGAAAAGGTTCTCATGCAAATTGGAGATAAGATGGGTAGAGCCATAAAAATTGACCTTAATACCAGCCATGTTATCTGGAAAAATACGCCCGCGTGTGTGTAGAGATCAACCTACGCAAGCCCCTTGTTTCTCAGGTCATTCTAAATGGTCATCAGTTATCAGTGGAGTATGTGAGCCTACATATGATTTGCTTTACATGCGGCAAATATGGTCATCGCAGTGAAGGCTTCAGCTTGTGTAAAACGGATGAAATGCCCAATATTCCTGCCCCTACGGCAAGTACCTTAGTTGAGACACCTTCTGACTCATTCGGACCATGGATGATAACCCATAATAATACCGCCGTCGAAATGGCCCTCTTCGAGTAGCAGATCCCCACCCTCCGGATGTTGAGGACGGCCAATATCTTGTCAGACCAGTTAGCGACCTACGTGGATCAAACTCGGACCGAATGAACAACCATCTTGGCTCTCATTTCTCTCCCATTGCCATTGCTGAGGCAGCTGTGGATTCCACAACCTCTCCGCAAGCTGCTCAATTGGTAGCAGATATCCGCAATATACGTGACTCAGGGCCCTCTGTTACTTTTAATACGGCTACTAAAGAGCAGATGTTGAAAACATAGGAGCGACGTGGTAATGGCATATCCCTAAAAGAGGCACCAAAAGTTAAAATTCAGTCCCCAAAAGGTACTCAACGACACACCTCCAATAGGCACATTCTTCAACCTATTGCTGAGACATCCAACCCATAGAAAAATGTTGCATTTGTCTGGCCTGCAAATGACTCGCCCTCACTTTCGACTATAGTGACCAGAACTAATAAACAACTGCCACTGAAGGACATCACAAACAATGCTTCTCACCGAGACCCAACTCATACTGACAATATGCATGATGTCGCACCTATCTGCAACATTGATGCCTAACCTCACACAGACGTAGGTGACCAGACCAAATACCAACCCCCGGATGTGACCCCTATGCAAATTGCTTCTGAACTCCTAGTAGATCACAATGTAACTGTACAAGGTATGGAATTAGAAGGCAGTGAGGTAGACATATCTGAGGTGGCCTTGTCTACCAACCCACTGTAAGCCTTCTCTATGTTATGTCTAATATCGTGGAATTGTCGTGGAGTGGGTTCACCCTCGACGATGAGAACTAACCTAAGAATGCTAAAGGATTATAATCCAAACATCCTCTTCCTTATAGTGACCCGAGTTCCGAGCACACGTGCTAGACACATTATGAAACATTCATCCTTTACACATTCTATGGCGGTTGAGGCACGTGGATTCTCTGGTAGTTGGTGGTGTTTTTGGGACAGCTCGTCCATCAGATTACAACTTATTAGTTACACGGCTCAAATTTTGAATATAGGAATCTTGTATGAGGAGGCAAATGTTGTCATTATCTCTTTGATATACGCCTCCCCTACTCCAACTATTCGGGATAGTCTATATGAATATATTGAAGCTATGGTAGCTAACATCCATGTATCTTGGCTACTCATTGGGGACTTTAACCAAGTAATCAAGCAAGAGGATAAACGGGGTGGACGGCCTGTGCGCGGGTTTGGGTTCGACCGTATGCTATGTATGATTGACACATGTAAATTAATACAGGTTGATTTCGTCGGTCCATGATTTAATTGTACTAACGGCCAAACGGGTCGCTTGCTTATTGAACAACGTCTGAATCAAGCTTGGGCTAACGACTTATGGAATCTACGAATTGGTCCTACAAATCTACAACACCTGCCCCAGCTTAACTCGTATCATAGCCCTATTCTTCTAACCCTGGTCAGGAGTATAAACTGTCCTCCATCTTTGAGACCGTTTAGGTTTCAGGTATGCTGGCTGATGCATAAGGATTTCTCTAGTTTTATACGATCTGCTTGGCATTACTATCCTGGGGATTTTACTACAACAGTCAACAAATTTGTGGAGAAAATCACTAGTTGGCAGCAGGAGGTTCTTGGTAGCATTCCCTACCGACAGAAAAGGTGCCTAGCGCATCTTGAAGGGGTCCAGTCTTTGCTTTCAACTCGTCTTTTTGAATTTCTCTCACGGTTGGAAATGCAATTATTAGATGAGTATAACGACATACTACTGTAGGAAGAAATTTATTGGAAACAAAAGACCAAAATGCAGTGGTTATGTGATGGTGAGCAAAACACACGCTTCTTCCATAAAACCATAGCTTCTTGTCGACGGGATACATCGGTTACAAGACTTAAGGATGAATATGGTAGATGGACTGAGGCGCCTGATGAAATATGTTCAATACTGCAACGGCATTATAACAAGCTTTTTTCAGATGAATACCCCATGGAGTTACGTGAGGATGAGGACATATCCATTGCATCTCTAAGTCCAACAAATGTACAATGGCTTAACCATCCAGTATCACCTCAGGAAGTTGAAGACGCTCTATTCCACATGGGCTCTTATAAAGCACCTGGACCAACGGCATACCTCTAATATTCGATAAGCATAATTGGAAGCATGTCAAGACTGCGGTAACTGATTTTGTGTTGGATGCTTCTAGACGTGGGTATTTTCCTGTTGAGTTGAATACAACTTTAATAACACTTATACCAAAGAAACATCCACCGGAAGCGGCAGCTCATTTTCGTCCCATCGCCCTTACAAATGTGGTGGTCAAGATTATCACTAAAATCATTGCCAACCGGCTGAAGACCGTAATAGGCAAGATAATTTTGTCGACGCAGTGTGCTTTCATCCTTGGCCGACAGTCTTCAGATAATATTATTATTGCTCAAGAAATCATGCACTCTATGCGTTATAAAAAACGGCGGACAGGACAAATGGGGGTCAAGATCGACTTGGAGAAGGCTTAGGACAAAGTTAGCTGGCCTTTTTTAAAACGCATCCTCTCATGTGTTGGCTTTGATAGCAGTATGATCAACATCATGTTAGGTCCCTTAGAACACACTAGAAGGGGGGGTTGAATAGTGTGTTCACCAAGTATGGATATTTTATGGTTATTTTTCGTTTTCAAGTGCAACCAATACTTGGGTGTGTTCTTTAGAATGAATGAAGACTTGAAGGAAAGTAAAGAACACAAGTATGTATAGAGGTTCAAGTCAAATGACTCTACTCCTCTACCTTCTTGATGTTTCACAAGATGGATTTTGAAATGGGGATTGTTATTTCGTTTGGGGGAAAACAACAATCAAAAACAAAATCCAGAAAATACAAAAACTAGGCACCTTGCCTAGACCACAACCAAGAATTCTAACCCTTTGAAGTTTAGCTTCCAAAGATCTTCTTTGCCCTCAAAGAAATCTTGTAGGGAGAATAGTGCACCACACACTATCAACTAACCCTTCAAAGTCTAGAAAACTCAAACAAAGAGCACCCTTGCTCCTTGACCAACAATCTACCCAATCTCTCACAAAATAATCTCACCAAGAAGAAGACTCTTCTTCTTACAATAATCACTCTCAACAATAAAGTAAAGATGTACAAAGATTACAAATATTTTGAGAGCTTGAGCTTGAGAGAACTTGAGAGCTTGCAATGTAGAAAGTTGGAGAGGAAAGTGGAAGAAACCCTATTTTTATCATCTTCAAAGTTTCTTCCCGTTTGAAACCCTCTGCACTGACATTAATGGGTTTTGGCATCATGTGTTGGTGAGTCCTCATCATTGGAGATCTCCCTTTGGCATGTAGCAACCTTCTTGGAGAGATTTCAAAGTGAATGCCAAGAAAGGAAACATGAAAAACTTAACAGAGAAGAACCTGCAAAAAAGACGCTGAAAAGGGAGGGTACAAAGAGTCAACTGATGTTAAAAAGTGAAGTTCAAGACCTTTGTAACGTTGGTCACATGAAGCGCCTAATGTGCAAAAGCACAGGCGTTCGAAGTGACATTGAGCGCTTGATGTGAAAATGAACAGTCGTTCGAAGTCACATCAAGCGCCTAATGTGGGCTTCTTAAGTCGTTCGAAGCCACATGAAGCGCTTAATGTGGCACTTCATGCCTGTTCGAACTAACTCTGACTTTTACTCAGAGGAAGTACTTAGGAGTACGTGGACCAGGGAAAAAGTACTTTTGGCATAGTGGACTGCATAAAGCGCCTAAAGAGGCGTTCAAAGTGTTCGCACTTTTCAACAGGTCACATAAAGCGCCTAATCTAGGCGTTCAAAGTGTCCAGTTTTTCAAACACTCACATGAAGCGCCTAATCTAGGCGTTCGAAGTGTTCGCAGATCCAGACACTTCACATAAAGCGCCTAATCTAGGCGTTCGAAGTGTACTGGACTCCACCAAGGTACATTAAGCGCCTAATGTAGGAGTTCGAAGTATACTGACTTCAAACAACACACATGAAGCGCCTAATCCCTTGTTCAATGTGCCAAAATGTGCAAATCATCAAAACTCAACATATTCTAACATTCTCCCTCTTTTTGATGATTTCACAACATGCATAACTTATCAAGGCTCTCCCTTAATATATGCTCCCCCTCACTAAGTGCAATGAAAAAAAATAACTTCAACAAAATGAGATGATGAAACAATTTTAATGAACATCAACAATAAAATCAAGTTATGAAATTTTCATTCAATAATTGCAGGGAAAACAATTAACACCAACAGAGAAAAAAAATTACATAGCACCACCACTTGGTGGTGTAAATCCACTAAAGCCAAAACCTACACTAGCGGCAAAATCAGTGAATCCACCCATGGATCCACCAGCACCACCAGCAGCATCACCAGCACCTCCACCAGCAGCATCATCATCACCACCAGCACCACCACCACCAGCACCTTCTCCCCCTAAATCATCAAAATTAGGAGGAAGAGCCCATGGACTGGTCTGCATGAATGCATTGCGAAACGCAGTCATGCGCAGTTCATTTCGTACATGCCGAGCTTCATGCTCAGCATCACGACGATGCAACTGCTGAACAGTTTGTTCAAGGGCAGCAATGCGTGAGAGTAATTCCGAAGAATTACTACCACCGGCGGCATCTTGAGGTCCTTCCCCGACCTCCTCTTCATCAGGAATGGTGGTGGCCTTCCTTTTCTGCGAGTCAACCGCCTGGGCGATGTTGTAATGATCATAGACTTCAGATTTGGCCACTTGGGTCAAGTCTTCATCAGAAATATCAACGCCTTTTGACTTCAACAATATTGTGACAATATTGGCAAAAGGCAAGGCTTTTGACCCTTTTCGGAGAGCAGCAAACATGACTTCTATGATGATCCAGGCAAGATTCAGCTGGGTTAGATGCCTGAGACGATAAGAGACATAGAAATCCATGTTGCTTGGATTTCTAGTGGCCTTACCATTGATGCAGTAGGTGACCACCGCGAGCAGAATGCGATCCACCAATGGCATGTTCTGAGTCTTCTTGGAGGGAAAATACCCCAAGTCGAATTTAACGTCCTGCTCTCGGACGCCGTATTTGGCACTCCAGTCAAATACGGAAAAATCAGTCAATCCCTCGTTTTGGATTCTCAGGACTTCACAGATTTCAGGAATAGTGAAGCTGAGAGGAGCACCATCAATAACAGAGTTGAGGGAAAAGGATTGAGACTCAGATTGTGGGGTGACCCACAAGTTTGAATAGAAAAGCCGGGTGTGCTCGCGGGAGTATTTTTGCATGTCAGGTCTGGACCAAAGAGATGTCCAGCCCTGATGTTCCAACAGAGGAACAATTTCAAAGACAGTGCTCGTCTCAGGAAGATTGCTGAGATTGAGCAGTTTCAGAGGTATGACAAGACGACTGGATGCTATCCATTCTTGGAATAGCATCCCAGAGTAGTAGGAAATATGGGCACCTTTGTCAATTGTGCGAGGAGGCTTTTTGATATCGGGATCAAATTTCTTTAGCCAAGGAAAGTTATCCTTGGTGAGCCCCTCTCGAATGGCTGTGATTGCAGGAGGCTCAACAATACCTTGTCCAGCCGTCGTTTTTTGCTTTTGGGTTCGTGGACGCTTGGAAGGACCAGCGGAAGCCATTGTTGGGAGAAGGAAAGGTCTTGAAAATTTTTAAGGTAAGATGAAGAAGAGGAGTGATAAGAGAGGAAGGAGAAGGTTGGATTTTAAAGGGTGAGGAGAGGAAGAGGAGGAGTTGGTGGAGTAATGGTGGGAGAAGGAGTAAAGGAGAAGTGGGAGAGTGGGAGAGAGGTTTGAGGAAGAAGATGAAAGGTTAGAGTGAATGGAGAAGGGAAGTGGCAGACGTGAGAGAGTGGAAAGAGAAAGAGGCGGCTGGTGAATTGATGGTCCTTGAATGGCGCGAAAAACTGAAGAGGCGGCGAAAAGACAGTGTAATAATAGGGTTAAAGCGCCTAATGTGACTTCGAACGACTTCATAAAGTAAGATGAAGCGCCTAATGTCACATTGAACGGCTGTGGAGATGAGGATTGAGCGCTTTATTCTACATCGGACAAGTGAGCAAGCTCAGATCAAGCGCTTAATCCTACATCGAACGCCTTAACAAAAGAACATAAAGCGCCTGATGTCACTTCGAACAAGTGACATCCTTAACATCAGGCGCTTGATGTAGCATCGAACGCCTGAACAATTTGAGATAAAGCGCTTTATGTGCACAAAATTTTCGTGCTCAGAACTCAAAATGGTTTTATCAACCCATATTGAGCAACCCCAACCTACTTCTTATGGATATGAAGACATCACTAGGCAAGGGTTTCGTGAAGATGTCCGCAAGTTGGTCATGTGTAGGAACAAATTCTACACTTACCAAGTTCTTTTGTACACAATCACGGATGAAATGATACCTCACTTCGATGTGCTTGGTCCGACTATGTTGGACGGGATTTTGTGCAATATTAATGGCGGACGTGTTATCACACAAAATTGGCACCTTAGAGAAGTGAATGTTATAATCATTTAACGTGTTAGTCATCCACAATAATTGTGCACAACACGAGGCGGCCGACACATATTCGGATTCCGCCGTAGAAAGAGATACACTGTTTTGTTTCTTGGAGAACCAAGAAACGAGACAATCTCCGAGAAACTGACAAGTTCCGGAGGTGCTCTTTCTATCAACTAGACTCCCCGCATAATCAGAGTCACAATAACCTCTTAGGTCAAAACATGCATTCTTAGGATAAAATAAGCCAAATTTCAAAGTACTTCTAAGGTATCTAAGGATGCGTTTTACCGCAATAAAATGCATCTCCCTAGGATCACTTTGAAATCTAGCACATAAGCATACTGCATGTAAAATATCGGGTCTACTAGCCGTCAAGTAAAGTAGACTACCTATAATGCCACGATACAAGGTTACCTCAACATGCTTTCCCTTTTCATCCTTGTCAAGCTTTGCACTTGTGCTCATAGGAGTTTTCACCTCTCTTCCTTCACCAAAATTATACTTTTTGAGCGAGTCTCTAGTGTATTTGGTTTGGAAAATGTACACACCATCTTCGGTTTGCTTGATTTGCAATCCAAGGAAATAATTTAGTTCGCCCATCATACTCATCTCGAACTCACCTTGCATAAGACTAGCAAATTGCTCTCAAAGACAATTGTTAGTAGCACCAAAAATAATATCATCAACATATACTTGAACAATTAAATGATTCCTACCTTGTTCTTTTATGAACAAGGTAGTGTCAACTTTACCTCTTAAAAAACCATTATTAAGAAGAAAAGTACTTAACTTCTCGTACCAAGCTCTTGGAGCTTGTTTGAGGCCGTAAAGAGCCTTTTTAAGTTTGAAGACATGGTGTGGTGAATCATGACATTCAAACCCGGGAGGTTGTGCAACATACACTTCCTCTTGAATAACACCATTCAAGAAAGCGGATTTAACATCCATTTGGTAAAGTGTAAAATCTCTATAACAAGCATATGCTAATAACATTCTAATAGCTTCAAGCCGTGCTACGGGTGCAAATGTCTCATCAAAATCAATACCTTCTTCTTGACGGTATCCTTGAGCAACTAACCTAGCCTTGTTTCTAGTGACATTACCTTGATCATCCATCTTGTTACGAAAAACCCATTTCGTACCAATTATAGGATGATCGTGTGGTTTGGGAACTAACTCCCAAACATCACTTCTTTCAAATTGGTTTAATTCTTCTTGCATAGCCAAGATCCAATTTTCATCAAGAAGTGCATCTTTAACATTTTTAGGCTCTATAAGAGAGACAAATGCATTCTCTCTATATTGCCTTCGTGTGGTGATTCCTCTCTTTAAATCACCTATGACTAACTCTTGAGGGTGAGAAATTTTGTGCTTAAATGATCTAGGAAGATTTGAGACATCACCTCCAACTTCCTCTTGATCATGTTCCGGAAGAGATGAACCTTCATCATCAACATGAACTTCATGTTCCGGAATGTGTGATGCATTTTCTACATTTTGTGAATCAACATGAGTAGAAGAGACATTTTTACTTGACTCACTAAGTTCATTTACACAAGGTGGAGGAGTACTTTCAAGAGGTTCAACTCTCAAGTCAATGAAGATGTTTCCATTTGGAGGATCATCAACGATCTCTCGTTGAGGAACAACCATAGGAATATCCTCAAGAATTTCTTCTTGAGGAGTCACATCTTCATCCTCTTCACAATCCTCATTAAGTTTAGGTTCGTCACTAAGTGACTCATTAAACTTAACATGGATTGATTCTTCCATCTTTTGACTCCTTTTGTTGAAAACACGAAATGCTTTACTATTTGCGGCATAACCTAAAAAGATACCTTCATCCGCTTTGAGGTCAAGTTTGTCCAAAGAATCTTTGGTATTAAGTATAAAACACTTGCAACCAAAGACTTTGAAATACCCAATGTTGGGAACTTTTCCATTCCAAAGCTCATAGGGTGTCACATTTAGGTATGGTCTCAAATAGACACGATTGATCACACTGCAAGCGGCATTAACCACTTCGGCCCAAAAATACTTAGGCAAACCGAACTCATTCAACATTGCTCTACACATTTCTTGTAGAGTTCTATTCTTTCGTTCGGCCACACCATTTTGTTGAGGAGTTCTAGGTGCCGAAAGGTCATGAGAGTATCCTTTGGATACACAAAACCTTTTGAAATCACCATCGAACTCACCACCGCGATCACTACGGATGGTTTTGATGGTGTCACCCACATGATTTTCCAATCGTTTACTTAGACTTATAAACTCACTACATGCATCACTTTTCTTAGCAAGAAACATCACCCACGTATAACGAGTGTAGTCATCTACTACCACGAAGGTATAATGTTTACCACCCAAACTTTTTGTTCCAACATCCCCATACAAATCCATATGAAGCAATTGTAGGGGCTTGGAGGTGGAAATGTTTGTCTTGGGTTTGAAGCTTGTTTTCACAAGCTTCGCCTTTTGACAAGTGTCACATAAGTCATGGTTTTCGAAACTCATTTTTGGAAGGCCTCGGACTTTATCATTTTCGCAAATAAATTTAAATGTTTTGAAACATACATGTCCGAGACATCTATGCCATAGTTGCGTCAAATCATTCTTAGCAACTAGACACGATACATTTTGAGAAACCAAATCATTGATGCTAACTTTGTAAATATTTTTGAAACGCAAAGCCTCAAATAAAATCTTTTCTTCCTTTTTCACAACACATTTTGTTTTCAAAAACGTTACCTCATAGTTAGCATCACAAAGTTGACTGACACTTATCAAGTTAAACTTAAGACCTACAACATATAAAACATCACTAAGAGAGAAGGAATCGTTATCCACAATACCATGTCCTTTGATTTGGCCTTTGCTACCGCCAAAGTGGACAACTCCTCCGTCTTGCATAGTGAGTCTATGGAAGAGACGTTTGTCTTCCGTCATATGGTTGGAATACCCACTGTCCACGACCCATTTGACCTTCTTGTCTTCGCTTTCTCCATTGAGTGCTAGGGCCTACAAAAGAACCATATGGAGTTGGTACCCTTTTTGTTTTGGGTCCTTGAAGGTTAGTCACCTTCATCTCACCTTTTGGCACCCACACAAGATTCTTATTATTTTTAGCTCTACATACTCTTTCTACATGACCTTTCCTATTGCAATAAAAACATGTAGGAGTATGCTTGTGTGTTGGTGCATGCTTGTGCGAATGTTTGTGCATTGGCACATGTCGTGTTTCCTTCTTAGGAACCACCTTCTTTGGAATTGTAGAAGGTTTTTGTTTCACAACATGAACCAAAGGTTGTGAAGCCTTTGGTGCATTAGCCTTTTGTTTAGGCATGTGCCTTTGCTTCTTCAAGGAGGTTTTAGACTCCTTGACCACTTGTGCTTGTTCCTTCTTATTTCCCTTCTTAGATGCATACATGGCACTAGGTTTGATTTTAGCTTTTGACCTAGATGCATCTTTGATCTCTACCTCTTTAGCACTTGCCCTTAAATCATTTTTCTTATCCTCAAGGGCTTGAGCACATGATTTCATCAAATCATGTTTCTCTTCAAGTGCAACCACATGCATTGTTAAAAATATGTCATGCTCAAGTTGCAATGCAATGTGATTTTCTAACGTGTCATTATACTCATTTATGCATGCTCCAAACTCTTTCTTGACACGTTGATATTTTAAATCAAGGAGATCATTTTCTTGTATTAAATCATGTCGTTCATCAATAATTCTATAGTGAGATGAAATGTTGCATACCTCCTTGTCATCGTCGATGGCCATGAGTGCAAAGAATTCCTTGTCAAGATCATCTTGCACCACCCCCGTGAGTGCAAGATCATCACGATCGCCATTGTCGCTCTCGGACCCGGAAAGAAAGCTCTCCCAATGGGCTACTTCTGCTTGCAAGACCTTCTTCCTTTGGTAGATGGCCTTCTTGTCTTTGAGTTGCGGCTCCTTCACCCGACAATCTTTCATGAAGTGACCAAGCTTCCCACATTTGTAGCATTTATTCTCTTGGTCCTTCACCTTGTCCTTGGAGTACTTTTCCTTGATGAATCTCTTGGCTTCATCACCATTCTTTCTCGCAAAACGTCGGAATCTTTTGACAAGAAGTCCGACTTCATCATCCGAGTCCTCTAACTCAACTACCAACGCCTTTGAAGATTGGCGAATAGGATCATTCTTCTCTTGTGCATCCAAATGAATCTCATAAGTGATGAGATTCCCGTATAACTCATCCAAGGTGATTGTTTCAAGATCCTTGGTGTAGCGCCCCGCACCCGGGCCTCGTCCGGATACGGTGCACCCGCCGTACTTCACTAAGGAGAGTACAAAGCGTCATGCGTAACATACGAAAATCCATAATAAAAGTCATGGATTCCTATGTTAACAATTAACATGACAGTAAAATTTAGGCAGAATTAAAACTTTCCGAATTAAACATGCATTACTCAATAACTAAGTCCCCAAAGTAGCAATCACACAAAACATCATAGTCACATCCCACAGAGAACCAAAATAGTCATAATACAAATATTTCAGCAGCACAAAAGTCCTTAAGTTCATCTCCCTTCATGTCTTCGCGCCTACGGATACGGTACCCTTGGTTCATCTTCAATCCACTCTATCTTGGCATTATCTGGGGGAAAAAATAAAGTGTGAGTGATAAAAATCACCCAGCAAGGATACAATAACCGACCATGAAATACATAAAGAATCAGAACGTGAATGTAACAACATAAATCTTTGAATAGCAACTCATACCTGTCTTAAGTCCTGAAGTCAACTGATGGTATGGACTAAGCATAATTCTAGATAGTGCTAACCACTATTAGCTTATTAAGTCTTTAGCTGTATCATACCACATGTTAACGTGATCGTGAGTTATGCAATATGCAATGCATGATGTCATGTCATGTCGTGTCAAAACATCAGTATGGTCCCATAAAATGTCATGTCATAAAAACAGAGTGTCAGATCAATTAACCCCGGATCTGAGCGGGTCCAGAACTGATATCAGATCAATTAACTCCGGATCTGAACGGGTCCAGAACAGATATCAGATCAATTAACCCCGGATCTGAACGGGTCCAGAACAGATATCAGATCAATTAACCCCGGATCTGAGCGGGTCCAGAACAGATATCAGATCAATTAACCCCGGATCTGAGCGGGTCCAGAACAGATATCATGTCATCAGACCAATTAACCCCGGGTCTGGAGTCGGGTTAGTCGCATGCTTGGCCGGCAAGGAATTCATGAAGCTTTCTTTAAAATATGGGACCGTAAAAACTTTTCATGCATAACGAAAAGATAATCACTTGTAAAACTTGCTTGCATCATAAAATCCATGAAAATCAGGTTCATGATCATGCATGATACATGCCGTGATATGAAATGCAAGCCATGACATAAATGATCATATGCATTCCTTATAACATGTCAACGTACATGGGTTTGGATGCAGATTTCCACATTTTGTACTTCATTTACATAGGACGGTTAGGCTAACCATTTCTGGTCCATTTCCACGACTCTTTCGTCACAAGTACGCTAGGTGAAATCATAGATTCAAGTCGTAGAGTTGGGAATTATTTTAAATAACCAAAAAGGGCTTACTTACTTACTTTACGATTTATCTTAAGTGCTGAGGCTGAGCTGGCCGATTTTACTAAAAATTTAATTGTGGCAAATCCGTAATTCCGTTTCCAGAAATTCCAGCTCGTATACGTCATAAACATATGGGACTAGTATCCTACCGAAATTCAGCCCATTTGCATGTCTCTAAGTTCCTTTTCTAAGCCTGGAAACTCGTTACAAATTTCAGGGTGGTTTCAGTAATTTCTATTGAGCAGTTTTACCAAATAATTCATTAAAAATAATCTAGAACTTGTTTTGCTGAAATTCCAACTGGCATGGCTTCTAGATTCATAGAGTTATTATCATGCCAAAAACCAGCTTTATTGGTTAATCACAAGGTCCCTTTTTAAGTCAGTGAAAAGAAGTCACTATTTTGCTCAATTCCCGTTTTCAGGTCAGACCAGTCTTACCAAAATATTTATTAAAAATAAACCATAGCTCCTTTTACCAAAATTCCAGCTGGAATCTCTACTATACTCATGGGGCTACGTTTGTGCCAAAATTCAAAGTTATTGAAGGTCCAAAGAGTCCTCTTTTAATTCGTTTGAAGTAAAGGGTCATTTCTGCCCAGCTCCAGAATTTTCTGCTGGAGCGGTTTTACCGCGTAATTTTTTAAAATTAATTCTTAACTTATTTTAACATAATTCCAACTCATGCATATCATAAACTTGTAATACTAGCATCCTACTGAAAATTGACTCATTTTCATGTCCCTAAGATTCGTTTTTGAGTCCACTAACTTGTTACTTAATTTCTGCTCTGTCCCAGTACTTCCCGTTGAGCAGTGTTACCAATTAAATCATTAAAATTAATCCACAACTTTTTTCGCCATGATTCCAGCTGGAGTATTCACAGCACACCTGGTATTATCATCCTGTCAAAAATCAGATTTATTGAGCCACTACAAGGTCCTTTTTCATGTCATTCAAAAAGAGATGCAATTCTGCTCAGTTCCAGGTTTTTCAGTCTGAGCAGCTTTACCAAATCTTTTATTAAAAATATTCTACAACTCCTTTTTCCAAAATTCCAACTTGTACATTTCCTATACACTTAATGGTATCATCACACCGAAAATTAGCCTTTTTGAACCTCTACAAGATCTCTTTTCAGGTCATGCTAAACATTACATCATTCTGTCCTGTTCTAGAATTTACAGCCTGAGCAGTCTCACCATTTATTTTATAAAAATTAAACCATAACTTATTTTACCAAAATTCCAACTCTCAGCTCTTCTATACACATGGGGCTAGATCTGTGCCAAAAACCAGATTTATTGAAGGTTCAAAAGACCCTTTTTAAATTCGTTAAACTTAGTGATCAATTCTGCCCTGCTCCAGAATCCCTTACTGGAGTAGTTTTACCGTAAAATTTCTTAAAAATAATCCTTTGCTTATTTTAACGAAATTCCAACTCTCAATCGTGCTACCTTCATAGGACTAACGTTGTGCCAAAAATTAGCTTCATTGAAGGTCTGGAAGTCCAGTTATACGGTCGTTGAAGGTGTCACCCCATTCTGCCCAGTTCCAGTACTTTGACATATTGTCATGGTTTAAGTCAAATACTCCCATTCATCTTGTTCCTTTTGCATTAGGACATTGGTTAACACTTATATCCCGTTGTGACATAAATATCCAGGTTGCATGCTTGTTATAAAATTACCTTTGCATCAAAATAAACAGTTTGTGGATAACCAACCAAGCTAGTATCATATCTACATATAGCAAGCATTCTTTCTTGAAATCAAAGTTCACCTTCCTTTCCATCCTTAGTGCCGAAACCTATGTGATACCTTAACCACATTTCTCAACATATATTCAACATGCAACACATTCAAGATTCATTTTAATTCAATCCCAAAAGAAAACCTTCATAGGACTCATATCTATCACATGCATGCATTCCTAGGACCTTCAAAATTTCATCCAAGAGTTACTCTTGCCTAGGCTTACTTAGACTAACCTTGTGTTATTCTAAATCAGCCTCAAATCATATTGCATGTAGGAAATAACACCATCTTGGACACAATAACCCACATTCAAGACATTATTCTTAAGAAATGACTAAGATACAATCTTAAACTTAAGGGGGTACCACTAAAGATCACATCTTTGAAACTTTAACCATTCAAGACACTAATCCTTCAGGTAAATCATGAGAGATTAGTGTATACTTGCCTCTTCAAGCCAAAGTTTTTGCCTTTGCTTGGTTTTGGAGTGAGTTGAGTTGAAAATCCTTCTCCTCTTACTCCCTAGAACACACGGTTTTGAAGAAGAGGGAGGAAAAAGATTAGTCTTCCTTAAATAGTGAAAATAGAGTTTTATTTGGGGCTAAAACTTCTTACCAAAGTAGTGTTGGAATGGAGCTTCAAGTTGTAGCAAGGTAGCTTCACCTAAGAGAGTTGAAATCTTCCACCTAGTTGGACAAGGAGGCCACGGTTTTGGGGTGGAGGAGAACACCCTTGTGAGCTTCATCATTTTGTATGAAATATCTACTTAAGAACTTTGGAATGAGACTTACCTAGAGGATCCTTGAGCTTGAAGAAGATGAAGCTTGATTGAGAATTTCTAGTCTTCAAGAAGGGAGGGGCCGAAAGTTGGTGATAGAAGGGGGATGGAGAATTTCCTTAAGTGTTTAGTAGGAGCTTTCTTAGGGAAATGTTCAAGACAAGATGGAAATGAGGTTGTCTTGAGAAATAAAAAGAGCTAGGGGGTAAGGGGGAGGCGGGCTTGTGCATGGGAGAAGGGGAAAAGAGGATCTAGGCCTTGCTTTTCTTACACACTAGCTTCTTCTCTTCTTATTTTATTATTTCTTTTGCATGCAAGTTGCTATTTAATATTTGAATTATTATGTAATTTGTTAATTATAATTTATTTGGAAGAGTGTGGAGAATTCTAGATCCTCCCACTCCTTGGCCGAAATTATGAGGGTGTTGGGGGTATTTTGGTCTTTTCACACTTATCATATCCAATACTTATATAATTTATAATGTTGTTTATTTCGTTTAATTTTGATTTTAGTTTTACTTTGTGAGGATTGTTTATGTTTGTATTCTTACAAGAACGAGCTAGCTTCAAGGGTGATCAATGGCCCTTGGCCGAATTCTCAAGGTATATCACACACCTCGTGACGTTCGATTGTATAACTATTTAGTGTTCGTCCTAAACGAACTTGAAGAATTTAAATAAGAATGCGATACATGTGACTTGAGTAACAGGCTCGTGAAGGAATCATCGCTTTTATTCTGTCACTTAATCATAGTCTCAAGTATACGGTTGTCGGGGTACAACATCCTCCCCCCCTTATTATAAGTTTCGTCCTCGAAACTTCAGAACTAGTCAAAAGATGAGGCATCGACTCCTCACGTTGCCTTCCGTTTCCCATATGGCTTCTTCTTTAGGTAAATAAGATCGCATAAAGCGTATATTTAGTTCCCTCAGAACTGCTTTGTTCCCTTCATCTTAGAGGTCTCGTCAGAACTTATTCTAATTCTCGAAAGGTGTTATTGTCACCTATCCCCTATCAAGCACTCGCAACCTCGATACTATGTACTCGATAATGAAATCCATTCCGTGTAATCATGACCGTAGCAGGCTTATAATTTCCTTTTTAAAATGAACAACTAGGCAGAGATCATTAACTCTGAGGTATAGACCATTAGCTCTTTTCTATAAACATCCTTCCAGTGATCATATAGCGATCATCCTACTTACGAAATAGCTTCCAAAGACACCCGGGATAATTCCCATAAGGTACACCTACCAAGCTCTTCATAAGGTATGTCCCGTATTCATCCGTGTTGCTGATTGCCTTATTACGTACTAACTCTCACCCCTTTTTGCGATCATTTCATGGAATCGAACTAGAAGTTGGGGTTCTCCTTTGAAACTTATGTTCCGTTTATGACATTTCAAATCATCCTAAGGTGGCCCGTTCTCTCATGACATGGTGTTCATAGTCATGGCCTATTCCCCGCATAGTGTAATAAAACGAGTACAAGTGTTAATAGTGACGCGTCATGACGAGGACCCTGCGTCCCATACACAGTGTCATACTTAGTAATGTTATCACTAATAACCTTACCTTACTCGCTTGTGGTCTACTAATCATAACCCAAGGAACTATCATAATCACTCCTACTCGGTTAATAGGAAGTAGAGCAGAGGACATAGGTATCTTACACTTATTAGGCATACCTTAGTTGTTTCTTTGTCATCCGCATAGACTAGCCTTATATGGTTACGGTTTCCACCTTCTACTTCGTTTGCTTGTTAAATCATTTCTTTCATTCTTTCGTCCCCTTACATCGCATTCCGCTCCATAGCGGCCCTCCAATAATTCACCAAAGGTCCTTGAATACGATTTAACTTAACCTAATTGGATCTGGTAGTCTAAACCTTTCATCTCTTATAATCAAAGGAACATACTGTCCCAAAGTAATGAATGAGTATGGAAATGCCTGGCCTTTGTCTTAGTGAGTTAAATTCCGACAACGATATTCCTTCAGGGTTAGTATGATGTAATTGACCTATCCTGATTATGTACTGTTGGAGTTTCCTTCTTTTCATGACGGAGGTCCTTAAGTCCTGACTGTGAACTATACGCTTTCCTTCGATAAACATCCTTCTGTATTCATGCGTTAGCCATAAAAGCGTTTCCATCGGTGTTAGAAATTTCTTCCCTAAAATACATATATGATGACTCGTACCTTAATCTGGGATTGTACTCTTATAGAATGGTGAAACCCCAATCTCTCGCTAAGTCCTACTTGACTCATCCATT
The DNA here is from genome assembly GCA_036186865.1 of Eustoma russellianum. Lineage (NCBI taxonomy): Eukaryota > Viridiplantae > Streptophyta > Magnoliopsida > Gentianales > Gentianaceae > Eustoma > Eustoma russellianum. Next base: position 12,096,344 of record AP025054.1, on the reverse strand, counting down.
TCGTCGACACTCCAATCCCGTAATAATCGAACCTAGGGTGGAAGTCCTTCCTGGGAATTTGTGTCGTTTCGTGGTGTTCTTGTTCCTTACAGAATTTATGTTTTCTTTTCCCAATCACAGGAGTATTCTCGTTTTCTTTGTCCTCATAGACTATTATGCTATGCAAGATTTCGTCACCTCATATTGTTATTGCTAGAGTGGGTTAGATAATCCCGACTTATAATAGTCATGGAAGGAATTTAACCATCTTACTGGATTGTTCTTAAGATGCCGGACTCATAAAGTCTGTAACATGTCAGGACGTTTGTCAATCCTATTGGTTTTGAGGATGTCTATGATTCGCCTTGCACACATTCCATGTTCTTCCTCGAGCTTGGTTCTCTCGTTGGAAATAGTCGGTTTGCAATTTGGTTTTGTTAACACTTGGGTTTCCCGAAGTGGTCAAACAAATCATTGATCCTAGGCAACTGGTAGTTATCTTCCATGGAAACCTTATTGAGCTCCGACTATTATGGTAATAACCCAACCGTTAAGAGCAATTTGATAACTTATTCTAGTGTTTACACTTTAATTGGGTTACTTTATCGCATTGCTCCAATGACCGTTTATACCTTGGCTAAAGGAAATAATAAAACATAGGTAATTCAGATTTAAATTAAGCAGTCCGGAGTACCTGTTACGATTTGAGGTTTCAGGCGCTGCTGAATCAGGCACTCTTTCATCCAGGTTAGCGTTCTTGGTTATCTCTTTATTATTCCTCAGGGGAAGCGGTCGCCACTTCCTGTTTCGTTTCTTAAGTCCTTTATTTCGTCCTTCCATTAGTTTAATATCGTGTTCCGCTCTGTAGCAGTCCTCCAGTAATTCCTCGAAAGTGCTAGAATATGCATTCGCTAGCCGAATCTTAATCCGAAAGTCTAGACCTCGCATGAATCTGATTACCTTAAGCTCTCCGTCTTCCATGATCAAGGGAACATAGCGGCCCAATGTAGTGAACCGACGAGCATACTCTGAGACAGTGATACCTGGTTCTTGTCTTAAGGTGTCAAATTCCTCAACCCTCGTCATGATTAGTTCTGTAGAGAGGAAAAACTCACAAAACTCCTCTAGAAACCTTGCCCAAGTCACCGGTCGGGGCAATGGCTGGATACAAGTTCTCCACCACAGGCTGGCCTTGCCAATCAAAAATGGCCGGACAATTAGTGTCTTTACCTTCTCAGGTACTCGTATCAGCAAGAAGGTACTTTCGACTTCATCAAGCCATTTTTCCACTTCCTCGGGACTAGATTCTCCGCCAAATTCTGGGATATGTGCTCTTACTAGCTGCCGGTAATAAAACCCAGCGCTGCCCGGGGGTGAAAGTGACAATGCTTGTTCGTTAGTCTGTGATGCCATCTGCACTTATGGTTTTAATGTCTATTTAGAATATCAGAATTAAAATCAATTGAATTTGACTAAGGACCAAAATCGAAAACTCTTAAGTAAGGAGATAAAAGGACACATCTTATGTCATAGACTTAGCTTTCATAGTTTAGGGTTAGTTATTAAATCATATCTTAAACCCGGTCTAAGTGGTCCTATTCTAAGGTCGCCACTCATCTAAGATCATGACTTAGGTCTACGATCAAACTTAGATTGCTAAGATCATAACTTGGTCTTGCGTTCTGCCCGTAATCTAGAGCCTGGGCTCTCATACCACCTGTAGCGCCCCGCACCCGGGCCTCGTCCGGATACGGTGCACCCGCCGTACTTCACTAAGGAGAGTACAAAGCGTCATGCGTAACATACGAAAATCCATAATAAAAGTCATGGATTCCTATGTTAACAATTAACATGACAGTAAAATTTAGGCAGAATTAAAACTTTCCGAATTAAACATGCATTACTCAATAACTAAGTCCCCAAAGTAGCAATCACACAAAACATCATAGTCACATCCCACAGAGAACCAAAATAGTCATAATACAAACATTTCAGCAGCACAAAAGTCCTTAAGTTCATCTCCCTTCATGTCTTCGCGCCTACGGATACGGTACCCTTGGTTCATCTTCAATCCACTCTATCTTGGCATTATCTGGGGGGAAAATAAAGTGTGAGTGATAAAAATCACCCAGCAAGGATACAATAACCGACCATGAAATACATAAAGAATTAGAACGTGAATGTAACAACATAAATCTTTGAATAGCAACTCATACCTGTCTTAAGTCCTGAAGTCAACTGATGGTATGGACTAAGCATAATTCTAGATAGTGCTAACCACTATTAGCTTATTAAGTCTTTAGCTGTATCATACCACATGTTAACGTGATCGTGAGTTATGCAATATGCAATGCATGATGTCATGTCATGTCGTGTCAAAACATCAGTATGGTCCCATAAAATGTCATGTCATAAAAAACAGAGTGTCAGATCAATTAACCCCGGATCTGAGCGGGTCCAGAACAGATATCAGATCAATTAATCCCGGATCTGAACGGGTCCAGAACAGATATCAGATCAATTAACCCCGGATCTGAACGGGTCCAGAACAGATATCAGATCAATTAACCCCGGATCTGAGCGGGTCCAGAACAGATATCAGATCAATTAACCCCGGATCTGAGCGGGTCCAGAACAGATATCATGTCATCAGACCAATTAACCCCGGGTCTGGAGTCGGGTTAGTCGCATGCTTGGCCGGCAAGGAATTCATGAAGCTTTCTTTAAAATATGGGACCGTAAAAACTTTTCATGCATAACGAAAAGATAATCACTTGTAAAACTTGCTTGCATCATAAAATCCATGAAAATCAGGTTCATGATCATGCATGATACATGCCGTGATATGAAATGCAAGCCATGACATAAATGATCATATGCATTCCTTATAACATGTCAACGTACATGGGTTTGGATGCAGATTTCCACATTTTGTACTTCATTTACATAGGACGGTTAGGCTAACCATTTCTGGTCCATTTCCACGACTCTTTCGTCACAAGTACGCTAGGTGAAATCATAGATTCAAGTCGTAGAGTTGGGAATTATTTTAAATAACCAAAAAGGGCTTACTTACTTACTTTACGATTTATCTTAAGTGCTGAGGCTGAGCTGACCGATTTTACTAAAAATTTAATTGTGGCAAATCCGTAATTCCGTTTCTAGAAATTCCAGCTCGTATACGTCATAAACATATGGGACTAGTATCCTACCGAAATTCAGCCCATTTGCATGTCTCTAAGTTCCTTTTCTAAGCCTGGAAAGTCGTTACAAATTTCAGGGTGGTTTCAGTAATTTCTATTGAGCAGTTTTACCAAATAATTCATTAAAAATAATCTAGAACTTGTTTTGCTGAAATTCCAACTGGTATGCCTTCTAGATTCATAGAGTTATTATCATACCAAAAACCAGCTTTATTGGTTAATCACAAGGTCCCTTTTCAAGTCAGTGAAAAGAAGTCACTATTCTGCTCAATTCCCGTTTTCAGGTCAGACCAGTCTTACCAAAATATTTATTAAAAATAAACCATAGCTCCTTTTACTAAAATTCCAGCTGGCATCTCTACTATACTCATGGGGCTACGTTTGTGCCAAAATTCAAAGTTATTGAAGGTCCAAAGAGTCCTCTTTTAATTCGTTTGAAGTAAAGGGTCATTTCTGCCCAGCTCCAGAATTTTCTGCTGGAGCGGTTTTACCGCGTAATTTTTTAAAATTAATTCTTAACTTATTTTAACATAATTCCAACTCATGCATATCATAAACTTGTAATACTAGCATCCTACTGAAAATTGACTCATTTTCATGTCCCTAAGATTCGTTTTTGAGTCCACTAACTTGTTACTTAATTTCTGCTCTGTCCCAGTACTTCCCGTTGAGCAGTGTTACCAATTAAATCATTAAAATTAATCCACAACTTGTTTCGCCATGATTCCAGCTGGAGTATTCACAGCACACCTGGTATTAGCATCCTGCCAAAAATCAGATTTATTGAGCCACTACAAGGTCCTTTTTCATTTCATTCAAAAAGAGATGCAGTTCTGCTCAGTTCCAGGCTTTTCAGTCTGAGCAGCTTTACCAAATCTTTTATTAAAAATATTCTACAACTCCTTTTTCCAAAATTCCAACTTGCACATTTCCTATACACTTAATGGTATCATCACACCGAAAATTAGCCTTTTTGAACCTCTACAAGATCTCTTTTCAGGTCATGCTAAACATTACATCATTCTGTCCTGTTCTAGAATTTACAGCCTGAGCAGTCTCACCATTTATTTTATAAAAATTAAACCATAACTTATTTTACCAAAATTCCAACTCTCAGCTCTTCTATACACATGGGGCTAGATCTGTGCCAAAAACCAGATTTATTGAAGGTTCAAAAGACCCTTTTTAAATTCGTTAAACTCAGTGATCAATTCTGCCCTGCTCCAGAATCCCTTACTGGAGCAGTTTTACCGTAAAATTTCTTAAAAATAATCCTTTGCTTATTTTAACGAAATTCCAACTCTCAATCGTGCTACCTTCATAGGACTAACGTTGTGCCAAAAATTAGCTTCATTGAAGGTCTGAAAGTCCAGTTATACGGTCGTTGAAGGTGTCACCCCATTCTGCCCAGTTCCAGTACTTTGACATATTATCATGGTTTAAGTCAAATACTACCATTCATCTTGTTCCTTTTGCATTAGGACATTGGTTAACACTTATATCCCGTTGTGACATAAATATCCAGGTTGCATGCTTGTTATAAAATTACCTTTGCATCAAAATAAACAGTTTGTGGATAACCAACCTAGCTAGTATCATATCTACATATAGCAAGCATTCTTTCTTGAAATCAAAGTTCACCTTCCTTTCCATCCTTAGTGCCGAAACCTATGTGATACCTTAACCACATTTCTCAACATATATTCAACATGCAACACATTCAAGATTCATTTTAATTCAATCCCAAAAGAAAACCTTCATAGGACTCATATCTATCACATGCATGCATTCCTAGGACCTTCAAAATTTCATCCAAGAGTTACTCTTGCCTAGGCTTACTTAGACTAACCTTGTGTTATTCTAAATCAGCCTCAAATCATATTGCATGTAGGAAATAACACCATCTTGGACACAATAACCCACATTCAAGACATTATTCTTAAGAAATGACTAAGATACAATCTTAAACTTAAGGGGGTACCACTAAAGATCACATCTTTGAAACTTTAACCATTCAAGACACTAATCCTTTAGGTAAATCATGAGAGATTAGTGTATACTTGCCTCTTCAAGCCAAAGTTTTTGCCTTTGCTTGGTTTTGGAGTGAGTTGAGTTGAAAATCCTTCTCCTCTTACTCCCTAGAACACACGGTTTTGAAGAAGAGGGAGGAAAAAGATTAGTCTTCCTTAAATAGTGAAAATAGAGTTTTATTTGGGGCTAAAACTTCTTACCAAAGTAGTGTTGGAATGGAGCTTCAAGTTGTAGCAAGGTAGCTTCACCTAAGAGAGTTGAAATCTTCCACCTAGTTGGACAAGGAGGCCACGGTTTTGGGGTGGAGGAGAACACCCTTGTGAGCTTCATCATTTTGTATGAAATATCTACTTAAGAACTTTGGAATGAGACTTACCTAGAGGATCCTTGAGCTTGAAGAAGATGAAGCTTGATTGAGAATTTCTAGTCTTCAAGAAGGGAGGGGCCGAAAGTTGGTGATAGAAGGGGGATGGAGAATTTCCTTAAGTGTTTAGTAGGAGCTTTCTTAGGGAAATGTTCAAGACAAGATGGAAATGAGGTTGTCTTGAGAAATAAAAAGAGCTAGGGGGTAAGGGGGAGGCCGGCTTGTGCATGGGAGAAGGGGAAAAGAGGATCTAGGCCTTGCTTTTCTTACACACTAGCTTCTTCTCTTCTTATTTTATTATTTCTTTTGCATGCAAGTTGCTATTTAATATTTGAATTATTATGTAATTTGTTAATTATAATTTATTTGGAAGAGTGTGGAGAATTCTAGATCCTCCCACTCCTTGGCCGAAATTATGAGGGTGTTGGGGGGTATTTTGGTCTTTTCACACTTATCATATCCAATACTTATATAATTTATAATGTTGTTTATTTCGTTTAATTTTGATTTTAGTTTTACTTTGTGAGGATTGTTTATGTTTGTATTCTTACAAGAACGAGCTCGCTTCAAGGGTGATCAATGGCCCTTGGCCGAATTCTCAAGGTATATCACACACCTCGTGACGTTCGATTGTATAACTATTTAGTGTTCGTCCTAAACGAACTTGAAGAATTTAAATAAGAATGCGATACATGTGACTTGAGTAACAGGCTCGTGAAGGAATCATCGCTTTTATTCTGTCACTTAATCATAGTCTCAAGTATACGGTTGTCGGGGTACAACACTTGGACTCCTCAATGGCCGTCACTTTTGCGTTCCATTCTCTTCCTAAACTGTTTAGGAAGCAATGGTTTAGATCCTCTTGTTCTATCTTCTTGCCAACCGCTTTGAGAAGGTTGACAAGCTTGGTGAATCTTTGGATGGACTCTTCAATCTGTTCACCTTTGGGGACAGTGAAGTTGTAGAATTGTTTTATCAACTGTCTCCTTTTGGCCTTTCTTACTTGAGATGTTCCTTCGTGGATCATCTCAAGCTTTGTCCAAGCCTCGTGTGCGGATTGGACACCTTGAATCTGAGCTCTCTCATTTGTGGAAAGAGAGCTATTTAAAATAGCAAGAGCTTTGCTATTTATGGCCAACTGGAACTCCTCCTCAGGAGTAGGATCATCAATATCAATGGGAATCATAGATCCTCTTGAGACCTCAACCCATATTCTGTGAGAACAAGAACGCAAGTAGGTTTCCATGTTTGACTTCCACAGTGGGTAGTTTAAAGGGTCAAACATGGGAACTTTAACATGAACATTTGAGATAGAAGGGAATAGGGTTTCCTGCCTCCTTCTTCTGGAGGTTTCAGCACTAGGAGATCCCAAATCATCAAAAACAAAGGGATCCATACTAAAATGATCAAATCTTGTATTTGGACTCAAATAAGCAAGATGAGTCTCTGATACCAATTGTTAGGTCCCTTAGAACACACTAGAAGGGGGGGGTTGAATAGTGTGTTCACCAAGTATGGATATTTTATGGTTATTTTTCGTTTTCAAGTGCAACCAATACTTGGGTGTGTTCTTTAGAATGAATGAAGACTTGAAGGAAAGTAAAGAACACAAGTATGTATAGAGGTTCAAGTCAAATGACTCTACTCCTCTACCTTCTTGATGTTTCACAAGAAGGATTTTGAAATGGGGATTGTTATTTCGTTTGGGAGAAACAACAATCAAAAACAAAATCCAGAAAATACAAAAACTAGGCACCTTGGCTAGACCACAACCAAGAATTCTAACCCTTTGAAGTTTAGCCTCCAAAGATCTTCTTTGCCCTCAAAGAAATCTTGTAGGGAGAATAGTGCACCACACACTATCAACTAACCCTTCAAATTCTAGAAAACTCAAACAAAGAGCACCCTTGCTCCTTGACCAACAATCTACCCAATCTCTCACAAAATAATCTCACCAAGAAGAAGACTCTTCTTCTTACAATAATCACTCTCAACAATAAAGTAAAGATGTACAAAGATTATAAATATTTTGAGAGCTTGAGCTTGAGAGAACTTGAGAGCTTGCAATGTAGAAAGTTGGAGAGGAAAGTGGAAGAAACCCTATTTTTATCATCTTCAAAGTTTCTTCCCGTTTGAAACCCTCTACACTGACATTAATGGGTTTTGGCATCATGTGTTGGTGAGTCCTCATCATTGAAGATCTCCCTTTGGCATGTAGCAACCTTCTTGGAGAGATTTCAAAGTGAATGCCAAGAAAGGAAACCTGAAAAACTTAACAGAGAGGAACCTGCAAAAAAGACACTAAAAAGGGAGGGTACAAAGAGTCAACTGATGTTAAAAAGTGAAGTTCAAGACCTTTGTAACATTGGTCACATGAAGCGCCTAATGTGCAAAAGCACAGGCGTTCGAAGTGACATTGAGCGCTTGATGTGAAAATGAACAGTCGTTCGAAGTCACATCAAGCGCCTAATGTGGGCTTCTTAAGTCGTTCGAAGCCACATGAAGCGCTTAATGTGGCACTTCATGCCTGTTCGAACTAACTCTGACTTTTACTCAGAGGAAGTACTTAGGAGTACGTGCCCAACCAGGGGAAAAGTACTTTTGGCATAGTGGACTGCATAAAGCGCCTAAAGAGGCGTTCAAAGTGTTCGCACTTTTCAACAGGTCACATAAAGCGCCTAATCTAGGCGTTCAAAGTGTCCAGTTTTTCAAACACTCACATGAAGCGCCTAATCTAGGCGTTCGAAGTGTTCGCAGATCCCGACACTTCACATAAAGCGCCTAATCTAGGCGTTCGAAGTGTACTGGACTCCACCAAGGTACATTAAGCGCCTAATGTAGGAGTTCAAAGTATACTGACTTCAAACAACACACATGAAGCGCCTAATCCCTTATTCAATGTGCCAAAATGTGCAAATCATCAAAACTCAACATATTCTAACACATCATCATGTTTAGCATTACTTCGGCACCTCTTTCATTACTTTGGGATGGCCACCAATTGGAATCTTTTAAACCACAACGTGGCATCCGTCAAGGCGACCCTCTAGCTCCATACTTATTTTTACTATGCATGGAAGTTCTCAGTAATAAGATCGACAGAGCTATGCAGAACATCAGTGGAAGCCCATTCGCATCTCTAGAATAGGTCCGTATATATCCCACTTATTTTTTGCAGACAATTTATTTCTATTTGGTAGTGGCACTGAGGCACAGGCTGAAATCATGGTGGATGTTTTAAACGCTTTCTGACGAATTTCGGGCCAAACAATTAGTTTGAACAAGTCGTCTGTTATAACCTCCCCAAATATCTCTTCATCGTTATGTCCGACAACATTCATACAGCTGGGCTTTACATTTACGGATTCTTTGGGACAATATCTTGGCATGCCATTGATTCAGGGACGCATCACTAAACAGACTTGTAGCTATATTTTTGACAAATTGCAGACAAGATTTGCATCATGGAAAACTGAATTCTCTCGTAGTCGGCCAGATGTGTTCTTATTAAGAGCTTCCTCTCCATGCTACCCATATATGCTATGCAAACAATACGACTCCCATCAAGACTACTTGACCAAATAGATAAATTATTTAGACAATTTTTTGGGGAAGAATCCGACGGTACAAGGAAATTGCTTTGGTGTTCATGGGAGAGCATTTGTTCACCCAAGCATAGGGGTGGGTTGGGAATCAAAAGGATAAGGGACATGAACATAGCACTGCTTTCTAATTTGTGGTGGAAGATGTTGACATGTCCGGATGCATTTTGGGTCCAGGTCCTTCAACATAATTAAGTATGGTGATTTGCTGCAGGGCTCTCGCAGTGGCAACATATCCTCTTTATGGCATCATATAAAGTCCACGGTACCACTATTACAGTCCTGCCTTGTACCTTCGAACACTAGAGATGACGATGACGGGATGTATCATGGCCAATGGAGGGAGACTTCATCTGGTATCTTTACTGTCGGCAGCGCTTACGAACATATCACTTCGCCGTCCCTTCCTCCAGTCGATAGCATGTGGAAGAATATTTAGAAGATGAAGGGGCCTCACCGGCTTAATTTTTTTCTCTAGCGGGTTAGTCGCAATCTGTTGCCAATGTCCCCCTTGCTGTTACATAGACATATTCAAGATCATAGCCGGTGTCTCATATGCGATCACCCCTTCGAAGACTCAATGCATGTTCTACGTAACTGCCCCTGGGCTTCTGCAGTTTGGCGACATTTGATTATCGATACTGAGTGGGCCTGGTGTCACCAAGCATCCAACATACAAACTTGGATTATCTCCAACGTCCACAACCGCAGGCGCCACACAATAACAAAAGTTGAATGGAGATATTTGTTTTGAGAAATGTTGTCATGCCTGTGGTTTTGGCGAAACCAGCTTGTTATGGAAACATCACGCAGCTTCCGTCGGCATTAACTATGGCTAAAATAGTTGTGAGTCGAGTTAGGAGTTTAGATGCGGTACTGTTGAATCCTTGTATTCCTATTTCACAAGATAGTTTTACGTATCCCTAGTGGGTAGTTTGTTTATGCATGTACAGTTGTTTTTCAGTAATGAAATAAAGATCCTTTTTCTGAAAAAAAAGAACAGATCCCTTCCAGAGCTTGCCAGGTAAGAAATCACTTAATCACGTGACCATTTGAAGTGAAAATTATAAATAGATCATCTTAGTATTGTTATTTGGTGTACTAGACTCCTGAATTTGCACAGGGTCTGGGGAGGGACTAGATCGATTTGCGATCTGATATACACAACTTTATACTATACTTTGTGTAAGGGGTTTATTTCCACAGTTCAAACCCATAAACTCAAGGTTACAAAACAGCAACGTTACCAGTTATAATTATAAAATAAAACACAATAAGTGATACACTTAAACTAAAAGTTGTATATTAAATTTCCTCGGTCCCAACTCTATCCTAAGGAGAAAATAAATTGGTAAGGGATGGGGTGAAATAGAGTTGTCATGATTTACTATTCTTTTTTCCATTTCTAATTTCTAACAAAATTTTATTTACTATTCCTTTTCAAAAAAGGATAGATAACATTTGGTAGCTATCTTTGAATTATTGGAGAAACCTCCAGAAAAAAGGGAAAGAGATGACACCATCGCCTTTATAAGAAGAGTAACAATATCATAAAGATAGTTGGACGTTAAATCTTGAAATTTAGCTCATTTTGAGGTAGCGACGTAGGCTGCATCCAGTTGTTATATTATTATTTTTAATGTTTATTATTATATTATTCAAGCTTGCAGGTCTTTCAAAAGTGATGACAAGTGTATAGTCCCTCGGGATTTTACAGAAAATACAGTCCACCTATTATCTATCATTTTCTTCAGACAAGAAGTAAAGTAAACTTGAATTGCTTGTTGTGCCAAAACAAATGGTTCATACTTATTAAACTCTCTTCTATGGTTTACCTCAATAATGTTATAGTCAGGATGAATCTTTGTTCCATGCGGTTTATGTGGATCAAACCATTTACATTTGAAAAGAAAACATTGTTTCATTGGAAACCCTCGATACTCAACTAGAACCATTTATTCTAGTAATCCATAGAAATCATTTGATGAATCATCCGAACAACTTCCTTTGATACATACACCAGAGTTAATGGTGCTCTTTCCTTCCCGGTGTGCAATAGTATGGAAATTATACCCATTTATGAACAACATGGATAACAAATTATACTTTTTTTGCCCCAATGATAGGTCTATGATTGTCTTATCTTCAATATTATTCAGTGACACCTGCATGGTTAAGAACGAAAAATATTGATAGAGAAAAACAAATCAATAAGCATAAAGACATTACATGTATTATAGTGATAATATTTCTGGTTGAATATACGTGTACATGATCGCTGAACCATTTCACTAATTCCTTGTCAGCAATTAGCGTCAACATCGGACTCAGAAATATTTGGCACTTAGCACGGATTTCATGTGTGAAAATACTACAACCACAGCAACATGTCACTAGAATAAGTCTTCGTAAAATAAAATTAAAAATAAAACATGGTTACATACCTTACATATGGTGAACTTCTTCACAATTTCGTAAAATATAAAGAGCTGCAGCATGCTCTTCATCATCATTGAAGAATCTTTTTGTTTCTTTTCCTGATGGGCGGCAAGGATGAGAAAAAATATAAAATTTCTGCTTATTAGCACTTGGATCAATGCCACCATCGTCATGTCGAGGAGGGCGAGTGTTTCTTGTGACAACATACGTGTTACGACCCAAAAATTCTTCCGTTACGCCGTAACAATTTCAATACCGTAAACGTACTTACATTAGTGTGTCACCCTATTCCTTTGGAATGTTGATACAATAGCGAATTAGATAACAAACGTTTTCAAGTGTACGATAAAACTCAAATGAAATTAATTTGTAACAACTTAAGCTATTAGGGTAAACTAAATCAAAAAGAAAATACACGACACAATACTTTTGTACAACTTAAATAAAAGAAAAACAAATATATACATGAAAGAAAAAGAAAAGGAAAAGGAAAAAAGGAAAGGAATGCAACTTGTCTTACACTTTAGGAATTTTTGCATAAACAAATACCATGCTTGGAATATTGTCATAAACCCCATCCATCAAACACATGCTTGTCATTACTTGTCCCCAAACTCATTCCCCCACCCATTTGGCCAGCCACCCCCTTAGGAAAAAGGAGGATTCTTTCTTCTTCTTCTTCAACACTTCAAACAATTACATCTTCAACTAAATATTCTCATCTTTCCTCTAAGAAAATCCAAGAAAACTCCAAACACCCCTTCCTTCCTCTTGGCCACAAACCACATCAAGAATAAGGAGAAATTATTCTTCTCTTTTAATTACACCAACATCACCCAAACCAAGCTCCACAAACTTTCCATCACTCAAGAGAGATTCAAGAAGGTTGTAGAATCTAGAATCAAAGGAAACCAATGTAAGAATTTCTTGTAGCTTAAGTTGAATTCTTCTATATATATTATTTAGCTTCATAAGTTTCTCACTAACTCTACCATTTTCCTCCAAAACCTTATACCCAAGGAATAAGGTGAAGAAATGCTTTCTTCAAAACCAAGTGAGGAACATCTCTTTTAGTGTAAGAAAAGTGAACCAATGAAAGTCCTCTTCCTAGATCCTTCATGGATTTTCAAAGACTAAGTATTTATGTTTATATCAAAATTGGATCATCATGTAATATGTTCATGTTGTTACCATAGGAACATGGAAAATCTGTGTTCTCAAGTGATATACATATATATATGCACAATGTACACATTCACCCATACCCCCCTCAAAATACATAAACTTTATGTAAAATGAAATAAAAGAAGATTTATAGAATGTATATGAAGAAAATAAGAAAAGAATTTAAGATATATGTAAAGTTAAGAAAGTGTATAAAGATTACAACTTTCGTTTGTTAGCTTATGTATTTTGTAGAGATGATCATCAAGTATGCATTTCCTATGTGTTTTTAGTTTTCATATGTTTTAAGATCATGTCTTTAAACATCTTTATATATGCATCATAAGCATGACTTACATACATGGTCTCAATGGTTGTTTGATGATCATCATCTTCATGTATACATATACATACATATATATATATATATAACAAGGCCAATGGCCTATTTGGTACTCCACTTGAGCTTCATCATTTCCATCTACAAGATGTGTATTTAGATGATGATTATGGCTCAAATACACTTTTTATGATTTTCATTATGTTTATGTCTATGTGTTTTCTTAATGTCACAATATTAGAATTAAGTAAAAGGAAGGAAGACAATATGTACGTGTTTATTATAAAAAC